>JAYKAV010003109.1:141716-196757 GCA_035582835.1 Phoebastria nigripes
AAAAAAAAAAAAAAAAAAAAAAAAAAAAAAAAAAAAAAAAAAAAAAAAAAAAAAAAAAAAAAAAAAAAAAAAAAAAAAAAAAAAAAAAAAAAAAAAGGAAAAGAAGGGGGAAAAGAAAAAGAGGGAAACAGAGGCTGATATAGCCAAAAACCTTACTGTCAACAATATGTATCAGCCTGTAAATGGTATCTCAAGGGAAACAATGGAAGTACCAATACTTAACCCATTTCTAAAGACCCTGAAAATCACTAAAAGTTTTGCATTATGGAACTACACTGGCCTAGCAGGGACATGGAGTAGGTGAACTAAATAATCAATTTCCAGCATCTTAGAGCAAGGCACTGGAAAGTTGAATTTCTAGTTTATTATGTGAAGGTTATATTGCTTGTTAGCTCAAGTGTTTAAGCTCTTTTTTCTTTTAGTTCAAAAATGTTAAATTTTGTAATCCATCAATCCAACCATCTCAGAGTTGTTACTGAAGCTAGAAAACCTCAGAAGGCAAGGGGAAAAAAAATTAAAAACAAATTAATGTGGGAAGATGAGATAAATCAAGTAGTGAAGTCAAGAGTAAATTATCAAACTATCTTTTATCGAAAATGAGTAATTTTTTCTACTTCAAGAGAAATCCATTAATTTTATTCCCCCCCACCCCATTCCTTAGCATGACTGTAGTTCAAGCAGCGTAATATAAAAATAGGCTTATTAAGATTTGAAATGTGTTTAACTCTCATCATAAGTACCACAGTCCTTCAAAATTTAATTCAAAAATATATATAAATCAGGAGAGCATAAAAGGGTTTGCACTTGACAATAAATTAAGGAGAAAAACTTAGTTATAATTGACAAACTGTAAACAAAACGGAGCCAGAAAATAAATGACATGGGTTGGATTTGGCAATCACTGACAGTACTGTGACTGCTTTCATTGACCTTAAATGAGATTTTGGGGGGTTCCCTACAGAGTAATTCTAGTTTTTTTCAAAAGACAAGATGTAGGAGGTCCAGTGTGATTTAATGTAAGTCAGAGTGATTTCTTGAATATATCTGTACTTCAATTCTATATGATACTGAGCTCTCCAGTCTTGATTAAAAAGGAAAACAAAGCAAAAAGCATACAACATACACTCAGCTTTAAGGCTTTTAGCTCACTGGCATCCCTCGGTTAAGCAAATGCTTAAATTGCTTTATAGACTGGCCAAATTGATGTCATGGGGCATGGCAGCACCTCATTGACATGCAGCACGTAACACGTGAATCATTTTGCAGTGGCTTATACCACATGTAGACTTCTTCATTTTGCTTATTCACTTCAGCACAATCCTGTGCATCTCTCCCCTTTCCTGAAGTAATTACCAGATGAGAAAGCAAGAAAAAGTTCCTTAGGTGAAGGCTGCATTGTGCTAAAAGGATAAAAGGAATGTCCGAGGCACCGCCATTCCTGACAGCAAGTATCTGAGCATGCAGAGATCCCACAGCCAAAACGTACCAAAACACAGAGACGCGGAGAAGTTAGCTGTAGTGGTTATCAAACATTATGAGGTAACAGGCACAACACTTTCAGTGACTTCTATGGACAGAGATTGTTGAGAGACCTTGCAATAAAATAACTAGGTAAATCACAACACAGCAGATTGGTGATACAGCAAAAGTACTAAGAATGGCAAAGGCAAAGTAATCAGAAAGATGTAATAGTTTGCCAATTGTTATCAGCTCTTATTAGATGATCGTTATTTGACTGATAGATATATATCAGGATCTGTAGGAACCCAAATTCTGTTTCATAATCCATATGCAGTTTGACAAGATAGGCAGAATTTTAGCGCTAATTTACAATATTAAAACACTTCTGCAAATTTAGTATACCGAGTCTTGAATCCTGCTTTCTACTKCATGTAATTCTGATCCTAAGGTATCAGAGTTATGGTAATTACATCTCTGTATTACAAAGACAAAACCACAGCCTTAAGGAGGAAATATAGTAATTCCCACTGACCTAGAATTTGTGATCCCAGAACTTTCCTGATGGACTACTTTCACTTGCTTAAGGGAAGCTAGTTCAATGAAGGATTCAAAAGAAAGTACTGAACAAACAAATGGCTTTGAAACTACTTAAGCTAGAGCATTCAAGATTACACAGACTCAATGGCTGCTTTAGCAAGTTGTCAGGACAACAGTTTCACTTAATATTTAAATAAATATACTTAATGTGAAAGAAATATACAGCTATGTGATATTTGCCTGCCTGTATATATTTTCCTTAATGAGTACAGAGCCTATAAAAAAGGCTCATTAGTAGAATTCCCCAACAGAAAGATCAGCCTTTTCATCCTGTTCCTGAAAAAAATCTTTGTAAATAGCCTGATTGATCACACGTGAAGAAAGTTTTTATTATTGATTTATTTTGCAGAAATGTCTAGGAATTTCATAAGTAAACCAGAACTTCTTTGTGTTAGGTCTGTTCAGGCACACAAAAATAAGCTGTCCCTGACCCTAAAAAGGATGGAATCTAATAAATATTGATGCAATCTTCTTGCACTCAAATAGAAGAATTAGAGATATGTATTTGTGTGCACATACATATGCCATACATACACTTGGAAACATACACACACAGTTTTTTGTGGAGAACACCCTGCTGGGGGGGGGTGGGGGGGGGTGGGGAGTTGGCCAGGATTATGACGCAATTTGACTGTTCAGCCCAACTAATACCACAGACAGGATTGCATGCACCACCACCATGTGCCCCTTCAAGACAGCATGGATGCACAGGTGGGCTTCAGGACAGCCCTAAAAAGGGGAGGACAGGGGATGCAGACACAGTAGGGCCAGGTATTGCAGATCACAGGACAAAATCGATGCTTTAGTATCACCTGCACTTCGGGTCATGGCATTGCTAACTCACAGATGTAAACTAGCTACACATGCAAGTCAAGCTGTGTCACCTGGAAGCCAAATGGGTGGCTGATCCCCTTGAAGGGCGAGGCGCCCAGCTTCCGTCTCGCTCAGCACCTGAGGCACAACCTTGGCTGCTCACCTCTCTGAGGGGTACCCTGACCCACAGAAAGAGAGATACCTCAGGCGCAGGGGCTGCCCTGTTGCATTAAATGCTGCTTTGTTGGCACGTGCGACCAACAATTTTGGGGGACTGGAAATTGTACCCCAGATATCTCGCCTCCCACACGGGTGTACTAATCACTAGGGCAGAGAATCACAATGTTTTTCTGAACCAACAAGCATTTAGGTATTGCACACCAACCTCACCACTGCTCTGTAAGAGGACAGTCATTTTACACCTAGGTCCATATCACATCAACACTGAGACCTATACAAACCACAACTGGACCCTCGGCAAAACTAGTCCATCAATTCTGTTCTGTTCTTCAGCTATTTCAAAATTAATCTTGTTATTTTAGGTCAAATGAAGTGTTTCAAGTATTACAAAACATTGTGTTTTATTTTGGTAACAAAAGACAAAAGCTGTTAATATGATCCTTAAACATTTGTACATGAATAAGCCAATAAATTCAATTATTCACCCAGAGAGAAGACACTGAGCTCTACTTAGACAGAGAAATCCATTTTAGTTATTGCTGGATTTTTATGAAAACTGAAGGATGACTTTTCCCGGAGGACTGGAATGAGAATGACAGCTTTAATACTTTTGCTTAGCCCTCTTAAAAATTTTTCAAGATAAATTTTTTTAAGCTTTAATGGAAGTTAATCTGTATTTATAAATAATTTTTGCTTTCTGTGGTATCAACTGAACACACAAACAGGGATTACTCTATAAGCAACAAATATATTTGAAGTCAGTATTTCCTAACTACTATGTTGTAATCTATACTCAGCTAGGCCAGAACCTGACACTGTGCTGGAGAAGTTTGTGTCTGAGATTCCTTCCTTCCAACAGATGAACTGCTGTTATTCAGCTGATGTGCCTCTATAAGCATCAGATTCATGGGACCACTGTAACCATCCCAGTACTGACCCCTGTGTGAGGTTTTCCAATGAAAAATAATACTAACTTCTCCTCTCTCAGGTCCTTCCATAATCTTGATTTTAGTGCCTGGCACAGGGCTACAATCATTTACATAGGTTTTGGATTAACAAAGATGTTTGGATAACCTTGATGATTTAATTTATATTTAAATGAAATTAATTTTTGCTTATGTTGACTAATATTTGGACATAAAGGTGTATTTGGTTTTAATACAGTGCATGGATATCTACAGTAGGCACATTTAGTGTATTTACATAGAAAAAATATTAATCTTCGGGAAATCAAGCAAGGTCTCATATGCAGTGCCAGAGAACACACTAGCTATATATCCCAGTACATACAGCAAACACATCCTTTGAATAGGAATAGCTTTATATTTACTGGTATACATCACAACTTCCCTGGAGTTACAGAAGATCACATGCGCTGGCCATGTAGAAGACCAACCTGTTGCCCCTGCACCAGTTCAAGCTGTGCCAACGCAAGGCCAGGGAAGAGAAGGCAGAAAGCCTGCAGTGCCTTGGAAATACCCTGCGCTCTCTTCTGCCATGACCCACCTACGCTGCCTTCACCTGGAATGGGCTGGGACAGCGGGGTGACAGCGCCTAGCACAGCCTTGGTGACCTCCTTGTGCCAGAACACTATTTTCCTCCCAAGCACTTAAAACTGGCAGAATACTGCAACACAAGAAAATATACCCACATTTCTTCTTCTCACCTGTCAGTTGCCAGCAGGGGTGAGGGAGGATGTTCATTTTTCCTGTGACTCCAAAACAGTTCTCCCATGTGACTTCTGGGATAATCCTCACCCTGCAGCCACCTGATGCCTGGGCCATGTGTGCTTCCAGTGACCAGGGATGGGGAGCACCTGGAGGTCTCATTTACCTACTCGAGAAATACACTTTTGCCCATCTCTGGACCTAAAAGTGGCTGTGCACGGCTAGCCAGGCAAGAACCGATTGGCTCTGAAGCTCCAACCGGGCAGCTGCTGCAAAGCTGCAGAGAGGGCTGACACGGTGAATACCACAGCATCATCTCTTATGGACATCATTTTATACCTTTGATGTACCTTTAATGTATGACACGGCACCCTCCCCAATTACTCCATTTGCTAGAGCACGCAACATTAGAGCACAATGATAAAATGCAGCAGAAAATAAGCAAAATAAAATATATGAAGAGCATCAAGGGCAGTACTTATCCCATCTAACTCACAGGTGGGCTTTTCCTGACTGCAATTAAGGAAGGAGGAATCTAGTAAGAGAAAAGCATTGCAAGATCTGGAAGCAGTGAATCCTTGTATCAGCAAAGTACTGTAACATACATCCTGAAATATATCCTCTATGTGACAGATCCCTATCTGTAAATTGGGACAATATCACTTTTACTTCGCCTGCGCTTTTGTCGGGGACACAAATCATCCCCCACGATCCCTTATGTGAACATAATGTTTGTGGCACAAGGAAGCGCCAATCTCAGTGAGGACTGAGAACCAATTCCTGATTTTGAGCTTATGGCTGCACAACAAATGGGAATGGCAACCCTCAGGTGCAGCAGACTGGAAATGAAACAGACAGTCTTGAGGGGGTGGGGGCAGTTAACTGTTTCACTGTGTGCTGCTAAATAAAAAAAACAAAACAAAACCAAACCCAAACAAYAACAAAAAGACCCTCACAAAATAACCCCAAACCATAAGACTTGTTAACTTTCAAAAATCTTCTGGCACATGAAGACAAAATAGTCTCAGCTAAAAAACCCCTCCCAAACCAAACTACAACTGCCATCCGAATATCCTGTAATGATTTTGTGCACTGAAATGTTACATATACTGCTTCAATTTCTAAATCTGCATTTCAGATGAAAAAGTGCAAAATAAGGTTTAGCAAATTAGATATTAAAGATTTTGCTACTGACTGCAGTTTCTGTTACATTAGACAAGCGCATTATTTGCCTTAGCAGGCAGAAGAACAATGACTAAAGGCTATTACGCCATAACAGCTACATTAAGATAACTGTAAAAATAATTGTAGATTCACAACATCAGTTCTGTGTAAACATTTTCAGAAACATTTCTGTATCTTTAATTTGGTTTGCAGCGTTACATAAAGAACAGGGCTTAAGCCAAGGAGTATGGATTGACAATAGTAAAGTCTTGCCAATTTAGAAATAATAGTACCGGCCTATTACACTACATCTACATTAGCAAATATTTTAGGAACAAATCAAAGTGGCTGCTGCTGAGCTCCTCACACTGCTATTACCTGTGGTTTGGGCAGTATACTATGGATTAGATGCCGTCTCATCTCCTATGCTGAAAAGTCTTAACTCCACATCCAGTTTGAAGCTTCCTGATAGGAAGATTTAGTAGATGCACGTGGGAAGTCTTTGCAGTGGGTGGAGGCATGGAAATATTGGGGTCTAAACAAACTACACACCAAGGGACATTTGGAGTGCTTTTGGAGAAGAGACTGTTGTTTAGTTCCGCCTCTAAGGAATCTACTTTTTTGTCTCAAAACTGCTCTGGGAACTGAGTTAGCACATGGTAAGTGGAGACCATCAGGGGACTCGCTTCAAAACTGCGTATTACTTCTCTGATCCGAATCATTGTTGTAGACACAGACTTGCAGAGATACCAAACCATTTCCAGCACATCTATCTTTCTGAATTCTACTACCACTTTTTTGTTATCACTTCTAAGAGGTTCAGGCCTTTTAGATAACACTTCTAGAAAAATGTCATGTAGTATTATTACACATCACTTGGTTAATTAAGCAGTATCATCTGCGGAAATATTGTGCAGCAGTAGGTTGCTGTTGCTAATGATGCGACTTAGAGATGCAGAAAAGAAACAGAAGTGGGTACAAAATACTGCAGAATGTGTGCTTAAAAAATAAAGCCCAATTACTCAAGTTTCTGTGACCAAGAGATACATCAACAGAAGATTTAAAAGCAAGAAAAACAGCTTCACTGAAGATACCTACCAGATACATCTGGATACTTATTCCCTCCCTGCTCCACACAGATTCCTCTACCATGTGCAGTCCATCCCCAGGCAAACCTGGCTTCCCTATAAGCAGGGTTATCACATAGATACCTGCTGCTGGCTGCTTGCATCTTCTGCCAGCAGCGGTCACTGTGAAAGACAGGATGAGCACCTGATCGATTCCAGTAAGAACTGGAAGAGAGTTAAGAAACAGTAAATACTGTGTGTTTGTGTGTCCGAGGTTTCATGTCCCTGTTTGCCTTGGCCATCCTGTCATCTGATTTCTTGACATTGTACTTGTAATCCCTTGAGCATATGCAGTACCTGCGTGCTGGTATGGATATGACTGAATCCCTTGGAAGAGACGGGAAGAGAGTGGATTTGATTGTACCAATCCAGCAGGTTGCAGCAGGATTCACATCAAGCCTGACTCCTCCACTGGGAATCAAAGCAACCTCAGCAGGTGACACGTCGTCACAAGCCCTTCATACCTTCATACTTTGTTTTGCTTCCCCCAGTGCAAAAAGCTGTACCTGGTGAGTTGTGGATGATTCTCTCAAACCTTGGGCAAGTCATCTGCCACCTACCAGCTTTTTCAGAGTAGAGATGTATAGGGCACAAAGGAAACAGACTTCGAAATATATGCAAGGACATGCTGAGACTTACAATTTTTCCTCATGGGGAAAATTCCCTACCAGCAACATGCAAGCATTGCTCAGCAGATGACACGGAGGAATAAATTTAAGAAGCTGAAGATGGTTCATTTGCACATCTCTGATTGCAGCTTACATCTGCACTGATACAGTAATTGCTGTGAGAGCAACGGCTGAAACGCTACCAATCCTTTCAGGTCAGGGACAGCCCTGAAACCAGCCACCAAACCAGGGTGAGAGAATCTGTAAAATCTGGGGAAGTTAGGAGTCAGAAGCTGGGCCCCTTGTGACCTTTAAGGATAAAGTAAAACACAGGCCAACACATTTATTTGTGCTGCAGTCCCCTCTGTCTCCAAGCACCCGAGAGATTTGGCTTTAACAGATCTTTTGATGGGACAAAACCCTTGCAAATACCTGCATCAACATATCCACCTTGTTGGGTGGTGGGAGCCAGAGAAATAGGAAGGGATAAGGACACAAGGGCTGCTCAGAAGGTCCGTATGGTTTGATGCAATAGACAGAAAATAGCTAGAGGCATGCAGGACTAAGCATGGCACAGTCCTGCGAGGTGGCAGGACTCCGTAGGGAGCGCAAGCACATCAGACACCTGCCTACATTGTCCACAATAAACAAGAAGATTCACAAGCTCTGTTCAGGAAAAAGCAAAAGCAGACAAGACAGGCTGAAAGCTATGCCTAGCATCAAAGCATATCATGGCTTGAAACCCATCAAGGCTGTTAATACTAAAGGTCAGTGTATTTAATTAGTCATAGGAATGTCTACCTATGAGTTACCACCAATGAAACGTCAGCAATTATCTTTCATGTTTAAACAACCTTGCACAGTGTTTTACATAACACAGTGTGTATCACCACTCAAGTTTAAATGGGACTATTACAATCAACCAGTATAATAAGTATGCACTGCAAGGCAAGAATTTCCTGACGAGAGCTTCTATAGCAGCAGCAGATGCGTAACTCCGGGATATTTGCTCATGTTTTGTACCAGAACTAACATGAAGATTTCTGAAAAAGAGTAACCCTGTTTGTGCAGTGATGGAAAATTAGGACTCTACTCCCTCAATTCCATCAGTACTTAAATCCAACAGAGAACTGCATAATTAGATTTTTTTTCTTTTTTTTTTCTGTGTGTCGATATGAGAATAGCTGTCCCTAGTTAATTTCTTAGCTATATGTCAATATGGTTTTATGTTTCCTTTAATGTGTGTGTATCTGTGTTTGGTGATAGCATTTCTAGGGATGCATTAACCACCAGTGATACCTTGTGCTTACTACATCCACAGGAAGGATTAAAAAAAAAAAAAAAAGAAAAAAGAAAAAAAGCTAAAATTGCATTAAATATATCTGTTTTTTTCATTATCACTTCCTACCAGCTATCCCCAGTTAGGCAAACCATGTTCAACTTGTTTTAAAATACTTAATCACATTACTGAATGATTCCTTGGGGATTTTTAAAAAAAAACCAGGTCATTTCCATGAAGGACACATGGCCACCGTGTTAATCCATGAATATGATGTATTGTATTACACTTGTCCGATAACTTTGAGGAACAGGGGCTGGTAGATCCAGGAGGTTATTGAAAAGTAGAAGGAAGAGTTAGTTCTGTGTAATAGCAGGCTGTTACACAACACAACTAGAAAAACCACATACATACTGGATGCAGCATAGTCACCTCCAACAAGTTGCAGGAAGACTGAGACATCAGTTGTAAAGAGCCCATTTTCCAGCTAGGGTTACATATTCTGGCAGCCTTATGCCATCAAAGAGAGTTATATTCCCGCCAAATGAGTTTTCCAGTCCAATTCACCACGTGGCATCACCAGCATTTGTGCAAGGACCACCACCAGGACAGCTTGACCCACCTGGGAAAGAAGATGCTGAGGCCAGCAGCCTGGCCAAATCACTGCCTGCCAACCTTCCCCAATAGGCACCAAGCAGAAGTTACACAGCTGATTTGAATTTTAGAAGCCAAAGGAGGCCTATAGAAAGCTAACTCTATAGCCCTATCACTTTACATGCTCGTTAAAAAAAAGTTTCTTATTTTCAGAAGAACAGTACAGGGATTCACTTATGCAATGCATTTAATGAAAGCCCGCTCCACACAGCTGCTTACACTAGCAATGTTAGAGCTGTTAGTGTCCATGCTTTGCACGTAATGCAAGCATTGATTTTGCTTAGTATTCTTATTTTTATAGAACTGTTCTGGGAGGGTTTTTGACAAATATCTTTCTATGAAAATACTCACTTGTCATAATCCAGTATTTTTCATGAAAACATCCCATATTTGAAATTTTGGAATATTTTTTGCCTTGGGAAAATAGTTTTCTGCACAAAAACCTGTTCTCTATGTCACACAGCCCTTCTGCTCCATTTCATAAAGTGATCAACACTAGTTCCTTCAGATAAACAATCCTGGATAGAAAAACACATTTCAGTTTTTGGACATGATGTGTTTACATAATTGGCTTTTTCATGCTAGTCTAAAGACATGCTTTTTTTGCTGCCAGACAGGGTTTGCTTTTGTCTGACAAAAACATGCCACAGTCAAAGATTTAAAATGATTAGTGGAGTTGCAAAGGCAGGAATTTAAGTGGCATTTAACAAAACCACCAAACATCTTAAGCCTCCCCTCTTATCCCTACCCTAGAAACCCTCAAACCAAAGCTAACCCCAACTTATTACTGAAGACTGAAAACTGTGGTTGCCTCAAACATTCGTAACTAGTATTTACACGTTACAGAATACAGAAAGACTCAAAGAAAATGTTGTGTTTGGTCTAATACCACTGTAATGAACAAAGAAAAAAAATCCCAACAGAAGCAGCGGTCAATACATGAAAGGAGCTTTGTAATGGTTAGAATTTCATATATTCTAAAGATCAGGTTTTCATTTCAGTTAATTTTCCGTATCTTCACTGTACCAGAAGGTAGCCTTTTGATAGATTTTTTTTTTTCCCCTCTCTTAATAGTGAATAAACTTTTATGAAGGAATTTACATTAAAAATTGCTTACCTTTTGAAGTAGAGAAGTATTTTTACACTTTTCTACAGGGATAAACATGTGCTAGTAAGTCAAGACTACTACAAAAGAACTGGTCCAAGAATTTTTAGCATGAAATAGACTGAATACGTAGACTTTGTCTGATCATTCACAAAGGTGATACTTTAACAGCAGGATAATTAATCTACTCCAGTTATCCTGCTCTACAACCCAAGCAGATGCAAGACATTCAGTATTTTGTGAAAGGCAACTAAGCAGGGTTGGGATTTACTCCCTGYCTTTCCCTTCAAATGACTTTCAAATGACTTAAGTGACTTCATCTACTTTCCTCTTGCACGCCCATCTCCTCCTGAGGTGGAGAGCTCACTCAGTTTTTGGTGGAGGTGGTGGGTTGATCCCAGCAAACAGCCAAACACCCTCACAAGCTGCTCGCTCACCCCCCTCTCCTCCGGAATGAGGAGAAAATAGAAGGAAGGTGAGAAGGCTTGTGGATTGAGATAATGACAGTTTAACAGGGAAAGCAAAAGATGCATGTGCAAGCAAAGCAGAAATAGGAATTCATTCATGACTTCCCATCAGCAGGCAGATGTCCAGCCACTTCCTGGCAAGGGGTGAGTGAGGGCAGAGTAGGAAACAGAAAGGCTTCACACTGTGCAAGCACCACTCAGCAACAGCCAAAACATTGCTATGTTATCAACACCATTTTAGGCACAAACCCAAAACACAGCACCATAGGGCTGCTACGAAGAACGTTAACTCCATCCCAGCCAGACACAGTACAGCAGAGAAGCTAGCTACTTGCCCCCAGTCCCTCTTCCCCAGTAAAGAGAGTAGAAAACAGACCAGAGTTGGTTCCTTTGCTACAAAAGACTCAAGCAGACTACTGGAAAGTAGCAGAACAAAAAATTACTATGGGGAAAACACTACAACATTACAGCATTTGCAGCTTAGTTTCTTCAGTGTTTGCAGACATACCTTTCCTCCTAAATGCTGTGTATCTATTTTGTCATAAACCTCATACCCTAGCAAAGACTGAATATTCAACACATTAAATTTACATCATCCTATCATAGACTGCCCTTGTTCTATACATTTAAATTGTGATTTGTGAGGCATAGTCAGAAGAAACAAGCAAGTTTAGAGGGAGTTCCCTCCTAGCTTTTAACAATGCTGAAGATTATCTTGGAGTCAAATGGCATGGGTGATCAGTATTGCATGAATTTTAATCCTCTCCTCATATTTTGAGAAATTATTGTCTTTGTCTTAACTTTAGAAGATAGTTTTCAGAACCAGTTCAATTAAAAACTTAGATCTTTTTTCAGGGTTCAGAATAGCTTTGTAAATATTCAAAAATATCAGCTAAGCTGAGACCTATTACTTCAATGCCTACAAGTTCTTACATTTTCTCCCAATTCATTTTAGGCTTTAATTTACCATGAATATCCAAGAGTTATTTATATTTAAAGGGTACATGTTGCACTCACAGGCATGAAAAATATGTCTCATCTAATGAGTCATAATTAGCTTTTGTTTTTACCTTTCCATAAGCAGAATATTTTTAACGTATTCAACTGGAGTTATTTTTACCCAACAATTTATATAATTCTTTTTAATAAGAGCAGTCATATGTCAACCTATCACTATTACTGCAACTTATTTTCAGATAAAACAAAAATGAAAAAGCCTTCATAAAGGAAATGGTGCATGAAGAGAAAAATATTTCTCTCTCTAAATAAAGGCAAACATGACCAAAACTTTTGGATTTTCTTTTTTTCAAACGCTCATGAAACTTTCAGAAAGATGCCATTTCTCTCCTCAAGAATTTGAATACAACTCTAAATAATTTGGAAATCTAAAGAGAGTTAAAACATATGTTTGGCATAAGAGATAGCTCTCCATTACAGCACACCCTCAACCCCTTCAAAACACTTGCACCGTATACTACGAGGTGTGAAAACACACACATGTGCAGAGTCTTCCTTGGCAGAACAGTTCCCGTTAATTGTTAGGAAGATGCCACTTATAGGCTGATTTTTATGAAACTCAGATCCTAGCTAAGGTATGATGTATGAAAGTATGTAAAATACTGCTTCAGCTCTGTAGCAGTTCTACAACAGTGACAACATGCCCGGTTTGGAAACATTAGTCAATGCGGAAATTCTTAAATGCTTAATATACCTAAATTCCTCAGAAAGTTAAATTATGGAGCAGAAGGAAGACAGATCATAGACCTCAACATATCCAGAACA
Organism: Phoebastria nigripes; assembly: GCA_035582835.1. NCBI lineage: Eukaryota > Metazoa > Chordata > Aves > Procellariiformes > Diomedeidae > Phoebastria > Phoebastria nigripes. The sequence continues at coordinate 154,621 of JAYKAV010003109.1, forward strand.
GAATATCTACATTTATTTAAGTAAAGGAAACAATTTCTGCTGTTCATTCAGTTAATTCTCACCCTTCATGCTTAACTAGTAAAGTTATTTTTGAGCTCTGAGAAGGAAGACTTTTAAATAAACAGGAAGTTCTTCCTTGAACCACTGATGGGCAGTTAAGTACCTGAAGTCATGAAAAAAATGGGGAAACTAAAACTTCAAGCTGCTTAAAACTTCATTTGAAAGCAGATCCGTGACTGACAGATTAATACAGAAAAATATCACCTTGCATTATGCCCAAGTACCATACAATTGCTTACCTAGTCTGGTATCTTACTGTTCATACAGTGGGTCTCCCTTTGTCAGAGCTACACCACACTCCTGTCTTTCAGAGCACAGGGTTAACAAACTCTTTACTAATCTGAATATAATGAACAAGACAAATTTCACAGGAGGAAAAAAAAAAACAAACCAAAAAAACAACCACAAACAGAAAGATCAAACACTTTTTTCCATTAAAATCTGTTTTCCAGAAGTACTCACCAAGCTGAAATAACCACTCCCTTCTTCATCTTCAAAATAAACCTCAGGACAGTAAGGCTTGAATTGTGCGAGAAGAAAACAACAAGGAAATCAAAACTTACTGCCCATAGAATATGCCAGTCTAGTGCATGCCTGCCTGTCATCATAGGAATCACCTCGGCTGGAGAAGAACTTGAATTATTCAGTACAAAGAACCATTCAGCACACACAATGCAAGATGGAGGGAAGGTCAGCTTGAATCTTTACATAAACCGGCAGGTGAGGACGAACTTGAGTTCTCATTGACGGTCAGAGAGACCATGGAGCAACGCTTTCCGGGGCCAGAGCTACCAAGAATTACCAGTACTCTTTCAGGTGACGGGGAAGTATATTTTTCTAAGTGTGGAAATATAAATACTTATCAGTCCTTTACACTAAGAGAGGTTATCTTTAAAGAGTTCTTCCACAATGTCTAAATCTGTGGAGAGCTTTGTGCCCAGGGATACATCACCATGGACCACTTAAGTTACTTCTGTGACAGAGCTAAACTATTGTATTTGACTGAAGAGTGCTGATCTGAGGTGCACCCAAGCAGGAAAGCTCTGGAGCTCATGTGCTTCTCGGAATGTGTCTGAGGCTTCAGCCAGTCATGGTGGCAGGCATTTACAAGCCTCAGCCCATAACGGTAAGGAGGGACTTGGTTGAAGTCTTGCAATTTGAGTGTGATACTAGACAGAAGGTGGAACAGCAATAGCTGAATTCCTCTTCACAATCCATCAGAATACAAAGAGCAGGAGGAAGAAATTGTCCTTCCATGGGTATTGCAAGGGAAAATTCTCCAGCTTCACAAGACAGGCAGGAGCACACCCACCATTAGAATGTAGGCAAGGACTCCAAAAAAAGCCCTAGTTATTATGCTTCCTATATTTACATGTTTATCTTGCAAATCTTGTAGTCTGCTTTTATTAATCTATCACTACATAAAAGAAAAATGTGTGTAGGACAAATATTCTACCAATCTCATTAGACTGTTTCTGACCAAGACAAGTTCCTGATCTCAAGATGGAGCAAAATCTAATACTCTCCTCCAGTGTTAAGACTACTATACAATCCTTTTACAGTACAAGCAAAGAAATCATATATCATTTGGTTTATCCTCCTCAGAGTTTATTTTGCATGTAATTTTACACAGTTTATACTTCACATCATACATTTATTCCTTCTCTTGAAAAAAAGGTGTGACAGACACTTGCCTTGCATTACATTTTGAAACCTGGAACTGGTGCCAGTAAAAAAACAAACCACCCTATAAAACATATTAGATCAATACAATGTAAATATAACATGTATTAGAAGTTGCTCGTTATTTAACTACAAAAAAAAAAAAAAAAAAAAAAAAAAAAAAAAAAAAAAAAAAAAAAAAAGAGATCATCAGTTCCAGTTGCTAAAACAGTTCAGTGTATTTTCTTTAAAGCCTTAGTGTAATGGGAATGCTTTTATTAGCCCACTACCAAACAATGATCAAACTTGTGTAGAGGAAAATGAAGCAGGAACCTAAACAGTATTATGGTACTCAACTGCAATACAAAATTCTCTGTCACACAGAACATAGCAGACTGGGGATATTCATAAAGTCCTTTCAGCGTGAACTCTACAAAAGACTGTTTCCATCATGCTGCATTATTCCATCATATCCCTTATTTTGTTTAAGAAGCAAGCCACAAGTAAGCATTCCAAGAACCATGAATAGATTTTCAGTGTTGGCACAACTATTCAGTAATTTACACAATGGTTCACATAGGAAACTGGGTAAAATTATGACTTGGAAATGGTCACGGACATCTTCCTCTTTGGCTACTTTAAAAGTTAGAAAATTCAGATTTGTACAAAAGACATTCATTTCAGAACCAATTCAAATATGTTTTAAAATAAATGGAACAAAATAAAGCATGTCTCGTTAATTTGGTATTAATTTTCCAGAACACTCTGCAATACATTTTCAAATATACAAAATCTTACTCTTTACAAAAAAGTTGTAGCTCATGAAAGAACTCACTTGAATAACCTTAGCAGCACTCCAATAATGAACTACCTTGATTTTATCGAAAAAACACCTTAGTTTGATCACTGTATTTTGAGACTGCTTCTTCATGAGAAGCAATGTTTCAAAAGTTATAAAAGTGCAAGAACATCATCATGTTCCAAGCTGAAAGGCAGCTTCTGGAAATAGTGAAATCAGTATTGCAAGGTCCTGACATTAGTGAAATAAATGCAATGGGAAGAATTTCATTTTAAGTACATCTTCCAGTGTGGTATCATTGCAGTAAGAACAAAACACTCTTCTCACTGAACATTTTAGTCATCTAAATAAAATAGTTGTGTCATTTTTTTCAGCTGTAGCAAGTGAGATGCAGAGACTAAGCTATTTGATTGGGTGCAAATAAGCAACACACATAGTAGCATCAGCAGGTCACCAGTCAATCAGCCTGCTCATTTTGCTGTTCAGCATTTTTGTACAATTTTAATTAAATAAAAATTGGCAAAGTACAATACTCTCAGAGGACCTTCTCATCCATTTGGATAAACATTTCTAATAGCATGTTGGACTTCACTGAAGAACAGGAGCCTCAAAATTAGGTCCCACAAACCGTTAAGACTGCCTTTTAGCCAAAAACTTCTGTTTTATTTAAGCAAACTACTTACTTTTAGTAAGAAGCATTAATATATAATGAACATTTGAATTCACTATCAAAAAAGAGGATTACAAGAAATTACAAACTTCGGAGCAGGATCACTCTTGTTATTCCTGATAAAATTCTGTAAACAACAATTTAACCAAGAATACCTGCTGCTTTGCAATATCTTAAGTGTAATTTTGTACTACTAGAACTACAAAACCAATGTTTTCCTTTTTGCCTCTTTTGTCAAGTTTCCTCAAAAGAGGTTCTAGCAAGTCAAGAGCTCTGCAATTATATGTGAATATTAATCTTACATTTTAAACACCTAATATTAATAAGTTTCAGAAAGCTTCCTTAGAGCAAGTTTTGTTATACTTAGTACAGTGTATCAGCACTTCTTCTATGACTTCTTCAGTGATAGTTACAGAGACGTCATTTTGAGATATCCATATTCTGAAGCACAATAGCCACTCTGCTTGGAATGTACACCTAGTAAAAATATGACAAGAACAAAAATAGCTGAAAAAACCATCAACCTCACAGGATACAATTTCTAAATAGCAGTATGTGAAAAAACACACGTGAAATATTTTAACTGTTAAAAATTTAACAGTTGTGTAATGTTGTGGGTCATATTAATCACATTTAAACAGTGATTATCGACTGCTTAGTCCCCAGCACTTGAATTACACAAGATAACCTAAAAGTTTAAAAGGCAGCTTCATTGCAACCTCTCCTCTTTTCTCTTTTTTTTTTTTTTTTTAAATCTTACCTTGATATATTTTAAAGTGGCTACCAGTAGAGGGCCCCATATGACTTACAATGACCAGTTTCAAAAACCTGAGGATATCTAGGTCAATAGACCATACAATGATAAATGACAAAGTTTCGCAACAGCATTTGAACACTCTTCTGCTATGAATTGAAGTTGCCGCAAGGTCTATGATGTCATTTCATACAGGTAAATAGCAGCAATATGACACAGCAGTGTATTCTTCTCACTCTTGGCATCTATGGAGTTTCAGTGTCTGAGCAATAAAACTCATTCTCAAAACCAGACAGATTCAAAATTAACCATTAAATTATTGCATTTTGCTTTACCCTTTTTTCCTGATTACCATGAAAAAACCCAAACATATATAATCAAAAGACTTCTCATAGATCACAAAAGAACTTGTGGCAATGTATTTTACATGACATTCCTTCCAAGCAGAGTCGAGTCACAATCTGAAAACAAGACGGATATGTACTATCTACCAATTACCTTGATATATGGTACTCCATCAATTGTCAAGCGTATGAACGTATTTGCTGAACAAGTCAATAAAAATGCAATTATAAAAGGTAACACAAGATTGAAGATTACTGGCTTCAATTCTGACAACATCCTCTTTTGGACTATCCTCCAACCCTGTGGAATGTCTAATATTCTGCAATTTCAACTATGTCATCTGCCTGATGGCATGAAAGGCTTTCATAGTTTTCAAAATGGAATAAAGCAATAAAGCAAAAAGCTTTAGGAAAAGGAGAGAAAGGAAAAGAACAGCTGATCTTCATTGAACCAGATGGAGCTACGTCCAATGCTTCATGAAAGGCAGTGAGCATAATGATTTCCTCTAAGGTTTCGGTGATAAATAGCTTCTACAAATCTGTGCAGATGAGGAAATACTTAATGAAGTCAACTAGCTCAGAATGTATAGATAAAAGGAGAGATTTTAAAATAGTGTATTGAGAAATTCAGTGCTCTGGGTTTACATGATGAAGTGAGAAGGGAGAAAGAACAAATAGAAATAATCTTTCTAAGAAAGAATATGTAAAAAGTTACTTCAGTTAAGGGAACAAAAATTAACATTAATACAGGACACAGCAATTCTCAATGATATTCTGGTCAATAATATGCCAGATCCTAGGAGGAGTAAATTAGCCCAGTTCCTTTAAAGTCAATTTACATCAGCTGAGAATYTGAGAGCATTTGGAAGCATCCCACTCCTACCACTTCATTGCCAATCAGAATTTTAAAACTGGTTTTAAGCACAATTTCAGAACTTGTGCAAATGATTGTATTTAGACTGATGAGAGGTATGTTTTCTGTTTGCCATGAAGAAAGAGATACAACTGCCAACTTATTACTTCAGTCACATTTTTTTTTTTCGTTACCTGGGCAAATTAAACACGCGTTGTAGTGTTTTTTATCTTGGTGGGCTTCTTGCTAAATCATAGAAGAGCCAAATATGGCATTATCTCCTAATCTTATCAACTTATTTCATTGGTCAGTGTAACCACCTCTAAGGCTTAAATAAAACTGCAAGAAGCAACAAAACAATTAGGGCATGAACAATGAATAAATATTAATTATTGATTAACTATATTAATAATTATTAAATATGAATATTAATTATTCATTCCACTGCTGTACAATTTTTTTTTAAAGGAAAAATACTACAAAAGTATTAGATAATTCTTGTTACAAATGTATTGGGATTATCCCCCCCCCGTCCAACAGTATTTCCAGAACTACTATAGTGTATATGCTCTGGCTTTATTATTTGTTTAAACAGACAGAACACAGAACATTTGTGTGAGGGAGAGGGGAGGAAAAGCATGACCAATGAGGTTGGAAAGATTGCTTGTCTTTCCAGAGGTAAAGTGAAATCTGGAAGATTATCTACGCAGGAGCCCAGCAGCGTTTTCAGCCTTCTCAGCCCATATTTCTCACTGCCGCTCCTTCCTCTTCTGACACCCCAAATCCCAGAGCTTCCTCAGCCTTTCCACTCCAGTATCATTCCTTTTCCTTCAGCACCTCTCACCTGAACTACTGCTTTTGTAGTAACATTATCTCCATTAAGTTATTTTCTCTATCCTTTTCCTAAGTGTACTGGAGGTGTACCGAGTAGACTGTGCTCCAACCATATGCTACAATTCGCCACCAAGTGGCATGATTAAAAAAAGTCAGGAATCCATTACTGACAGGGTAAGTTGAAATGCAAGCATCTTATTGTATGTTTGAGTCCAGACATTTTCAAATACATAAAAATATGGATAATCCTTAGCTAAAAGCTAATTAATTAGTAACATTAGGTATATTTTAATTGATGTCTCTATCTGATTTAGATTAAGAACTCTGCTTGCTTATAACACTTTAATCCATTGTTCTGATTCATATCAGAACACATACATACAGTTCTTAATATTATAGAAATAAATGTGCAATAGCATACAATAAAAGGCTAACATCCTCAGACACTGAAACAACCATGCTTCTATTGTATCATTCAGTTCTGTCCTCCTTAAATACTGAAAAAAATGGCAACCACAGTTCTTTTTGCATTTCCTAGATAAAGTACCATGGATTTTTCCTCTCCTTTTTTTGTCTTTAAATTATTTAGGTCCAAATTATAATAAAGAATTTTAAAGATAATTCCAACACACTGAAATGCATTAATGAAGACATCTGTTCTGACATGTTACGATATGTGTCTGTGACAAACTCCATTCCATTCCACTTAGTATCCAGCATAACCCTGGTCCTTTTCAGTCAGGCTGCTACTCAGGAAGTTGGTTTCTAAGCTTTACTGCTGCATGGGATTCCTCTACAGAATTTTTCTTCATTTATTTTTATGAAGTTTCTGTTGGCTAAACCCTCAAATTTATCGAGATGCATCTGGATTGGACCTCTAACATTCAACATTCAACCACTCACCCTAATTCAGTGTCATCTACAAATCTGCTGAGGGTACGCTCTGTCTCATCATTCCAGTCACTGTTGAAGACTCCAAACCGTATCAGCCCCTGCAATGCCTAGGGCACCCTGCTTGATACCAGTTGACAGCTGGACACTGAGCTTCTGATTACTAAAACTGCAGGAGCCCAGCCAGTTTTTAACCCACCTAACAATCTTATCCCGCCCGTATTTCCTCAGCTCCTAGGTAAGAATGCTGTAGGAGACAAAGCTGAAAGTCTTACTGCATTGACTGTAGTAACCTCATGCACAGAGCTAGAGTCATTTCATCACAGAAAGCAATCAGGTTGATCATGCATGTTTTGCCTTTGCTAAAATCTGGGTTGGCTTTCTGATTGACCCACCTCATATACCCCACTTGTTTGGATATGGATTCCAAGAGCAGGTGGTCCTTGACCTCTCAAGGGACTGAGGGGAGAGGCTGACTGGCCTACAGAACCGTCAGCCTACCTTTTCGCTTTTACTACAGCCTTTGTTCAGTTGTCAGAAATTTCCCCTGACCGCTATGATTTTTCACAAATGATAGTCAGCAGCCTTGCAACCACATCATTGACATCTTTCCAAACCTCTGGGTGTATCCCATCTTTAAGATGTCCCCAACCTATTGCTCTGCTACTGCTACTTTCTTCTCAATAGTGTACTGGCACACAAAAGGGTCTGGAAGCAGTCTTTACCCTTGGAATCTGAGGTAAAAAAAGGCATTGAATACTCCCGTACTCTCCATAGTGCCCATCACAGGTTTGACTCCTCCCCTTGTCGAGGGACTTGCATTTTTTTTCTTAAGCTGCTTTTGCTATTAGTATACCTGTAGAATCCCTTTCTTGCCGCTTTTCATTATCTCTAGGTAGTTTTTATATATATAGTACATGGCCTGAGATATATATCTACCTATAGATAGATAAGTAAGTAGTATAGATAGATAGTATAGTAAAAGTATATAGAAGTGTCCTGATTAAAACCATCATAGGAAACCTAGGTATTCATCAGCAAAAGACATCATCAGAGATTTCTGATGTTTTTCTGTACCCTAGGAGGAGGGTCTCAGAAGTTGATGCTTGTCTTCCCTTTTCCTTTCATATACTGTCGCTGAATTATATAGTTCCAATTACCAGCTTCAGTTCTATTGACTTCTGCTCTTCTAACCTGCTTTTTTCTGATCACAAGTTTTATCCCATTCATGTCTCCTTCACGATTTCATGAGGCTCACTTGATGAACATGAACAGAAGTGAAAACCCAAAGTACAGAATACTAAAGAGAATACATTCATAGCTAACCAACGTCTTGACTATCAGTCAATCAAATCATTCTCTGAATCTCTCTTCTGTTCCAAGCTTTCTGTGTTCACCTTAAAGGCCCTTCCCAGCTCTTTCCTCCCCAACAGGCTCATCCATGTTGGAAAGGGCCTCAGGAGGCCCAAACTCCCTGCTGAAAGCAGGGTCACCTATGAGGTCAGACCAGGTTATTCAGTGCTTTAGATATCTCAGTGAATTGGCCCTCTGCTTTCTACACCAACTGCTTACTTATTACCTCATGTCCTCTAAGGTGTCACATGAACTCTGCTATTTTAGGAAACTGTGAAGACATCTAAAACCACACAGGAAGGAAGACTCATGAGGCCTCTTCTGATGGGGGAGTGGAATATGGGGAAGGGAGAACATCAGATCTGTTTGGGACAGAGTGAGGGTGACTCAGCTGTGAATAAAACTTTTGACAAAGTTAACATTCAAATGTTTAGTCATCAAACTATCATTGAAAGTCTTTTTATTCTCAATGGAGTATTCAGCAGGAATAAAGTGGAATAATTGTGGTTGACTTCACAGGCAGATGTGCTAACAGAGTGGATGACGGAGGATAGGAATGTTGTTTATAAGTCAAATACATACAAAATTGTTTTTTGTTATCACCTCTGACCTTTCTACAATGCATGTCCATTTAAACTATGAGGCAGTTACACTGTCTGAAACTAGGCAAATCCCACACAGATCAAGGCTTCTGGCACTAAAATAGTACAGCCACTCTAATACAGAGACAAAAAACCACTTACTACAATCAACCTATTTTCCACCAACATACATGGTGTTCTATCAAGATCATAGTCCATTCATGTAGGCTATCTCACAAACAGGGAAGAACAACTGGTGGTACTACTACTTGCCAGGAACGTATATGATGCTTTTCAGCCATACAAATGCTTACTCCGTATACTTTTTTTGATGTAAATATCCAGATAATTTCAAGAAACGAGAGATTAGAAAAGCTAAGAAGAATACAGAAATACCAAATACATGAAGCACTTGTGAACAACAGCAGTTATAAGCAGGAAGCTCACCTTAGGTATTCTGGGAGAGGACTACAATACACAGCAATCTCCAAATGTATCTAAAACCCCACAAGCAAGAAGTTCTGCAAATGACAACTGCTACTTTCAGATCTGTCAGGCTAGATTCAGTACCAGGTGCAAGCACAACTGAAATTGGCTGGAACTGCAATGAACTACTCTTCATCCCACTTTCAGGGCTGGAAAACACCAAGCCCTAAAAATCATTTCAAGGTCATTTTGGAACAGATGGGAGAATTACTGGAACTCAGAGCTAGATCAGGCACTGCAGAAAAATATTTGATAGTGCATATTGCAGCTGGTAGATGCAGAAGGCAATGTCACAAGAGTCTGTGCCAACATTTCCCAAACTTTTAATTAAAATGAGGGCTTTAGACAATCTCATGTCTCTGTATCACTACTAATTGTCAGACACTGACACTATTCTGAGAATATAATTAACCATCAATGAATAAGATACATGATAGCTTTTGCTTTCTGATTATAATTTGTTATACAAAACCTCAGACATTTCAGATTTCATTTTGCTAGATATTGCATATGACAAAGAAGGTATGCTTAAAATAATGTGAAGTTCTGCCTTCCAATTTGTTTTTCAATTTACAGCTATACAGCATGAATATGCAGAAAATAATTTCTCAGACTGTCTTCCTTCATTTATGCAAAAGAAGTCCATATACTGCACAGGCTGTATCTCAAAATGTCTCCTCTATTATCTTCTGCACTCTTTCCTCAGGTTAAGAAAGAATACTTTAAAAAGACAACAAAAACCCCTGGCAAACAAATAAGTAGGTTAAAAAATAAGATAGGATGAAAGAAAATGACTTACAGAATAACTTTGGAATCATTACACTTGATTGTGGTTTTGGTTGTTTTAAGAAGTCAAACGATCAATGAATATGAGCAAATAAATTTGTATGTCTTAATCATTGAGAGGTAAAAATAACAAAAGACCTTGCTGGTATTAGTCTTACTGATTCCCCTAGTTAAAACAGTTAATTTTCTAACTACTAACATTCTTTCTGTATATCTGTGCATGTCAGGGGAGAAAACAGTTAAAGACTACATCAGTCCCTTAAAATTCAATACATAAATCCTTATCATGAAAGTTATTCAAATGAGTATTTTCAAAGCTAAGGTCACTAAAAGCTTGTAGATAATTTCAGTCTATGTGAATATTTTAATTTGTCAATAGACTCAATGAAGCAGGAAGCTGCACTTTAACATTGAATAGTACACATTAAGGTCAAGGTTAAAAACCCAACTCAGCAATAAGGATATTCTTAAAATAAAATATATAATCTCAGTTTCATTTAATGTGAAGAGATTATATCAGTGGATGCCAAAAATAGAGAATCAGAAAAAAACAGTATTGGGGGCAGGGGGAAAGGAATATTTCAACATCGATTTATTTTTTAACTAATTGGAAAGAACTACAGAAAGAGTAAATCTATAAAAGCTGAAATATGTTAAACAATTATATTTCTCAATAAACTGCACACTACTTTGCCAATGACACAACACACTCTGCAATATTCCATTTAGCCTGCTTATTACTCAGTTCTGTTGGTGCACGAAGTATCAAAGTATAAACCCCACCGTTTTCATATAAATCCTAACTTTTGGCATGGTACAAAAATATTAAAGTTACTAGGACACAGATTGATATCTAGTTACATTTTACAGTAAAATCAGTCAAGCTGGATGCCTTAGAAAAAGACTGACAAAACATTTTGAATGATGAGTGTTATTAAAAATGGTTCTTTTTCTTCCCCCCGCCCCAAATCTAAGTTTCACATCCAACTACAACAACCAAGTAAGGTATCAACAAATGACTTTGTACATAAAGGGGCACTAGGATCTGACAGGAGTTGAAATGTGTGTGCAGCACTTAATTTACATCTTGCAAAGAGATGATAAGACATAAGCAAAACTAAAAGTTTATAGAAGCATTGAAAAAGCACACAACTTTTATAAAACATACCTCAAAAAAGACTATTAGGAGAATACCACAGCAGAAACGTAAACAGAAATAAAACTGTGGTAAAAAGTCTGTTGTTACAATGACAAAGTGGTTAACAGTTTGTTATTAGAAAGTTTGATTATGTGGAAAGTTATGTACGTTTCATATATTTGTTAACAATCCAGAACAGAGCAAGCAGTGAAATGGAAAAATTAGATTACAATCATTACTTAAATCAGTCATATTACAAAGGACATTTCTTTGTGCATATTTCTATGGAGTTTTCAAGGTGTGTCTGATGATTTTGAAATCTGGCCCTCTACAGCATTACTAAACAAACCTAAGTCATCATCTGTTCATCAACAAAATTTTACAGTGAAATGCCTAGCAGTGCTTACAAAGCTTCCTCTTCATCCAGGGTTCTTTGCTCCAGGAATTTCATATCTCCCTTCTTCTCATTTTGCAATGTCACTTTGAATATTTCTTTTATTAGGTGACGTTTCTAGAATGAATCATGTCACATCTAATCTTCTATTTTTGTAACACATTTGTGCACTATTTAAGCCTGACTTGAGCAGCATAATTATTGCATGTGATTTCATTTTGTCATAGCCCTCTGGGCATGTTTTGCTGGCAATGTTTACTTAACACACCTTAAGGGAGGTGCATCTGCCATTAAAAAAAAAATTTCTTTGAAGTTTGTGGTGGAGGAGGAACTAAAATTTTTGAAACAAGAAACTTAAGTCTCATGCATTATGTAAAGAGAATAAGATGACTATTAAACAGCAGGAAAAGAACCTTTCTGAGTTTACTGGGGTGGCATCATACGTTTTTTGAAAAGAAATTTGAGGGCAAGACTTCTAACTTGGATTTTAGAAACTTCAACTAAGACTAAAGCAACTCCCAAGGATAACTGATTACCCAAGAATTGGGATGTAAATTGCTATTTAAAATAAAACATTGTGGTTTTATTGTAAAATAGCAGCTGGAGGTATTTACTGTAACTTTTGTTCTTTCTTACTTCGAGTTCTATCTTGCTGAATTTAGCCTGGTTTTCCAGAATTTTTTTCCCCGATTACTTTTACTTGATGTCCTTTTACTAGCATTTTACCTCTATGTGGTGCTTGTGGCATCTTCTGGGATGTTGGCTGAAGGTAGTCTGTGAATTGGACTGCTGAAGGACATAAAAGAAAGTTAACGTGACCCATGCTGCTGGGTTTCTTTCTGACCCAGAAGTGCCATTGCCATGCCACAGTTTATGCCGCAAAAGTGCATTTGCTGCTTTGCTTGTCACATGCCTTATCTTCCACATGCTCCTAGCAAATTGCATCTTCACACTTTGTCGCGTTTTTTTCTGTCTTGAATGACTTGCATTCACCATCTAAGAGTCTAAATGTGAAATATACATTTGTCTTGGTTTTGTCTGGGATAGGGTTAATTAAGAAGACTAACTCTATCCCAGCCGAAACCAGGACAACATTCCATATTACAGTTAATTGGCTTGCAAAAGTTAAGTTAGTGGTAGATAATTAAGATGCTCTCCAATCACCAAAGCAAGGTATTTGAATTGGACACACAAAGCAAGAATTCTGGAAACATTAATTTGCTACATAACCTTCAGGAATGAGATCTTAGAGCTTAGTTTCTTTGTGTGCAAATGAGCATAGATACTTACCCACACTATGAGGTCATTGTCACATACAGACACTTAAAAAACCCAAATGTTCCCAAGATCCTTTACACCAAGCACGATGAAAGCACAAGAATCTTTCATGTAATGAAACTATTTTAAAACAAGCAAACGAGAGAAATGCCAATACCCTGAATACAATGAAATAGGGTGAGGAAGTGAGAAAGATAGATTAAAACTGACAATAATTGTCAGGAGTTTAGATCTTATGAGAGATGTTAAGATGTGACACTAGAAATGGATGTCTCCATTCTGTAATGGAAGAGGAGTGGCCCACACAAATCAGTGCAGATAATCCATTTTTGTAGCCTGTTAAGATTACAAGTGTAACTCATTTACAGGTGTTTATATGTATAGATATACCTATGCATAGAGATACACGCCCCTTCATGCATGTATATGTTTTAGATATGAAAATCTAGTCAGCAATATAAGCGTTCTCAGAACTTTTTCAGTGAACTCTGCCTTAATTCATGGCCTTTTTGAATCTTATTCTGTTGCACTTGTGAGCGTATACACACATAGGCATATGTGAATACATATGCAAAGAATGGGAAAAATGACATTTTTAAATTGTTAATTGCAGTAAGTGATTATGATTTCAAGAGTAATGAAGAAAGGTAGAGTTTTTATTAGTCACCATCTCAGCTAACAGAAATTGTATGCAAGGATACACCTCCCACTTCATCTGAAGTCATTTGTGGGAAAGTCTTTATCCATTATTCATATGACTTAGGGCTGGAAATTCTTGAAATTCTCGATGTGAACAGAGAAAGTCTGCTCCGTTTTGCAAAGTTTTTCTGTAAACTGAGGAGGAGAAAGCCAGTTGGCAAACGCACGATTTGCTCCAATTCGTGTTTGTGGAGTTAAGCAAATGATTTTAAGAAAGCAACGCAAAATTCAGTTTCTACAGAGCTTTAAATCACAAAGCAAGCATGAAGATGGAGCTTCGCAGACATGAAAATAAAGCAAATGATGGTATTAAAAATGAAAATTCAAAAGCACGCTAGAAGGTTTTCATGCATGTTGGCAAGGAACGTTGCTTGTGACAGACACTGCAAGAGTGCATGAAAATTTAAATGTAATGTCAAAAGTGAAAAATCAGTTAACATTATAGGTCATAATCAAATCATAACATTGCCATCTCTACTGTATTCATACAAAGGCTAATTTCAGAAAATAAATTAAAAAAAACCCACCACACCACCCTCCAAAATACTCCTAGAATATCCAAAATACTCCTAGAATAGACTCTGTATTTGTCCAAAGAATTTTAAAATTTATTCAGATGAAAGTAGAATGAAAAAAAATCTTACTTACCATAAGTGAATTGGGTCGATAATTGTGAGGATATTCTTCAGAGAAGTACTCTGTACTGTGGTCCAACCTTTGATGCCCTCCATATTCTGCAGCATCAGAATCCAGAAGGATTTTATACTTAAAAACGACCATTAAGGAACTATGCCAAATTATTGTTAAATGGGAAATAAATCAAAGCAAAAAACCTAGAAGAACTGCTGCAACATAATTCATGCTAATATACTCAATATGAAGCAAAAATAATAATAATAAAAAAAAATCTAAGAAAACTTAAGAGTGGAAAAATATACAGAACATATAGAAGCTGTATGACATTTTGTCTTGAAAATTTCATCTTAGCATAGTGATTCCAAATAAAGTAAGTACCTTGCAGTCTCTTCTGGAATCTTCCATGAATGATAAGTTTGTAGTATTACAGTAGATATGCATAGCAATTTATGTGATGAACTAGACTAAAAATGTACCACTAAACAAAATGAGTGGATTTGAATTGCATTTAAGAAATTACATAATTGTGACCGTCAAAATCAATTGCTGTTTAGCAATATTTTACAGTCTGTCAGAATCTGATCAAGTGTTAATGAGAAAAGCATATAATTTTACAGAAGAAAACCCCACAACTCCTTTGAGAGTTTTTCAGAAAAGAGTTTGAATTATGATAGCACAGAGGAACAAAAGAAAGCTTATATTTAATAGAAGACCTTTTAAGAGACAAACATTCTGACTGCAGTTGTTAAAATGGGGCGAGTTATTTAACACAGTGTAACAACAAGTTGGAATACCTGTACAGATACTTAAAAGGATTCAAACAGATTTAGCAAAAAATAAAAGATAAAATAACGTTGAAAGAAGAAAAATCAGAAAATATAAGGAAATAAATGGGGAAATAAAGAGCTAACACATATTCAAAAGTCAATTTCTTATTTGGGACAACAACAAATAGAATGTTTTAATTTTATGATTATTTAAGTACCCTTGAATTTCTTGTTTGGACATAATTAAAACATCTTTTTCCCTCRTGAAGTTACAACAGAAAGCTTCAATCTCCGCTCCCCACCACCCAAAACATACAGAGAGGGAAATAACAGTGCTCTATAATCCACAATCTGCCAATTTTAAGCCATAGAAGAATCTTATTTTGCTAGAGCTTGTCTTTAATAGGATTAGGGAAGAGTGAAGCAACACCCTTTCAAGTCAGTGGTTCTTAAACCGCTCTTGGGCTTCTGTGTTTGCTCAACCTTTTGAAAATAGGCCTGCTCAAAAAATCTAAGGATTTTGATATTAACAGAATTGTTTTTATTTAAGTCTTTTTACACTACTCTCTTTCTATCAGATGAGTTTAGGAAATTTCCCAACTGCCAGTCTTACTGATTTAAATCTCTAGCAACAAGAAAGACTGAAGCATGACATAACACAAAAAGTAGCCTGAAAGTAACTGCAAATTTACTCTGAGATATTTCAGTTTAGAAAATTGCACAGGTTTTGCTGACTGAAGGCAAAGAAGAAAAATAGATGCACATGAGGAAAAAAGCAAAGCTGTCAATTAGCTACCAAATCACTAATCTTAAGGAATCCCTTCCTCACAAGTATTTGCAGCAAAATTAAAGAAAGGTCCAGAACTGCCGAGTTAGTTGTTGATTTCTAGAGGGCAGGTGCCCAAAGGGAGAAACAGCAGATCACCACATTCTCTGGCAAAATCTTCGTGTTTGTTACTTTTAAAAAAAAAAAAAAAAAAGTTAGGAAAATTATACTTTGCCAGCTTTATTCCTCAATGCCTTTTATGTGCACTACATACACACCTCCCCCCGCTTTTATTTTATAAACACATTCAAATTAGCATTCATTTGTTGTCATGTACAACATACAAAAATACAAACTACAACTTCTAGTTACTCTCTCCAGTGCCCTTTCAAACTCAGCATCCGCAATGGCTGCTACTATTCCACTGTATATTTTATTAACATGGCAGGGGAATGTCTCCCTCAAGCATTTCACTCTTTGCTTCTGTGATCTACACTATACATTAAATTTAATAATTTATCAATGTTGCTGAAAGCCCTGACATCTCTAATGATTCCTTTAAAACTATTTACAGCAAATGCAATTGTTATGGCTATGC
This sequence comes from Phoebastria nigripes, assembly GCA_035582835.1. Classification (NCBI taxonomy): domain Eukaryota; kingdom Metazoa; phylum Chordata; class Aves; order Procellariiformes; family Diomedeidae; genus Phoebastria; species Phoebastria nigripes. The sequence continues at coordinate 170,970 of JAYKAV010003109.1, forward strand.
TAATTTGAGAACAATTCATCCCATTTCCTTAATCCAGGCTATAAAAGTATGTCTAGCAGTGCTCTCTAGCAATACAAAGTTAATAACACTGCCTCTCCACCACCTCTCCACTGCCTCTCTCGCAACATAACGTATTTGGCGTAAATACTGTTAATCAGATCCTGAATAATGGGGTCAAAAAGAATTTTAAGATCTTCACAAATTAGATATTTCTCAGGGAAAAATAACTAGTTTGGTAAACATGCCCATTTGCCTTCCAACTTAAACCTCACAGAAAAGCCACTTTTCACATTTCAGAATTTTACGAGCATCTAGGTTTTGGAAGACTACTTTCACGAAAACGTTAAACAACAGTTGTGCATTTTAATTAAGCACATAATAGAAGTATTTTCTTTTGCAGTGGGGTCTCTCGTTTCAGTGACAGCATGCTGGAAATACTAACCTGTACTCTGACTGAAAAAAAGCCCGATTTATGTACAGTTTGATGCTCTGACTACATTTCCTAACCACTATAGTGGAGGAGAGTAGCAAAAGCAATGAACTCTTGCATAGATAGAGCTGGAAATGGAAAGGCTGTCATTATCTACCACATTAATTACTGAATTACTATGCTTTTATGATGTTTTGAAACACATATTTTAACACAATTTTTTAATTTAATCTTATGCATGTTTAATGACACATAAAACACCACTAAGTAAATGCAAATCATAAAATAGGAAAATTTGTATTTTGTTCCTCAACCCTTACTATTGATAAAAGAATCCAACTGCTATTTGTGGGGGTGATGGTCCAGCATAATTAAAAGCTTTGCAGAAGAGCAGATAAGACTTTCTACTGACCAGTTGTAAACCAATGTAAGTCTTACTGAGTATTTATAAAGAAACTACTCTTTTCTGTATGGTCTGGTTTGACTCACATAAACATCTATCACAAATCAAATACATTCAAATAATATTAAGCACATTGGGTCCTCTGTATTATATATGACAGCCCTATTACAGAGATTACCTATGTGACAGGTTACCCATCAATTAGAAAGTCTGGAGACAACTGAGCAAGACTGGACATGTAAGAAGGGTAACCAAACATATACAAAAAGACTGCAGGTGATCCTGATGGTGTCATCTTCATCCTCTCATAATCTGTTTTAAAATCAGGATTGGGAACTGTTAAAATTTTGATTCTATTGTACAATGAAGTGTTTAAGCATCCATACTTCCGGTTCTCTGGTGTCTTCCAGGCATGCAACTAGAGCATGGGTGTGTATGTAAATATTTATTTTCTTTTTAACTCATATATAAATCAGCTCTCATTTTCTCGCTGCACTTCTCAATATACAAAAGAATACCTAATAAAGATTTCATTTTTATCCCTTGCTACCATTTCACGGCTAAAAGCAAAAGGATATGGTTCTGGCAATACTGATGGGACAAAGATAAAAGCACAGTCCAAAAAAAGGATCAAAAGTTGTGCTGAAACACTTAATTTCTGTCTGTATATAGAAATTTTCAGAAAGTGAATTTAAGATAGAAAGAAAGAAGTGTATGGACAAGAGAAGACATGGGAATGCTTTTGAAAAGCTTTTGATCCTTTAAGCAGTCTTGGGATCAGCCGGCTGTCCTGAACCAGTTATAGTGGCAATGATAGTAACACTGGCATGATCCCATGCCTAATCCAGCTGGAAATTATAACCATATGACAAGATTAAATTTACTCATTCTCATTACATCTACATGGATTAAAAGATTTACTCACAAAAGCAATGGCTAAAGGTAACCCTGGATGCTTTGTTTAGGGTGTGCAGAGAAAGCTTTGGGTGCTTTTTTTTGGTTTGTATAAACCAAACAACTTTCCCATAAAGCCTTTTTCAATATTTCCTAAGGGGAAATCCTTTACAGAAGTAGCTACAGTATATATACTGTCATAGTCGCACACAGCATACAAAAGACTATCTCAAGAAGCCTATATCTCATTAGATAGTTTCATGTATTTACTTATTGTTCAAAATATATTAGTAAAAGCTRTACAAAAAGCAAGAGAGATTTAACTAGGGCATTTGACACACTATGTAAGAATGCAGAAAAAAATCCCTCTCCACTCCAGCTGAAGGTAAGCACCAGTTCCACGACTCTGACTCTCCACTCCCAGTTCAATGTGTATGTCTAAGCATACAAGAGGTAAGTCATGGTCAACAAAATGGCACTTTTAAAGCATTGCACTTGGCTTTTTCGTACATTATATCTCTAATTCTGTGTGCAGTCAGTTTCAGTTTTGAAGAAAGAGATGGTGAATTAAGTCATTGTATGAACTACCCTGAATTGAAGTAATTCTATTTTCATTTTTTCTTAGAATAACCCTGGGTTGCATCTTCAAGGTGAACAGATACACACAGAGCCCTACCTAGGGAATATAGTAAGTTCTCAAAGTGAAACCAGGGAGGGTTTCTCTTCTGTCTCCTGAGACAGATTCACCTAGAGAAAATTAACATATCTTATATATCTGAATCTCTGGTTGTACCTGAAAAAGAGAAAAATGTGCCTAAGTAAAGAAAAAATGTAATTTCAGATAGGTATTTTACTGGTGCATTTAAGGGCACTTGCACTTCTGCTAGTGATTGCTAACTATGAAAGCTTCAATTAAAATATGAAACCTACATCTGTGAACTTCATGTTTTGCCTTGTGTAGTTTCCAATTTTGAGTTGCTGAAGTACTGAAAAAAAACGGAGAAGCTATTTTTGTGTCTAATTTTCTAAATCAAAGTACAAGGAAATCTTGATGCGTTAATGATAGGTTTCTAATCCATACTTCATAAGGGTTGCTCCGTAGCAATTTGTAGTCTTCTACATTATTGACTTAAGAGTGACTTTTTTTAATGAGCAAAGTTGGAAAGACTTGTATATTCAGCTGTTAAATGCTGGTGTGAGTTATTCTACATTGCTTTACCAGTTTATTCAACTTGACCTCTGAGAATCTATTTATTACAATATTGACGATCATTCAGAGGTAGGCTGCTTGTATGATAGTTGCTAAAACAAGACTAAGGAGAAGTGCTGGCACAATACTTGAAAACTGGCCTTTGATTTTCATCTAGGATGGGCAAAAATATTTTCCTAGAGTCTGAGGGATTCTCATGTTCAGTGTGGGAGAGTAGAGGAATCAGAAGGTACATCTACCCTTAACATTTAAGATGGGCTTGGGAGTACACTTTGGAGCAATGCTCCTCCTCCTCAACCCTTATCATGCTTTGGTTCATGATTCAAAGCCAGTTTTTTGTGGCTGTGGGTTTTTTTGGGGGGTGGAGGGTGTTGTGGGTTTGGGTTTTGGGTTTTTTTTGTGTGGGTTTTTTTTTTTTTTTTATCTTTACTTATCTTTAAGAACTTTTCTGATAGAAGTAACACAAAAAGCTGTGAAAAGCCACTATTTAGGAAAGCCACTGCTAAAAAGCTGGAAGTTAATGAGAGAAAAGAGCTCATCTAGGCAAGAAAGGTGACCTCCACTTACCACAGGAGTTTACCCACAGAAGGTTAGGGCACAGTATCATAAGCAAGTCTGAAGGAGAAAAGACAAGGATCACAAGTCATAGGATGGGATCATAGGGATGGGAACAACAACGACTCAAGCTGGAAGGGACCTCTGGAAGTCAGCTACAGGGTCAGACCAGATTGCTCAGGGCTTTATCCAGTAAGCTCTTGAAAACATCCAAAGATGGAGCCTGCAGAACATCTCTGGGCAACCTGTTCCAACACTTGCTTGACTGTCAGCACTGTGGACAAGTTTCTCCTAGGAAAGGCAAGATCTCTGCTATTAGACCTGTAGCTAGGAAAATAGTACCAAGATCGCAATAAATCCCCATCCCCATTGGATACTCCGATTCAGTTTTAGATTGGATTTACTGGCACCATGATCTACATTTTTCCAACAGCAAAAGATACCTGGTAGAGAATGCTATTCATTGCCTGTTTTTCAAAAGTATGTAGAAAAGTTGTTGGAAAAAGTGCCCACATGGAAAAGCAATGAGGATGACAATGAAAATGACATGTAACTTTCATGTACTGCTGTCCTGGCAGCAATTTTCATTGCCAAAATGCTACCCGTTAAAATAAAAGAAGATATCCTGGCAACATGTGAAGACAAGAAACAAAACGAGAAAAAGGAAAGCCAGGCACACCAACAGCTGTAGAACTGACAATCGTTATTCTCAAGATGGATCAAAAGAAAGGGAAAGGATACCAAAGACCAGCAATTTCTCGAAGAAATTGATTTTCTAAAAAGCAAGCTATGGGCACAAGCATAATTTATGAATTATTAATATGCATGCCGAACAAGAAATATAGCCACAGATCAATATGGCTAATTAATGAACTTTTAATTCACCTCATATCCTAGAAAGAAGCCAAAAGAAAGTAGCAATAAAAGAATACAAAGATCATAATAAAGAAATTAAAGGGACAAAGTGATATGCTATCAAGATGCATTAAGGAAAACAAGAACTCAGTCATTAAATGCACCATAAACACAGAAGATGAAGGAAAGTACAGCTGCAAGGAAGACTGTAAAGAACCTGAAGTGGTTAGGTCCTTTTGTTTTTAATAATTCTTGAGTTTCATTGAAAAAACAGGTAACTAGCATAATTAATTTCAAGATGAAGGGTACCTCTATTCCTCCTTTCTACACACTCCTAATTTTGGAGAAGACTAAGGGGTCAACCTACAACTGAGAAAAAGCATATTGGAGAGTATTTGGATGCATTTTCTAATTAAATTAAACACCTTGGCCTGCTGAACTTCAGCTCAGGATATTTAGAGGATAGTTGAAGCCATTTAGCACTTAACTCATGGCACAGTACTAAGGAGGAGGGGGGGTACTATACCTTTTTTCTTTAACCAAATATGGATGCTTTTTGTTTAAACTAAATGTAAATCTGGAGGTACGTAAATCCATATTGGTTGGTAATCATGAACATAAAATGCCGATTTCCTTTTGTGCCAAGATAACACACCTTGTAAAAAAAAAAAGGGGGGGAAGAGAGAGCGTGAGCACGCACTTAATTTTAATGAGACTTCCAACACTGCAGAAAAATTGTTTAACAAAAAATCAGTGTGTGATCTTATGGAAGGGAAAGGAGTTATTTGTGAAATCTTTAAGAAAGTTGCTTTTACCCACTCACATTCATTCTGTCATAGATTTCATTCACTCTCATACCAGGGCTCATGTGCCCAAGTGGTCCGGTACATGCATACAACGGTGACAACAAGGGATGTCAGTTACCGAGACTTCATCAGGTCTCTTACGTTCTTCTTGATTCATGATGAGGACCCAGCTTTTGGACAAATCTTTTACACCCTCTGAAAGATGATAGTTGTTATGATCTCTTCTTTGCTCCAGAATCTTGCTTACTGCAGTCTCCATAAGCATTAGGAAAGGCTGCTGTTCACTGTCTGCTTATCCTTGTTCACTTGAAACATGTCTGTTTTCCTACTGAGCTAATGGGAAAAGGAATAGCATATATTAAACCTTGTTGCCATCCCACTGCTGTTAGGCTGTAGGGTCCTCTGGCAAGTCATCTGGGCCACAGCAGAGATTGTGACACTTATCAGAGTACCTGCCTTCTTGTCTTGACATAAAAAAAAACCCCTCCTTTGTTTTACTGATAGAAACAGTATTCTCCATTATCAATACAGGCCATTCTTTTAATCCGCATTTTGTTGCTTCTGCTAGTGCTTTCACAAACACACTTCCATTCACATATTTTGTCCACACTAGTAATATTATTACTATTATTATTATTATTTTGCAGATGGCAAAGTTTACAGTGGCTTCAAGTAGGCCATAGGACCAGAGTAAATTCAAGAAATGGCCCAGGGTCAAAGAGGGGATGTTCCGTTGGGATAAATGCAAAATACTACACTGATAGGAATAAGAATTATTTAACTGTGGGGTAACAAATACAAGATGAGAAGGAGGAAACAGTTAGGAAATACTGAAAAATAGCATATCACAAATGGAACATGTCTTGGCACAAACATCACATAGGATTTGAATTTTCAACACCATGAATCTGCCTATTTCTCCAGCTTCGGTAAACCATCAGAACTGTGACTTGCTTTCGGCACTGAACATCAAGAAAAACTAATTCCAGGAGAATGGCTGAAAAACTTTAACAAGAGATCAAAAAAGTGACTGCAGTGCCATCAAAACAGAAAGGAAATCTCTCCTCCTTTAAAAATAGGACCGATAACAGACAGTACCTAAATTGTGGTAAGACAGATTTCAATTAAACATTAAGAAAAACATTCTGATAGCAGAAAAAGTGACATACGGGAATAGATCCGACTAGAAAAGTGGGGGAGGTTATTTTGAAATTACTGTGGTTGATGTAGTAACTTAAATGGAAAACAAATCACAGCCCCTTTCCTGTTCTTTCCCCCTCCTTTTAGCCATGTTCCTTTTGAACAGAGGAAACAAGGTTTCCGTATTGAATTTTTACTGCAGACAGGCCTTGGAATCAACCTCTACCTCCCAGAAAGGTCTAGTCAGTATTAAAAAAAAAAAAAAAAAAAAAAANAAAAAAAAAAAAAAAAAAAAGGAAACTTATGAATGGTTTCCCTATTAACACTCAAAATTTTATCTACAATCAGAGAACTAGAGACAGCTGACCTAGATGTTGATTATTCAGCTATCTCCAAATTGAAGCTAATTAGGCAGAAATAATTTGTTAGCTCAAGCTGCCTGTTTCTCACGAAAAGGCTTCTGAAAGAGCACAATTAATGAAGTAAAAGTCCAGCGTGAGCATAGAAATGTTTTCCTTTTTCCTTCACATAATGAAACAGAAATTGGGCAATAGCACATGCCGCTCTAATAGCTACACAGACTCACAGTGCTGGAAACCTGTTTCTTTTCCTATGCAGATCGAAGATGCATTCCCACATTAGTATGCTGTATTTCTTATTCACACCTATTAACCTTAACATGTCAACTACCTTGATAGAAAATGGCATTCGGCTGATCCTAAATTAAGTCTTTTGTCTCCATGTGCCAGATACCCCCTGAATTCTAACAGGCAGGGACAGTTACATAATCGCACTGCAAAGCAGCCTGCAAAGCAGCATCTTTGCCTTCAGCAATCGCACGCCAGCGACTCATTCAAGTGACCTTATTTGCTCATTATAAGCTCTAGGTGCAGGATGCAAATGTCAGAAAGCTTGAATTAATGTTTTTCTTTTTTTTTTTTTTAAAGTATATTTTTGCAGCATTTTGATGACAATATTTGTGATACCTCAGGTCTCATCTAGCTATTTGCTTATGGACAACTCTGACTTCAAATGTCTTTGCACACCCTAAATTCATGCCAACAATAAGTGTACGACTGGTATTCATTCACTCTAGCATTACAATGCTTTGATATGTTATGCCATGTAAAAATGGCAAGATTTGTAACAAAGTAACCATTTCTTCCCATGACTCTTTTTTCCTTCTTCCACGTTAGAAGTATATGACAACATGAAATGTCAAGATACAAATAGAGATAAGCTAGTAGTGATTCATATTGCTCAACATTTATGGACTTTCATGCTTACATATAAAATTAAGGTCTCGGTCCTTGAATGTCTCAACCTTCATCATCTTAGGAGAACAAGATGTAAAATGGAGCAACCCAATGTCAAGGGCAGTAAGTCAAGAGAGAAGACTGCAGTACAAAAGGGAAGGAAAAACTGACTCCAAGCTGGCTGTGACTCTTCATATAGCTTTTGACTGGCTGACTGTTCAGAAGAAGATTTTCCAAACCAAGTGGGACCAGAAGGACTGTAACGTCTACTGACTACCACTTCTCTTATAAAAGTACAATAAGGTTTGCTATGCCAACAGCCTACAAATAAAGAACAGCTGAAAGAAGAATGATATTTTCAATGAGATCAGAACAGAAGAACGCCTACAAAAATGTAGGCCAGAGAGGCAGGAAGCTCTGTATCTTTTAACGTATCTGGTAACGTATCTGAGAAGCTATATATGACAACAGCTTAGTGATATATATTACTACAATATACTGATATGCCAAAGCCATCCACTTAAAGGCAAATTTAATGACAAGCGTTACATGCACTAATTTGACTAATTCAATCCACTAAAACTTAAACCTAGGTAGTGAAAGGATCATCACATTATAATTCAGATAAACTTTTTATTAAGAAGAATTTAATCAACATATTATAGCAATTTCCTCTTCAGGCTTATTCAGTAACTGCCTCAGAGTATCAAATTAAAAATCCACCAATTTCTTAAAAAACCCAAACAGAGTAACAATAAACCCTTGTTTTTAAGTACTTCTGCTTCATGTTTAAGTTCCAAAGGGATTGTAAAGAATTCCTTTTAAAGTAGAGAAGTTGTTCTGAAGATTTAATGTCACATGTGACCACATCTCCTAATTATAGGACACATTTTTTTTAAAATCTCAGGTTAAAAGGTTCCATTACAAAACTATACATAAAATTCATGGCTCTAATTGCAGGACAAGAGTTAGAAAGAAAGCTAGTCAACATTAAAACACCCCAACATATTCAAAGAAAACATATACTAAAACTCAGCCTGCTGAATGTTGGCAGGGAAGAAGAAAGGATGCTGAAAGCAAGTGGAATAGGATGGTAATAGTAGTTGTTAACTTAGGGATATGTTTCATTTAAAAACTGATACCATAGTTCTGCATTGTTTCTATACTGTAAATGTTTGACTACTCTAAGAGACGGAGCTGCAATAAGAAAGCTTCGTGATTTTTTTTGTTGCTTATAAGCCAATGCAAAGTATTGTTCGAGTCAGCTATTCTTGATTAATAGTTTAGAAATCTCAGCCAAGAAAGACTTAGCATGTCTAAAAGAAATGAACGCACATAATTTGCATCTCTCCTGGTCAGGCGGAGCATAAAGTGGACTTCCTCTGGACTTGTGTGGTTGATAAAATACTTGATACCCTTAATTTTCAGTTCTAAAAATAAAGCCAAATCCTCCTTGAAGTACCAAAAGCCTCCATCTCGTTCATGCTCTGGAAATCATGTCATCCTTTTCCTTGCACTGGATCACTTTTACCAGTCTTAGTAAGATTACAGAAATAGTGTAAGTTAGCCTCTGTTCACTGCTAACAGTTACGTAGTTACCAACACTACAGAAAATAAGTAGATCCAAATCTGAACAGTGCTGTCGCCCACAGGCAAACTTTTGCCGTTTGATCTTGCAGCCAGAGGAGATTATGAATAGAATACAGAATCTTTAGGGTGTGCTGCTTCAAACAGAATCACAAATATTACACATGGGCTCCTCACCTGTGAGAAGCGAGGCAATTTTAGTTACTCTCTTTCACCACATGCTGCAACACCTCAAATTTGCTGTCACTTAAGACCACACACACAGTTCATTACCATTGTTCAGCTAAGTAGAGGATGTTTAAGGAACTGCTGTAACATGACTCTGCTTTTGAGCTCGGTTTCAGAGAAGTGTTTCAGTGACTATCTGCATCTTCTCAGTTCTAATGCCAAAGTATTAGGTATGTCTAGTTTAATTAAGATGAAGTTTCCTGAAAATAAGTGATTATGATGATGAGCCTGTAAGCGCATCACATACCAGTTATTACTAAGATTTCAGCAGTTCTCTAATACACTTGATGGTAGTTCCACAACTCCAGGGCTTTCCTTGGGTTAGAAGCAAACTTTTACACAGAGGAATGGGATAATGGAGAGCTTCTGTCTTCATTGTCAATGAAAAGATACGAGAACGCAATTGGTAGATACAGTACTGCTTAGCTTTCTCCTAGACAGAACAGAAACGAGAAGTTTAGGTATGTTCAAGGTGTTTACAGACATCTTATTGTCCAAGGACTTCGCTATCAACAGGCACTAAAAAGAAGTAAGATTTTTATGGTGTAGGCATCAGGGCATGTTGTCTTATTTGACGCATACAGTCGAAAGCATTTCCTTTAGAAAAGAAGTCCCAACGGTTCATCGCATGTGATGGCCTTGGATGAGAACACAGTGACCTTTTTAGTACGCATAATAAATAAGCTTCCCAGATAAAAAGAGATCTTAATTAACATAAATGAGACTTTTATTTCAAAGGCCAAAGAGAAAAGCAAAAAAAAAATTTCTTATGAGCCAAATCAAAAGGTTTTGACCTAAGTTAAACTTGCTTTTTCCTTTTCACTCCTTTTTTATTTTCTCCTCTTTATGCACAACAGTTTAAGAAGAAACATTATGATTTTTATTTCAACAATCAACAGAAGCCACTGCAACTTCCTAAATTTTGTTTCAGGGAAGTCTGATGAAGATACATTCAATGTGCTTTTAAGCTAAAACTACAAATTTGGGGCAACTAAATTATTTGTTCAAACAAACATGCCCAATTCTAGCAAAGTGTCTTTATGAGATACTTTTTTCACTTGAGAGGAGGTTTTTTATTCTCCTGACATGAGAAAGACTGCTGTGTTCACCTTGAGGGCCAATCATGCAAAACACTGCTGCTTTTGAAACCTGAAGATCGTTTCAGGCCAGCTTTGTGAACCAGAACTTGCACAAACTCTTGTGATACATCTGTCTAAGTATATGTATTATTCAGAATGATTTGCATCTTCAGAATCCGAGATATTGGAAGGAGGAGAAGGTTCCTACCTTCAAACTTAAAAATCCAAGGTTAAATCAGGCTGAGAGCCAGTTGGCAACAGGTCCCTCCCAGAGGATTTTCAAGAATTTCCCCTGGTTCATGCATTGAACTGCCACAGAATAAAATGAATAGGGGAAGGTTGCTAAAAAGGTGATTTATGGGAAGATCCTACATTTGCGATTCCCAAGTGAGAACACTAAATTAAGAGAACTACTTCCTCTCAGAGTTGCAAACAGTACAATACTGTAAAACGGGAGAGACGCTTCCTTAACCAAATGAACAAAACTCTCAGCAGAGGTGAAGGTGCACTATGTTTCACAGAGAAGCAAGAGCAGTGGCAGCAGAGCACGTCACACGCTGAGGACAGAGAACCACAAATCCACTGTTCGCTTGGGGCAGGAGGGGTTAGTCAGACAAAGCACCTTAACAAAAGCAAATACACTGTTGGTAACTGGTAATTCCATTAGCAATAAAAACTTTAGTTTAGTGAATGAAAAGCCTATATGGATCTTCATGCTTTAACAAAGGCCTTTTAAATTTAAACTGTCTATAATATATGATGTAAATAAAATTATACTGCACACGCTTAAAAGACAAGGATGTGTACTGACACTAACATTAAAAAATACAATATAGACTGCAATTATGAAACATCATCTGTATGGCTTGTTTAAATCACACTTGTTTTGAACACACTTGAGCTGTTGTTAAGTTTCAGTATGACTTTCAGTGAACCAAAATAAACATAAAGGATGTAAAAAATCCCTGATCATCTACTACTAAGTGAATAGCAAACATTTTCCAATGAGTTTCTGCTTACATTAAAAAAAAAATTAAAAAAAATCAATTAGCAATGACTGTTTCTGGCCAAGATACAGCAGAAAGCTGTTTCAATGCCCAGAGTGAACTAGCAACAGATCAACTTACTGAAACCCAACTGGGTCTTGATTTGCAAAGTAAAACTAGTGAAAAGCAGATTTTGCAATTTGCTTCAGAAGAGCTACTATAGAGCAGCCTCAGATGAAACAGGAGCAACGCGTTCAGGCTTCTATACAAACAGTAAATGCCTAATTTATATGGAGAAAGGAGATTCTGGTGGTGTAAAATAGATACATGAAATGTTTCTGAAACGAATGAAAAATTTAGAGCACTGAAAAACCAAAAGGCTGCTTGTATTAAATATTTAGTTAACAAACTGGTCATAAAAATATTTCCATAAACATAAAGACAGCCCAAACAGTTTCACAAGTGCCGGAGCACAGCTTAGTCCCATCTTAGCTGTAAGTGCCAAGGAGTAGAATTTTTGTAACAATGTGTGCAGGGCATTTACACACCCAGAAAAACAATGCCTAGGATTTAATTAATTTAGCACAAACCAGAAAATGAATTTAGGAAAACAGCCTCATACATAATCGTAATTAAATACAAGCCTGATGAAGATGTGCTATGGAAAAGAGAGAAAAGAAATGATACAAAAGTTGTTAAGAGTGAGATTTTTTAAAAATGTTTCTTAAGCATTTCTGATAATTGAACCTCTAGCATCTTTGAAAAAGAAAGGCAGAAAGCGAACAACAAAACGTGGTTTGGATTTCATTGTCTCTGTATGAGTATCAGAGCAAAAAGGTCACGCTAATTCTGTTACGTGTTGTAGTCCTTAACGCTGAACTTACACCTTTTCCATCTGCAGAACTCAAAAGAATTGCATACAAGACAGATGAAGTGCAGTAGCATCAACTTAAACGGGTGAATACCTGAAGCCTATGACAGTCAAGTACTGGGATATCTCACAACACCAGGTTAAGATTTTACTACTCCAATTTACTACTCCATTTTACCTTTTCCAGGAGTTCCAGTAGCGGCATAGAGGCAGCAGAAGAAAGCACTGAAGAAGATAGGTTTGACTTGATGTTTCTAAACCAGAATCCTGCTAAGTTCCTGAGACCCTGTAGGTCAATTCAGCAGTGCTCAGGAGTTAGAGTAATACATTGAACTAAAGCAACTGAAATATGGCAGTAGTTTCCTGAAATTGCTGATAAATAAAAAGACAGTAGGCCAAAATTGGAACTGCAGTGCTTTAAACTGACACAGCAAGATTCACTAGACTGTTTGTCAAAGGACTTGAAACAAACTGAATTTGGGCAAACTAAATTCCTCCAGCAAGTTAGCATTAATTTTTTGAATCTCCCTCAATGCTAAGAATTTGGACACAAATGCAAAACCAGCCAATTACTCAAGAGTAATCATATACTGCTCAGATGAGCTAAGAGCATATTCTCAGTCCACCCAGTTATAAAACAGAAATTGTACAAACCTTCCTGATGAAGGTTTAAGCTAATGCATTTTCTGTGTGACTGCATGCACAGCCTCATCCTACTGTGGTCACTTTCTGTAGTTTATGTAAGAAGTAGGAGCTACTTGCGTTTTCATGCCTCAACATAATTCCAAAAACAAGGCATCACAAGGAAACTTTAACATGTAGTCTTTAAACTGCGATTTTTACTTTTGGTTTCTAGAAAGTGATCTCTTATGAAGAAGACAAATTTCTAAAATTTTTTTTTTTTGCTGTACACTAAGAATTAAAGCAAGATTATACTGATGACAAGTAAGTGGTTTCTTACCTTTTAACTACAGTTTGCATTCATATTAGAAAACAGAAATAAAATTAGTTTTCAACTTCTAAAGGTTTTCTGTACAAGCCAAACAGTAAAGAAAAGGATATTTTCCTGGAGTTTCAATACCCACTCTGTAGTCCACATAACTTTGATACGGATGGAAGTTGAAAATAAAAATGAGACCTGCTCTCTCAAATGCTATGACCTTATTGGATTCATGTTTTTCACTCACAAAGGCCTAGGCAAAAAAAAAAAAAAAAACAACAAAAAAACCAATACTGTAAAATATTTAATTTCTAACTGAATTAACAAAAAAAAAAAGAAAAAACACTGCTTCTATACCTTATTTCAAGTAAAACAGTCAAAGATTCAAGGAACATAGATAAGGGCATTAACATACAAACTGAAATTGTTTACCTATATAATGTCATATAAAATTTTTGATTACTAAACTGTAGCTTACTTTTTATAAGGCAATGCAAAAATTGAAGAGGTAGAAGCATGTTAGGTATAGAGCACTTGAAAAATTCTTGCTCAAAGACCGGTAACATGGTCTTTTTATCACACTTTCCTTTAGCAAAAAACGGATTCCTTTTATCAAATCAAGTCTTCAATCTACTTGTTAAAGGGATCAGCATCACATCTACTGTTAGTAATTTAGAAAATGAAGCACTGGATATGTTTTCTGTTTGTTTTTTAAAATCTGTGTAAGAAATAGCTTTGATAAGCCACATTAAACTTCTGCACATACCGCCTTTGTTCTATTTGCTAAAGCCATTAATAAATGGCTAGACATCCATTTAAAAAAATACTTTAAAGTGGTTTATGACTAGTATAAAATAATTAAACACTGAGAAATTATAATAATTGAGTTGCTTTGATAAAAAGTACAGTGCAATATTTAGGTAAAAAAGGCAAATACAAAAGTGACAGGTTGAAGACCAGGAGACTGTAACTTACACTATACTCTACTGGAAGTGTTTTCTCAGTAACAGAGTAATTATTTATATAAAGTAAATTGTCAGAACAATTTACACTTTCCCAAAGCAATCCTTGGATTGGATTACAGACAATTTTATAGTCTGCTTTATCCAATCTGCAGTTACTAAATAAAAATAGCAAAAATAATAGGAAAAGAGCTTGCTATGAAGCTAAAAGGAGACTGTCTAAGATTTCTATTATCTGTGGAAGATATTTCAGTGACATGTTTTGACAACTTGAAATATATGGTGGGGCATTACGCAGTGCATAATAAAGTGCTGTTTAAAATTTCTGCATGCAAATTTAGTATTGTTGTTATTCTGAACACGTACCCAACTGGTGACTAAAAACTTATCATTTAGTATATACAGCTTACCGGGGGAGATGCAAGCCAGCCAAATCTTTCCTCCAATTTATTCATATCTCTATCAAATGCATTTAGGAATCTATAACGAAGAAGATGATCCTCAGTAAGATTAAACTGTCTTCTGGCATAGTGGTAGCTCTCATTATTTCCTTTTCTGGGGAAGTCAAGCCATTCTGGATGCCCAAATTCGTTACCTGTATTTAAAAATATTAAGGATCTGTGAAATCACATGCTAAAAATACACTAAAACTGCAGAAGTAAGATACATTAAATGTATTTCCTTTCTACAAGTTTTAAATTCCAAAGAATAATTTCTGCATACAAAAATTGGTCATTATTAAAATCTTTCTCAGAACATTCATGCTTGTTAACAGGTTTGTTTGGCCAATAAAACCAGCAGAGCAAAATATCCATGGACTCCAGGGGAAGTATAAAGTGGTGAATGTATTATAACCTCTATGCTGCCATGCCATGCTTAAAAATTCCTCATTCCCATCTGTTAATAAGAGTAACAGAAATTCAGTCAACCAGGATACACATTTTAGAGTCACTATGAAACCTAAAAACATCACTGTAAGAGCATAAACCCATTGTTTTAGAGTACTTAACAGAAATCAGCAATACCATTCACTCTGTCAACGTCCATAACCACAGAGACAGAAATCACCCATTTTATCAATTAAACTTCAAAACAATCAAAAGAGCAGCTGGATGCACTTTGACCATTTTGTTGTTTATAGCCATATTTTGGCTATAAATACTGTCATCACTGTTTCCAGTGCTATAAAAAGAACTATTAAAAAAGCTGACTTGAATCTCTGGTTCCTCACTTCCTAGAAAAATCCAAAAAGACATCCTCGTTCACGTAGTGGGCTAGATTAAAGTGAGTAAAGTACAATGCTTAATGATGATGTATTCAGCATTTGATACCAAAAACAAGTGACTTAGGGGGTGTGACAACTCGGGGATCTACCAGCATGTGTCAATTCAGCCACCTTGCAAGGGGAGCTCCTTTGCCAAACATAAAACATGGTGTCACAAGCACCAGAGACACTTTTCAGGCTGGGATGAAGCATGTTCCAGCTCTGGGTTCCTCTGTGTGTCCACCCGTACAGGTCCCTTTGAGTGTGTGTAAACACTATTGTATTTCAATTTGGTTTCCTATAGTGGTAATGCTTCACAAGTTTCTCAGTCTCATCTTGATTATCTAGCCCACACAACTACTGAACAGACTTCACTTTAAGAGAAAGAATAGGTTTATTCAGACTTAGATCACACTCCATTAAAAAACACAGGAAAAAAAGTTGCAATTTAATCTAATAAGAAAAGTTTAGGTTCTCTTATGTAGAATCCCCAAAGCAAGTCTCAGCTGTCAAAGCTAAAGATTCACAGCAACACTTCATTTGGGACTCAATATTTTGAATGACTTTCATGTATGCAAAGTCTTCTTGTTTTATATACTGTCATTATTACAGTTTGAGACAAATCCAAATGGACTTAACGCTTCTAACTCATGCTATAGCCCGCTGCCTAGCAGACTCTCAGTCACTTTGGACTATTCATTTTACACAGGATTAGAACGCGTTAAGTTCCTTGAAAGTTAAACACACATTTCAAAGCCTATGATAGTTCATTCATCACAAACATTTCAGAGATTACACGTAACACCTACTCACCATAAAACAGAGACAACAAGTGGTGTACCTGGAAATACGTATGGGAAGTAATATGATCAAATTTAAGAGGGTTTCTATTAAAAGAAAAGATCCTAGCATTTCTACAAGCAGTTACTCAAGTTTTGTCAATAAACTGGAGTTTTGTGGGCAGACAAAGGGCAGGGATGCTGAGAGAAGGCAAGCGTTGTTTCCTGGATGGATACCCTGCATGTGCAGCCACCATCTGCTGTCTCGCACAGCCTGCGCAGCCTGCAAGGCCCAGAGGATACAGTCAGCAGTGACAGCTATGAATTCAGATTTTCGAAGTGATTTTTGTGTATTTCCATGCTTCACGTGAACAAAGAAATGAACAGAGAACAAAAGAGAAAGGCTGCATATATATTTAGGAGAATGCTTCACAGTGGCATCCGTTTTGTAAACGAACTGACAAGTTGTAAATTAAATTTCCCGTTCAAAAGCTAAACCACTAAATTTCATATTCAGCTCAAAACCAGAGACAAATACGAAAGAATCAGAATCACAGCAGGACTTTGAAAATGACCTTGGAATAATGCTGGACAGAGCTCTTAAACTGTGCTAACAATACAGTACAGAAAATGAGGAAAGATATTGCTACAAAACAGACACTGTACCTAACCAAATTCAATATTCTCTTAAGAGCTAGGMAAGGTATCACCTTCTTTTGTGATCTCCATGCTATTGAAAAGATAGACTACATGAGATAGCTCAGTTAAAGATAGCAAAAAACATCAGAAAGTCAGAAATGAAATGTATCTTGAAAAGATAGCCAAGGAAATCGTACCTATTTGTTAAAGAAAAACATAAAAACGAGGAAAATGAGCAATAGAAGATAGAGAATAAATTAGACTAAACTAGCCCATCATTTCAATAGAGTATTTCACCATAAGTAGAGGATATCTCCTTCATGTCTATACTATCTATCGACTCCCCCACCTCCACTCGCTTTGCCTATTTCCCCACCACAGTAACCAGTGTTGTTTGAACGCTGCATTTTGTTGTTATGGGTTTTTTAAGGAACAAAAGTAGTGTAGCAAAATACAAAAGCAATGTTAATTTCCTAACCATTACTAATGGCCATTAAGAAAAAAAGGAATTTAACACAGTGCAGCAACTTGATAGATGACTAAATTACTTGCTGATGTCAGAAAAGCATGTTGAGGGTCTAAACACTGACTGCTCACACTTTAAATGTCCAGAGGGTGCCCATAGAAACAGACAATACACTTGTGAGCCTTTTGTACATGTTGCTGGATTTTAAAAGGGTCTCTTGATTTCTCTTTATAGAAAGAAAAATAGAACTTCATGAATTATGACAGAACAAATTCAAGTAGTCTTTTTTGGTTATGTTTTTAAGATATGGTATAGGGAAAAGGAACTAACATTTAGGATGCAAGCAGGCCTTCCAATAAACTCCTGAGAGTGCTTCTGCACTAGAGACGCATTAAGGCTATGCATCCTTTAACAAAAAATACATATCTCACACTACTTTTTTTTTTTTTAAATTGCTATTTTTTCCTAGTTTAACTTCATAGCAAATGAGGGGAGGGTCTAGGAAAGGGAAGGTACAGGTAACTGACCAACACGTACTTGCAGAGATAACTAATGATACCTGTGAAGCATGCGCTGCCCCCTTTCCCATGTTCCACTTCTCATTTCTGACAAGAATCAGCAACGTTCACTTCCTGAAAATTGTGAAAGCCTCTAAGCATAGAAGTATTCTTGGGATTTCTTTTCCTGTAATTAATTTGCTGTTTGATGTAAAAGTCCAAACTACAGATTGACAAGAAGCCAGTTGCTACAAATGATGCAAATCAAGACAATGGAACTAATGTGGGGGAGGCAGAGAACAAAGCTGAAATTAACTGAAATTTTGATTAGAGAAACAAAACAAAGACAAATCATTGAAGTGCAATGCATACTAATTTTATCTAGGAATTAATTCAAGTTTCCTATTTCCTACATATTGTGCATATTGGACGACGTTACTATGTAAAAGATTTCAAGACCATAATTCCAACAACTAAATTAACTTTCTATTACTATAATGAAAATTTACATCACACTTGTTTATTAGGCTAGACATGCATTTACCCCACAAAGTAGTTATGCTGATGATGATTACTTTGAAGCTGCACCCCACAGGTCATTAAAGTTTTCTTGATATCTCTTCTTTAGACATCTTTACTAGCAATTCTCTCTCAAAGAATCAGGCTAAGCAGAACTGAAGGCATATTTAAAAGATGCAGCAGGCAGTGTTGAGAGATGCCTGTTATTTTGGTTTGTTTGTATTTTGAATTAAGTATAACATTAAATACTTTAAAAGCAGTTAAAGCAAGTAGTTTATTTCATAGAATTAGAATAGCTTGGGTTGGAAGGGACCTGTAAAGGTCACCTAGTCCAACCCCCCTGCCATGGGCAGGGACAATCCTCAACTAGATCAGGTTGCTCAGAGCCACGTCCAACCCGACCTTGAATGTTTCCAGGGATGGGGCATCTACCACCTCTCTGGGAAACCTGTGCCAGTGTTTCACCACCCTCAGCATCAAAAATTTCTTCCTTATATCTAGTCTAAATCTACCCTCTTTTAGTTTAAAGCCATTCCCCCTTGTCCTGTCGCAACAGGCCCTGCTAAAAAGTTTGTCCCCATCTTTTTTTATAAGCCCCCTTTAAGTACTGAAAGGCTGCAATAAGGTCTCCCCGAAGCCTCCTCTTCTCCAGGCTGAACAACCCCAACTCTCTCAGCCTTTCTTCACAGGAGACGCGTCCCATACCCCTGATCATTTTCGTGGCCCTCCTCTGGACCCACTCCAACAGGTCCATGTCTTTCTTGTGCTGAGGGCTCCAGAGCTGGATGCAGTACTCCAGGTGGGGTCTCACCAGAGCGGAGTAGAGGGGCAGAATCACCTCCCTCAACCTGCTGGCCACGATTATTGTGATGCAGCCCAGGATACGGTTGGCCTTCTGGGCTGCGAGCGCACAYTGTCAGCTCATGTCCAGCTTTTCATCCACCAGTACCCCCAAGTCCTTCTCGGCAGGGCTGCTCTCAATCCCTTCATCCCCCAGCCTGTATTGGTACCAGGGATTGCCCCGACCCAGGTGCAGGACCTTGCACTTGGCCTTGTTGAACCTCATGAGGTTCACACAGGCCCACTTCTCCAGCTTGTCCAGGTCCCTCTGGATGGCATCCCGTCCCTCAGGCGTGTCGACCGCACCACTCAGCTTGGTGTTGTCTGCAAACTTGCTGAGGGTGCACTCGATCTCACTGTCCGTGTCATTGATGAAGATATTAAACAGTACTGGTCCCAATACGGACCCCTGCAGGACACCACTTGTCACCAATCTCCATCTGGACATTGAGCCATTGACCACTACCCTCTGAATGCGACCATCTAACCAATTCCTCACCCACGGGACAGTCCACCCATCAAATCCATACCTCTGCAGTTTAGAGAGAAACTGTGGGGGGACCGTGTCAAAGGCCTTACAGAGGTCCAGAGAGACGACATCTGTAGCCCTGCCCATGTCCACTGATGCAGTCACTCCATCATAGAAGGCCACTAGGTTGGTCAGGCAGGACTTGCCCTTGGTGAAGCCATGCTGGCTGTCTCGAATCACCTCCCTGCCCTCCATGTGCCTTAGCATAGCTTCCAGGAGGATCTGTTCCATGATCTTCCCAGGCACAGAGGTGAGGCTGACTGGCCTGTAGTTCCCCGCGTCTTCCTTTTCCCCCTTTTTAAAAATGGGGGTTATGTTTTCCCTTTTCCAGTCAGTAGGAACTTCACCGGACTGCCACGACTTCTCAAATATGATAGATAGTGGCTTAGCAACTTCATCCACCAGTTCCCTCAGGACCTGCGGATGGATCTCATCAAGTCTCATGGACTTGTGCACCTTCAGGTTCCTTAGATGGTCTTGAACCTGATCTTCTCCACAGTGGGCGGCTCTTCATTCTCCCAGTCCCTGCCTTTGCCTTCTGTGGCTTGGGCGGTGAGGCTTGAGCACTTGCCAGTGAAGATACATCAAAGTAAGAAGTTTAATTAGGTGTGTAAGGCTGAACAAGTTTTTAAACAATCTGAAATACTATAAAAAGATGCTATTTAAAGCTGATGAGCTGGAGACCAGACACATTCGGACAGAATTTCAACAGTTCCACCGTAACGTATTTCTATAAAAGTAAGTGGAGTTACGCCAATTTACACAAGCCAGATAATCAACTCATCCAGGAGTTGTAACTGATTTGAATTTAACTTCGCTACCTTTGTGAACAACGATGACAATGCAACAATCTGCAGATTATAAATAGAATCAATGTAAATCAGATCTAGATAGCATATGATATTTATCATTATTTGAAAAAATAAACATTTCAATCAATCCTCATTTTCCCTAGTTGTGAAGCTCTTGGATATTAAGCAATTCTGATACTTTGTATTTACTTGTGTTTGTACCGAATCTTCTTCAGTCCCTTAAGTAACTAAACTTAAGATTCATACTACCAAAACCAAATCAGAAACTCTATATTGCCTTCAAATTACAAGAGAATGAGCTTCATTACAAGCATTCATTTAATCTTGTCATCCGTGCAACAATATAATAAAGTGAAATTCCAAATGGACTCTTGTTGAAACACTTGGGTTAGATGACTTGGAGACCTTCCTATTTTTTTAAGTTCTCTAGCACTGGTATTCAATGACATATTGGTCCCCAAAAGACTAACAAAAATCAATTCAGGCAAACAATTGTATCGTAATTCCTGCATAAAACACAGGCTAGAGCAAATATCTCGTATGAGGAAGTGGTAAAAAGAGAGGCATTGGTAAAATCAGTTCTGAGAGAGAAGTATTTTTCTCCCATTTTCTGAAAATATCAGATACTTTCTCCTTCCAATCTATGATAAGACAAAAATCAGGATAAACATCGTATTTGTTTTGAAACTTGGATCTTCCATACCTTCCAGGGGAGAAGGGAGGGGATGCTTAACCTTGCCTGTATTAAAGGATCAAAGAATGCATCTCCTCTGGTATGATACAGTCATGAAAAAACACAAGCATGCCTCTAATGTATCAGACACATCTTTCAGTTTATCTAGAAATGTAGTTTCTTGTTCTTCCACCAGAAAAACATTGATTTAATTTATATAGTGCTAAATGAGGGCTTCTGTTATAATGACTTTTTCTGCTTTTACAAGCTCTCTTTTCTTCTTTAGTACTTCTCAATCTGAACTGTTATCACAGCAAACTGTTTGGAAGTATGGCTTTAACACTATTCAGGTATGACATTCCAGTCCTATTTCTTAATATACCAGTAAACCCTATTGAATCAGAATTAAATGTCCATTTAGTTGCCTGTTTCCAACAGTGGCCAAAAGCAGGTGCCTAGAAAAGGACCAAAAAATACAAGAAGCATGAATGATGCTTCCTCTTAACACACTCCACCAGCCTCCAATTCATTTTCAGAACATGAAAATGATTATTTTTTTCTTTTTTCCTTCTCCTCTTACAGACTATACTTTATGCATAAAATTAACATGCAAGCCTGTACTACATTTTCACACAGTCAGCATAGGTAGGTAGCACTTTCAAATGTCCTACCTATCATTTGAATATCCAAGCTTTTAAATAGTGAACATTCTCCCACTGAGGCTTTAAGCCTCCCACTCTGCCCTGAGAAATCCTAAAGAAAATGGGGGGTGGTCCTCCCCAACATAATAAGGATCAAACTGCAATACTAAATGCAATTTCTTCCAAATTCTAGGATCAATTGTTGACGCTCTGAAGAAGATTAAAAACAAAAAACAACACATTAAAAAACCTTCAAGATAACCTGAAATAAATTTTCAGAACGTTATCCTTAGATATATGAACCACAGCTTTTTGCTTTTTGATAACTACTGGTAGTTGTGAAACTTTCTGTATAAGACTGTTGAATAAAATAAGATTTGTATGTTGGGGAATATCAGCTCTGGCAAAACCTTAATTGGGGCAATATACTCTCCATCTCTTCTTTTGAGACTTTTATATTAAAAAAACAAAACTGGGTCACAGAGAAACCACTTATGGATTCAAAGAGTTTGGGACCACAGCTGGAGTGTAAGAGACTCGCCTGTCATGATCCTGGAGATTCTGCAGATGACCCTCGTCCCTTCACTTATCTGTCTACAATTGGTTTGACTAAAACTCAAAACATTTCAAGAACTCTGAAAACCGGCTTCTATTCTTACTTCCTAAGAAATGAAAAGGTAGATTTTCAAATCGGAAAGAATAAAGTACAGCATAAAAAAATTTACAAACCTATGAAAACTGTGTGTATATAAACACATTATTCATGACATGAACCAAAGCTTTTGGCAACGGAAAATTGTACAACATTGCTCAGCAGGAAAATGTTAACTTTAGAAGTTATATTCATCACGCTAAGTATTTTATTACTTTTTATACTTTTTTTTAAAAGGGCATTTACTGGTTACTGACCTTTTCTTCTCCTTTGTAGTACACATCACTTGCAATAAATGCTTTCTTGTCAAAGCAAACAGATCAGCTTTATTATTCCCTCAGTCATTAAGGCAAACAGGTACAGGTTAACACAAACAAGTCATCCAGGAAAGCAAATATTCTGATATCAGACACATTGTTTAAATTCAAGAGGCTTCATAAGTTACTATTTCTTTTTTATACAAGCTAATAATGTTTACTGAGTCTGTGCTCTTGCAAGATACTCTATTAATTTTATACTACTGTTAAAAGGTCCAGTAGTCTGATTTTTCCTATTTTAATATACTGGCCATTTCAAATCACATCATGCTATTGCTTGGTACACAGTCAAGCCTAGATAAATACAGTTAATCTGTAACTAATTTTGAATTTTAATTTTCTAAGGGATGCTGCACCTGTAACCTCTAGTCTAACCTGCTGCACTGAAGCAGGATCAAGTCAGACAGGGAAACTGACCCTGCCTCAATGCAGCAGGTTGCACTGAAGGCACATTTAAGTCCTAAGGAAGAGCTTACACCATAACTCTAGCTTTGTATTCTTACTTTTTGAGTCTTTTTTCTCTGCAAGTACCTTGAAAAAATGAATGAAAACTATAAATGCATTGGGGTCTTTGGTAGATGCTTACAACAGAAATGTTAAGTCACTTTAAAATTTAAAGCTTTTTTAAAAATTTTAAATAAATTTTGATAACATTTAAGCACAGTTCTGTCTCCTCTTCAAAAAATGTTTAAAATTAAATATAACTTTCTGGATTGTGGTATACCAATAAATGACTTGCTTCTTTCCCATTCCCCCTTCCTATCAAGGTTGGCCTGTCTTCACTCATTTCCTACTGATGTTAAAAAGTTGGAGTTATCGTACTGTACAATTTTATAATGTTGATAAAACAGTTCCAAGTTCTTAAGGGAGATAATCTTCCAATTGTTCCTACAAAAATTCCAACCATACTAAATAGCATTGTTTAGTCCTCATATTTCAAACCTATAGCTCCCTTTTGTCAGATCAATTGCAGAAAAAAAAAAAACCCAAGTAACAAGAAAACAAGCAGTTCTACTCAGAAGCACCAACTCTGTATACCTGTATTAGGACAGGCCAGATGGCTGAGGAGCTTGCTTACATGGAGGAGTAGCCAGGTGCAGGCATAGTGGACAGACCGTGGCATTGCTTGGTATGATTTATTTTACTTTTCAACAGAAGCAGAGCACATGACAGTTATGCCAGCGTGTTCGTATTTAGTGAACTGTATTTACACAGAAAAAATATTTATCTGGAATAGATACTTCTTTCGTGTACTTATTTGTAGTGTTCCATCAAGTGTTCAGCTCTGACTCAGCCTGGGCAGGGACAGGAGGGACAGCAGCAGTTTAAAACCCAGTGTACCTGCCATTTCAGCGAAGCCCCCTCCTGGCTCTAGAGGCCAACTCAACCAACTCAACTAGTGGTCATCGCCCTCCCAGAAGAACTGCTAGCTATGGTTTCCACTGGGCCGAAAGCCATTGCCAGAAGGAACGTGGCGACCCAGACGGAGCCCTCACACAAGCATACAGCTGTCCAGGTCTCCGGCTGCAGGGAGTGCCTGAGCCTGTCCCTTGTACCAGAGGGCAGCAGAGACAACACCTGTGTGCGGTGTGACCAGGTGGATGATCTGCTCAGCCTGGTGGCAGAGCTGAGAGGGGAAGTGGAAAGGTTAAGGAGTGTCAGGGAGTGTGAGAGGGAGATAGATTGGTGGAGCCACACCCTGCCATCCCTGAGGCAAAGGCAGCAGATGGAGGCTCCGCATGAAGCAGAGGATCCCCTGCCCTCTTGCCACCAGGCAGAAGGAGGGGACCTAAGTGATGGGGGGGGAAATGGAAACAAGTCCCTGCTCGGGGTGCCAGGCGAACCCCTGCCCGGCCTCCCTCACCTTCCCAGTTGCCCTTACACAACAGGTATGGGGCTCTGGAACTTGAGGGCCAGGCAAATGAAGGTGTAGGTGAAGGTCTATCTGGGGGGTTGCCTAGGGTGAGGCGGCCAGCCCCACACATTGTGACTGCCTCTGCTAAGAAAAAAAGGAGGGTAATTGTCACAGGCAATTCCCTTCTGAGGGGAACGGAGGGCCCGGTATGCCGACCGGACCCATCCCACAGGGAAGTCTGCTGCCTCCCTGGGGCCCGGGTTAGAGACGTTACTAGGAAACTCCCTGGTCTGGTACGTCCCTCTGAYTACTACCCGCTATTGGTTACACAGGCCGGCAGCGACGAGGTTGCAGAGAGAAGCCCAGAAGCAGTCAAAAGGGACTTCAGGGCACTGGGGCGATTGGTTGAAGGATCGGGAGCACAGACAGTGTTTTCTTCAATCCCTTCAGTGGCAGGGAAGAGTACTGACAGGAACAGGAACACACGCCTGATCAACACGTGGCTCAGGGGCTGGTGCCACCAGCAGAATTTTGGCTTTTTTGATCATGGGGAGGTTTACACAGCACCGGGCCTGCTGGCGACAGATGGAGGTCAGCTGTCTCACAGGGGGAAAAGGATTCTCGCTCATGAGCTGGCGGGGCTCATCGAGAGGGCTTTAAACTAGGTTCGCAGGGGGAAAGGGATAAAACGAGGCTCACGAGAGATGAGCCTAGGGGTGGCAAGCCAATGTTGGGGGCGAAATCGATAGCCCAGCTCAAGTGCATCTACACCAATGCACGCAGCATGGGCRGCAAACARGAGDAGCWGGAAGCCATTGTGCAGCGGGATAGCTACGACTTAGTCGCCATCACAGAAACACGGTGGGGTGACTCTCACGACTGGAGTGCTGCAATGGATGGCTATAAGCCCTTCAGAAGGGACAGGCGAGGAAGGAGAGGCGGTGGGGAGGCTCTGTATGTCAGGGAGTGTTTCGACTGTCTAGAGCTTAACGACTGTGGTGATGACAAGGTCGAGTGCTTATGGGTAAGGATGAGGGGGAAGGCCAACAAGGCAGATATCCTGCTGGGAGTCTGTTATAGGCCACCCAACCAGGATGAAGAGG
>JAYKAV010003109.1:197766-242131 GCA_035582835.1 Phoebastria nigripes
GACCAGGTGACCCGCCTAGTGGATGAGGGAAAGGCTGTGGATGTGGTCTACCTGGACTTCAGTAAAGCCTTCGACACTGTCTCCCACAGCATTCTCCTAGAGAAGCTGGCAACTCACGGCCTAGACAGGTGTACTCTTTGCTGGGTAAAAAACTGGCTGGGTGGCTGGGCCCAGAGAGTTGTGGTGAATGGAGCGAAGTCCACTTGGTGGCCGGTCACGAGCGGTGTCCCCCAGGGCACCGTTTTGGGGCTGGTCTTGTTCCATATCTTTATCAACGATCTGGACGAGGGGATTGAGTGCTCCCTCAGTAAGTTTGCAGATGACACCAAGCTGGGCGGGAGTGTTGATCTGCTCGAGGGTAGGAAGGCTCTGCAGAGGGACCTGGACAGGCTGGATCGATGGGCTGAGGCCAACTGCATGAGGTTCAACAAGGCCAAGTGCCGGGTCCTGCACTTCGGCCACAACAACCCCATGCAAYGCTMCAGGCTKGGGGAAGAGTGGCTGGAAAGCTGCCTGGCAGAAAAGGACCTGGGGATGCTGGTTGACAGCCGCCTGAATATGAGCCAACAGTGTGCCCAGGGGGCCAAGGCCAACGGCATCCTGGCCTGTATCAGAAATAGTGTGGCCAGCAGGACTAGGGAGGCGATCGTGCCCCTGTACTCGGCACTGGTGAGGCTGCACCTCGAATACTGTGTTCAGTTTTGGGCCCCTCACTACAAGAAGGACATTGAGGTGCTGGAGCGTGTCCAGAGGAGGGCAACGAAGCTGGTGAAGGGTCTGGAGAGCAAGTCTTACGAGGAGCGGCTGAGGCAACTGGGACTGTTTAGTTTGGAGAAGAGGAGGCTGAGAGGGAGACCTTATCGTGCTCTACAACTACCTGAAAGGAGGTTGGAGTGAGGTGGGTGTTGGTCTCTTCTGCCAAGCAACTAGCGATAGGACGAGAGGAAATGGCCTCGAGTTGCGCCAGGGGAGGTTTAGATTGGACATTAGGAAAAATTTCTTTCCTGAAAGAGTGGTTAAGCATTGGAACAGGCTGCCCAGGGAAGTGGTGGAGTCCCCATCCCTGGAAGTATTTAAAAGACGTGTAGATGAGGCGCTTAGGGACCTGGTTTAGTGGGCATGGTGGTGTTGGGTTGACGGTTGGACTTGATGATCTTAGAGGTCTTTTCCAACCTTAATGATTTTATGATTCTATGATTCTAAGAGTATTCAATGAAATATTAGTGGCACCACTGATAATAGCATTCAGTTTCTAGGGGCAGATTCATGTTTTCCCTTGAATGCTTTAGTGAGCAGAGCTCAAGAGTTTCTGTAGTTCACACTAACGGACCATAAGAAGTCATCTAGACTAGAAGGGGCCCTGAGAGGATGGTTATTTAACTAACCTACTCTTAGGAACTTCCAGTCCTGGAAGTTTACATTTCAGCACCCCTCCCGCAGTGTAGAATAATGTATTTCAGACTTAAAGTTTACTCCATGCTCACATACAGTATTTAAAAAACTGAGTAACAATGTAAACTATTTGCATTGTTGTTACACTGAAACAGTTTCCATTTCGCTGTTTCCTATTAGCTGCACCTTGGTAAAAACAAGAGACTGACTTGGATGCTGTGATGTTTCCACTGTGCTCTATGTGTACATGCGCAGTATACATTATTTAGTTAACCACTTCCAAGAGTTCACTAAAATATTTAGGAACAGAAATACTCCACAACACATTACAAAGGTTAAAACAAACAAACAAACAAAAACAAACAAGCAAACAAAACCCACCACAACAACAAAAACATACAAAACCTATGACAAGAAACTTTCCTGAACAGAAGATGGGGTCAAAGAAGTTCTAGCTAAATCTTTCAGTGTGGCATACTGCTGGGTATTGACTGGTACCACAACTGACAGGTTAGGGGGCTTAAAAAGTGAACCAAGGACCAGACTGGAACAGGAAGAGGTCACACAAAGATGGCAAAACTTTTGCCCTAATATACTAAATAAATAGCAGTTCTCTTACTGGTGTCTAAGTCCAGAATGTCATCCTCTAATTTTGAAAGAGTATATAAAGGATCATCTTAGTGAAAGAGAATGTAAACCAAAGAAAGAGACCACTTAAATAGTATTTGATACATAGGAAAGTTAAAGCTTTTCAGATGATGTAAATCAACAATGAAAATATAAGTTGTTCAGTAATATTCTGTTCTTACTATAGGAACAAATCTAGTTAAAATTAAATAAGTATGCATTTGTTAACAGCACAAAACAAGAAAATTTGAAATGAAAGTTTGGACTGATTAAAAAAGCAGCTTATAAGGAGAAAAAAAAAAAAACACCACACAGAGAGGAAAATACATGAGTCTTGTTCCACAGAACTGGCAACCTACCATTTTATCAAGGTGGTGATAGGGCAAAAAAATGGCATTTCTCAACACACAAAACAGAAGGTGGATTGTGAGAAGCCATGCAGGTTATGGAGAAGTCATTTGAAGGAAAAGAAATATCAGGATGGAGAAGTGGGCAACAGTGAAAGAAAAAGCAGAGCATCAGAATGACAAAGTTTAAATTAAATGGTCTTACCTGGGGTTGGGGAAAGACAGGGAAGTAGCAAAAGTATGCTCACATAAGGGAGAAGTTGTGTCCAAAAAGATACTTAGTAATTTTCATTGTACATTAGGTTTTTTTTTGCATATACACAGACATTCACCTTATCCTTACTAGCCTGATTGCAGATGGCCTAGTCATGCAGTCTTCAGAAAGGTAAAAAAATGCACAGAAAATGTCAGCTCTCTTGTCTTCAGACACTACTCAAATGCACACACAGAGTCCACCTGCAACTGCCGTATCACCTATTGTGGGAAATCAGCTCCTTTCTTTTATATACATCATTACATGCACTACAAATATTTATATCTACATAATACATACTTCATACACAGAATTGATGCAATAAGGAAACAAAAAGGCAGATAGGCACTGATTGGGAACTCGTTCCACTGTCCACAAATCAGGCTGGTCATCCTTATGCCAAAGAAGAAAAAAGTAATACGAAGTCTTGCTTTCTTGGAACAGGACAAATCAGCCATCAGAGAATATTTCTGGTTGCAGCTCTGAACATCTTCTTACCTAATGTCCTCAGAGAAGWAGTACATTCCTCAGATTCCTCCTAGAATCACGTATCACTGCTCTGAGCCTACATTAAAGCTTTCTTCTGACAGCTGCCTCCTGCCCTCCACCTGAGGCTGACTCAACCCTGCCGTGCTGAGAATGTATTTATAAACTTCCCAGAAAACATTTGTTTTAAAACCATCTTCTCAAGACCTTTACAATTTTAAACAGCTCTCATTTGCCATTGTTCTCAGCGGTATTTTCAAAAACAGAATTCTGTGGTTATTGTAAAGTCTTTGAAAAGGTACAGCATCATACTGCTAGCTACACCACCTTTTCCTGAAAGAGATGGAAAACACTAATCAGCCAGTACAGCAGCCGAAGCAAGTAGGACCTGGGCACTGTGGCACAGTTCTTAAAGACTCCAGAGACTTACCTCTGATGTGCTCAGTCTCAAGGCTGTGGCTGACAATGTTAGACTCCTCTGATGTAAAAAAACAAAAACAAAAACAAAAAACCAAACCAATCAAAAGTATTTCTTAGTTGACGTACTGGATATGTTTCAATGTAATTAAGAAAATGGATTTATTTGTATTTTGAATGTTACATAAGTGATTTGTGAATTTTGAAGGTACAAGCAGTATTCTGTTTGCGGGACCTGGCACTGTTTCAAAGCAACCTGTTCATGTAATGTCTCACCACTGTGAGGTTATATATACACAAATATATAAAAAAATATAATATATAAAAATAAAAACATATAAACTTATATAAAAATGTAATCAAATGGTCTATTTGTTTCTAAACAAAATTCTAGACAACCACTAAAATCTTAGGTGTAACAAATATCTAACTCGAGCTATACTTTAGATATGCAAGGATATTTGCTTAGGAATTAGTTGGAACAAACAGAAAACAGGTCAAATCAAGCAGAAAACCAGCTACAGAGCTAGGTGTATTGCATGTGAGCTAGTCCTATTCTGGAATGTTTCCAGTTTGTAACATTCTCCCTATAGAAGACTCCACTGCAATGGTGACCACGCTATCCGGGCGTTTTTCAGCAGTGCACTCACCAACATTTTGGATGTGCTACCCGCCTACTTGCCCCTCAACCTCTCAAGTGAAAATACATATGCAATAGTACTTCATATTGGTAGATGATCATTGTTGTTTTCAAATGCATGTTTTCTAGATTTATATGAGGGTAGCCAACCTGAAAACATGGCTTGCACTTCAAACACAAGGTAGCAGTGTTGTGACAGCCCTTACTTGAGGAGCTTATTTCGCATGCTCTGATTGCATTTCATTGATATCTATTCCTACAAAGACCTGCTTCACTTATAAAGTTACCCTGGAGTCAGAGAAGCCTGTTTGTGAGCATGGTCCTTAGCAGGTCTTTCAGACATGTATCATATCACATGTCCTAGCACTAACTTTGGTCTGAGATACGGAATAAATGAGAAAGCTGTGCAGAGCTGAAGAAAGAGCGAAAGAAATCTGATGTATTTGTGATAGATGCCAACACATCTCATCATGGCATGCTGACTGGCATATGAACTTTCTGTGTTTAAATTGCCCAGGTTTTACAATCCAGCTCTGTTCTGATGAAGGCATAATTAACTGATCGGCTGTGAGTGAACGCAACCCCTGTATAATTAGGTCTGGACATAGTTTAGTCTCTGAGATAAGTTGTAAAGCTCAAAGGCCTTCTCCGAGTCCTTGGCCAAAAAAAAAAAAAAATCAAAAAACTATGCAGATACCAGCACGGAAAGTAAAAGTCAATACCCTAATGTCAAAATAAAAGTTTATAGAAATAAAAGGAGTACAAAATTTGATATAAACTTATAACACTCTCATGCAGAAAATCTTAATGTTAGCAGAGAATTTCACCACACTGAAGTGTGAAAAAAACAGTAAAATGATTCCAAAATAAGTCATATACCATATTTGGTCAGAAACTTTTTACATTAAAATCCTTGCAGGTTCCTAACTCAGCAATTAAACATTATGGCAACATTATGTCAAAGAATTTTTTGAACATAATCACATCTGCCAATTATATACTGTTTAGAAAATACAGATCAGTAAGATACAGACATATTTTCAAAGTGTTCATTCGAGTGTTTTAACTATTACGGAGTTTGACAACACCACTCCAACATAACGCATGTAGTGCTTGGCTAGTAAATCCAAATCCATCGTTAAGAAGAAAGGCAAATGTTATGACCCAGAATTGCATATTGGCAATGTTTCAGAATACAGAAAGCCTTCCAAAATGAGAAGAGTTGCAAGCATTTTAAAGTCAGGTTTCTTTTACAGAGCTCTCTCAAAATAATTTGTTTCAAGAAATAGACTTGCCTCAGTGAGCTGATAAAATAAGTGTAGCCCTGGCAAAATCCAGCATTCCTACTGTTCAGTACAGTGTATTTTCTTGCTACAACTACTTCAATTCCACTACTTAGCAGGAAGACATTTAAATTTTTATTGTACTTCTACCTCTCAGCAAAAGAATGTACAAGGCTGATGCTAAATAATCACACACTGAGGATTTAAAGTTAGATCAGGTTTGCTCATCATTGGTTGTTTTTTTTATTTGTTTGTGTGTGTGTTGTTGTTTTTTTTTTTTTTTTTTTAAATACACAGCAGATGAAAATAAATGCCAACCACTGACACTGAAAAAGATTGGCCAACTATCCCCTTTGCTTCAGGGCTACTGCTGTGGGATGAATGAAATATTAGCCATCTGTAAAATTCAAATATGCTGGGAAAATATAAATACAGAATCCACATTTTGAGAGTCATATGCTTTGCTAATGATTTAAAAAAATCCTGAGGTAGGATGTATCAGTTAATCAATCTGCTTTCCTATACAGTTATTAAAGTAAATGTGATACRTGAGATAAGAAGGTGCATGAAAGGAATTGTATGTGTAGACAAAGGACCCCGAATGTGGGCAACAAGTAAAACTGAATGCCTCATACTGCCACTTTCAAATGCTCATACTAAACCATTTTCAGACAGCAATACGCTGCATGAGCTGTAAGAGGTAAAAGGGCCCAAAATATATCCAGCTATGTATGCTTGAGTTTACTAGTTGACAGCTAGTTTGTGTCTCTAAAGTTATTTAACCCAACAACAGAGTTTGAAGAAGGGAGAATGTAAGGATGAATCAGACCCAGCAGAAACTGGAAATCCATGTTTATAAAAAAAGCCAAGGTGCTGCATCAGGAGTGGTAGGGGCCCTTGCTGAGTTTAGAGCTAGCCGAGATTGGACTACCCTGCCAGTCACAGGGATCGAGAGGCAAAAACCCAGTTGAAGCTCTGAGCCAGCAGCCACTGCCTCCTACAGCTTTAAGATACTGCTTATCAGCTGCCCCGTGCTGTCTTGTAGGGAGATAAGTAACTCCGCACAAGTCCAGCTAGCCCACTTGGACTGCCTGCAGCGATCCGCAGAAACTGCTGCGAGTCCTCCGAGCACAGCTGTTGATCCACAAAACTGCAACATGCCACTGAGAAAAGAGTGATGCTGCTCTCATTTGTAGCCCATAGTCCCACTTCAAGCACCGAACAGCACAGTAACT
Source organism: Phoebastria nigripes (assembly GCA_035582835.1). NCBI lineage: Eukaryota > Metazoa > Chordata > Aves > Procellariiformes > Diomedeidae > Phoebastria > Phoebastria nigripes. Next base: position 204,447 of record JAYKAV010003109.1, read on the forward strand.
CTGCATAAGATAATATATTGGGAAAGAGTGATGAGATCTGTCTAGTTGCTAACACAAATATTGGTTCAATGTTTTCTAGCTTTATTTAAAGACAAAGCAAAACCATCAACCCCAAACCAGAACACATCACAGTATCATGCATTACTTTTTTGGCATTTCCACTCAAACCCACACAGCATTTCAGTATGATTTGCTGGGGTTTTAGAAGGAATTTTTATCTAATAAGTTAAAACATGTTGCTGTTCGAAAAAATATCTAACAGTAGTTCAGATAGGGATTCTTATTAATCAGACAACAGATTTAAGTGGTTAAAGAAGAATGACACTAACCGAAGTCAAAACTAACTGACTATTTAAGCTAGGAAAATACAAGCCTGCCAAAACCTCCTTGTGGAAGCATGCGTATTTTGAGCAACCTGAGGAGGAAAGGGGAAGCCTCAAGAGTTTCAAATTCTCATTTGCACTATGCCAAGTTAAACAGTACATTTACATTCTGATGCATTTTCCTTCTGCTTACTAGTAAATAAATAGATGAAAACAGTACTATAAACAGTTTAAATTCTATCAAGTGGAAATAATTTCCTGATTTTTCATCTCACAAAAATTTGACTTTTCATCTTAATTTGGAAAGAAAACTACCTTTGAAATATACTGATATTCCAAAGAACGAAACTGCTGCTTTGCAGAGCATGTTTCAAAAGCAGTATCCTCCATGGTTCACAAATATTTATGTTGGTATAAACATAATTAGTGTATATATCAGAAGAACATCCCTCATCAATTTACCTACTTTGTGTATTCATTGTTTCAGAGTCTTATTTTTCCCCCTTTCAACTTGCTCATTGTTATCTTTCAGGGTTTTTTTTGTTTTGTTTTGTGGGGGATTTTTTTGGTTGCTTTTTTCTGTTGGTGGTGGGTTTTTTTGTTCTTTTTTTTTTTTTTTTTTTTTTTTTTTTTTTAAGATACTCTTACATAAGAAATGAAAGAAGGTGACTGCTTTATTTAAGACTATAACCAGACACTTGAAAGCAATTTTTCTAAGTGATGGTTATTAGTTTTAGCATATTTCCAATGTGCTAGCATAATAATTGTATGGTGACAGCATAATCTGTTGCAAGATCTCTGCTCATTACAGTCAATCATAACCAGAATGCCTAAAGCAAGATTATTTGTATTGTTGGGTTTTTTTGGTTTGGGTTTTTTTCTGCTATGTGGAAATGGATATTGAAGCTTGCAAGTTTTTTTTTTTCAGAAAGAACAGTTAGAGATCAGTAGTCAGCGTCTCTGATACTCTACCATGCTACAAAAGAGGCAGGTTTTAAGAAGAGTCACATCTGCCTAATGATCGACTGAACTACTTATGACTATCAGTCAGTATATATTGAACCGACTAAGGAGTCGACTGTTCAGTCATGGAACAGAAAAGGTATGGTGCAAACTGAAATGCCTTGCCTGTCTGTAAATGAGATCTACTAACGAAGGCGCACAAAAGGTACATATTGATGAGCAAAAACCTCCGATGATGTAGTTCTGACCTGTTCAAGGCAGTAATTGCCCTGGTGTTCTCTCTCCCTCTCACTGGAATAGGGACCAAGTCTCACACAGTTTTCAAAGAGTTATTCTGAATTTTTTGCAAGATACAATGTGTCTGTCAGATAGAGGGTCACTGCACCTGCATGATGTTAAAAATCAGAATTCATTTAAAATCATTGAGATGTGCTGCTTCCACAAAAATACTTAGTCTTGGAATGCTCACTACATCAGCTCCTAAAATTTAGTATAGATTTGCAATTGCTTCACATGGACGTTATGCATACAAATGTTTTATATGGATGGAAGTGTTACAAAATTTGATTTTAAAGCATCTTAAACCTGATCCTCAAACCATCTTTATTCACATCTCAGAGTATAAAAAACAAAAAAGGGAAAGTTAAAATATAATAGCAACATAATGCTTGCATATTATTAAAATACTTTTATGACTGTTTACAACACCAGAATATCATAAAGAAAGGCTGTCATTAAGAACCAGCCTCTGAGGAGAATTACCTTCTAATACTAATCTACAATTAATTACATCAGACACCGAAAACCAAATGAATTGTTCTGCATAGCATAGAGTTAGCAACTTTATGAAGCAGGTCCCTGTTTGAGTAACTGAGGACGGTGCTGCCAGTATCGGTGTGCACGTGGAGAATGCAACTACTGCGAAGGGTAAGGCAAACTGTTACAAGTATCCTGATGAATGGATGGGCTAGATTTACAAGCGTAACTTAAAGACAGTCTCAACTCACCTTTACATTAAACCAGTGTCAGCACAATTGAGAAATGGGTGAAAGGAAAAAAGAGGAAAGAAGAAAAACAATTTACCAGGTTTAGATAAAGCCCATGAGGCAATTGCCCAGCAGGCAATAGCTTTGGAAGCTGAAGCAAAACATCGCTTCTCAGATAAAAAGAGGACTTACAGAATTGGTACCGATGGCACCTTTGCTACAAGTAGCAAGTGATTTATAAAATACTCTCCAAAATCTGTAAGATTAGAGAACAATTGTCCAGTGAGGCCTTCATCATATTTTTGTTTGCATGTGGGGAGACGGGGAAAAAAAAAAAAAATCTTGCAATACTGAGAGAACAGGCTTAAAACAAGATCATAGAATCATAGAATAGTTTGGTTTGGAAGGGACCTTTAAAGGTCATCTAGTCCAACCCCCCTGCCATGGGCAGGGACAATCCTCAACTAGATCAGGTTGCTCAGAGCCACGTCCAACCMGACCTTGAATGTTTCCAGGGATGGGGCATCTACCACCTCTCTGGGAAACCTGTGCCAGTGTTTCACCACCCTCAGTGTCAAAAATTTCTTCCTTATATCTAGTCTAAATCTACCCTCTTTTAGTTTAAAGCTATTCCCCCTTGTCCTGTCGCAACAGGCCCTGCTAAAAAAGTTTGTCCCCATCTTTCTTATAAGCCCCCTTTAAGTACTGATAGGCTGCAATAAGGTCTCCCCGAAGCCTTCTCTTCTCCAGGCTGAACAACCCCAACTCTCTCAGCCTTTCTTCATAGGAGAGGTGTTCCAGCCCTCTGATCATTTTTGTGGCCCTCCTCTGGACCCGCTCCAACAGGTCCAGATGTTTGTTGAAATTTAAAACATAATAGGGAAACAAACTAGACTGTAACTGAATGTTACCATCTTCTTTCTTTGAAAAATCAGTTGTAGTAGAAAACATCCTTTCTGCATGTTTAGTTAATCTTTCACACTCTCCTTCCCTTGTACTTCTGAATAGGGCATGCCTTAAAGGAACAGCTTTAAGAGACATCAGAAGATCCACAAGATGCACTGGCTTAAGTGGCGTTATTCCACTCCCCTTCCTTCAGGTAATCATTCTCACTACAGGCACAAAGACTAGAGAAAAGATTTCGGCCATTTGCCCCCCAGTAATATGTCTTTTGATGAAGAGCCTTGAAGAGGTACTCGAGAGCGTCATCAGGCAGAGCTTCGGCCAATTTTGTATTTCACCTACCAATGTTCAGGTTTTAGTATAGAAAATTGTTCAAGTAACTAGGAAATCCAAGACCCACTAAAGCACTCCAGCATTTCCTGATGATTGGCATATTACATACGTAACTCCAGATACATATCGGCCCATACATTAAGAACACTAGTATGAGGTATATGTACATGAGCCAAGCAGCATGGGTTCACAAACAGAAGCAGAGGATACCTGCTAGACTTCAAACTACTGGTTCTTGGTTTTTTATTTAGAAAAGCCTCAGAAGAGCTAAAAAAAGTTTAAGAACTTTCTATAAATAACTTGCTGAATTCACCACGTCGCTTCATGCCACCAGCTYTTCTGAAGGAAGACATTATTCAGCATATGTTATTCCTCACCCAAAGCCAAGAGGAAAGYGGAGGCTACGTATTTTGGTATCTCTAGCTGCATTTATATTGACAGGAAGATGATCTCAGAGTATAGAGTTAGGTTAGGGACTGAGACACCAAGAGTGAGCAAAGTGACCTGCCTGAAGTGACTGGTACATACATGATAGAACAGAAAAGTATGGGGTTTTTTTTACAACTCCAGTTTACTTCCTGAATTTGAGAAAAGATCAAATAGAATTTTGTAATATTAAAAAGAAATCTAACCAACTCCCTCTGGGGGTTTCACTGAGAACCAATTGAGTGCTCTTTCTTATTGGCCTGGTGCTGCAGGTGGGAAAAACGTTGCATTTTGGACAGTGAGTCCTTGTGGCAGCTGGGGAAGGGATGACTCTGAACAAACATCTTCATAGATCAGAACGCTAGCTTTTGTCTAGAGTCATTCCCATAAGAAAGGAAGGTATCATGAAGCAAGACTGGTTATCTATCTTAATACTCATGGCTTTTTTTCAAACAACTTTGTTCAAAGGAAGTTAGGAAACAAGTAAATAGTTGTATAAATGAATGGTCTGGCACCGTGAACCAATGAGATCCAGTTTCCAAGAAACAGAGATTCGCCGTGAGCTGTCCCCTCTCTTGATTCCATTATATTCTGCTTCTGTATTTACAGATTACAGCTATCCCTTCCGGTTTTGAAATCTAACAACTTGCTATATACACAGGCACAAACTTGACAGTATTCATCTTATACTTGAAACGCATTTAAATTAGCCCTAAGACCTGAATCAGCTGAAGGCATAACTGGGAGCCTTTCAAGACATAACTAACTAATCATTTTAGGTTTTCCTTGTGAAACCAAGTTAACAGATACAAAATAAATTTACACTGATAAATGAGAATCAGAGCAGAAATTATTTCTAGATTACATTACAGCTGCTTAAAACAGGATAAAATTTTAATTTGTTTTTTCAGGTTTTGAAACAAATACTTCCAAAATAGCTGTATAAAATAAGCAATCTCATCTAAGTAGCCACCTCCAACTTTTCCTCCTTGAGCAATTTTTTACTTAAAGAATATTTTAACATGTACTGCTCCTTCCCCTACCCCAAAGTTTCATGTAATTGCTAGAATTTATTTTGTATGCATGTATTCATTAATTATTTTATTTTAAAACATTATTTCCAAAATAGCATTCCATTTCACTGAAATATGTATGCATTCAAAGTACAATACTTCATGCTGTCATTGCACTGTATACAAAGAAGTGATACAGCTTTCTTAGGGCCCAAGCTGAAAATGTACTGCAACCATACTAGGAGGCACATAATGCTTTTTGTGCCTTTAAGACAAAAATTCTTTGTCAAAGGAAAAAGTAAATTTGATTTCAGAAAAAAAGACTGCTTGATTGCCARGGAAGTGTTGTGTTACAACTGTTTGAGGAAAGCCAAATATGTACAAACTAAGATGATTTCTCCTCTCCCCCTCCGGCAATGTTGCATGGAAATTCGAAGTGACAAAAGCAAAACACAAAACAGAGACAAGAAAGCATTAGAGATTACTTGCACAAAGACATTTTGAATTGGATGTGAAATATTTCTCAGTAATGATTTTTCATTCCATTGTTTTTTTATTTAAAAAAATAAACTTACTGAAGTGATAAATGCTTTGCATGGATCTTCTTTAAAAAGGGAAAACAATCCTCTGAAACAAGCAAAATTACATCTTTATCTGCAAAAAATTATTTGCCAATGTCATTACTCGTTCTCTTTTGTTCCATTTCATTCTTTTACACAGCCACACTATGCTGGTAGCTTATTTCACTACTTGTTTTCTTTTTTAGAACTTAATGGGAACATTTTATTGTCAGAAAACAACATATCCTTTGAAAACCTGATACTGCATGGTAACAGTGGGAGGGGGGAATAGAGAGACAGGGCTGTAACACAAGACTAGTAAAAACTTCTTATGTCCCTGAGTCTAGCTTCTTGGTATCTCGGATACGGCTCACATCATCCCTTTATAAACTGGGAGATGAAAAAAATCTTCTTACAGAAAGATAGATATGCTACAACTTCTAACCCAATATACTCACTACTGCTTTCTACGGGCTTTTCTCACTATGTATTCCTTGTAAAAATACTTCTAACACAAGCATTTCCATATTTACAGTAGGCACTGAGGAGGCGTGGAACATAAGCCCTTCAGTCACACATCATACTGTTTTCTGTCACTTATTCAAGAGTGCCCGGTCTCTCTTAGCATTTTCAACATATTCATAAAACAGAAAACACCACGAATCAAAAAATCACCGAGAGAATATAACATGTAGACAACTCCTTTATTAAGATAAATGTTATTTCTTTCTACTGGCCTCTTCCTGTATTTAAGTTTTCAGAGACAAGCAATGGATTTAGTCCTGTATTCTTATGTGCAGTGTACAAACCAAACAATAGCCTTCCATGTAGGAAATGAAAAATTAAAAATACAGTCTTTCTGGCCTACAAATATAAACACAACTAGTAAATATGAAAAGGGAATTTCACAATATTTCTGAAAACTTCAACTATGTCTAGGTTAAACTCCAGAAGATAAATTAAGAGACTCCCTGCTTCACCATTTTTAATTGAGGCAGCCCCTTGCTTCCCGTAAGTAGGAAGGCAGAATATCAATAAATAGCTTACTCTACTTCTAAGACTAGTCATGGCCAGCACCATAACAAGAGTATAGCATTATTGATTTTTCTCTCTCTTTTTTTCTTTTTTTTTTTTTCCCCTCCCCCCCACTCCAACCAGAACAACAAATTTCACATATTGGAGAAGTCTGCACAAATAAGGCAAGTTCTCTTTACATCTACTGAAATGAACATGTCAATATTCTGGCATACTTATCAACTTATGGGCTTTGAATAGTCATATTAAATTTGACATAAAAAGGCATAGCATAGCACAGCTTATAGCATAGCTTCTAAAACTTAGGATTAAATTGGGCGGAGGTGGGTAGGAACCTTCATGACAAAACCAGAAATAAAAATGGAACTTAAAACAAAAACACACACTTCAGTTAAGGAGATTGGTCTGGCTAAACTTCCCATTTCTCCTTTGAAAAGCACCTGCAGACAGGAATAAGAATTACCCCAAATAGCACCTCCATTACTTTGTTCTAGATCATCTTTACTTCTCTGATCAGTGTAAATCAGTGCTTTAGCACCAAGATGCTTGCAAGTATGACACGTATTAAGATAAGAGAGTGCAGGTAAGGCCCACGTTGCGATAAAAAGCAAATTTAGAAACAAGGTAACCTAGTATTTCAAACATACTATTGCTGTATAGAACCATTTTCAGCAGTACTTGCTAGTTTGTTTTTTTTTTTCTCAAAAAAAAAAAAAAAAAAAAGATTGAATTATTAGGAAAGAGATGAAAAGCTAGATGAGATTTAAAAATATATTGAAAAAATAGAGGGTTTTAAAGACTGTACTATTCACATATTCATAAAGGTCTGAATAAAAGCTGCCTAAGTACAGCTAAATAGAACACAAGGAATAAAAAAGCACAATATCACAAATGAAGACTTACTGAAAATAGAATATACATTTACACAGTATTTTGGTACCTATAAATAGCTAGCACTCTCACTGTGCTAGCTTAGATGAAAGGGGGAAAAAAAAAAAAAAAATCTAAGTTATGGAAGTCCATCCAGTTCAGAGTTGTGCACTTTTCCCCTCATGTACAATTCCTCACTTTCTAAGATGGTCATGGCCATTATGAACTAAAATAAATAACCAATCACAAAAATAAACAAACATAAGAACAAAAACTCAGATTTTTGTTTGTTTCTAAAAGGACATATACACATATTCCCCTAGTCCTAGGAACACATGCACAAAAGACATCTAGGCAGAAGTCTACAGTAAAGGAAAAATAAAAAAGGTGTTTTAAGTGCATGTCACAATCCCAGCGTTTGTACTTTTCACAGATTTAAGGAATACAAGGTAAATGGTGGAAGGCACGCTACTGATCCAACACTATATGTTAAAACAGATTAACATTTTCCTCTAGACTTCCTTTTTTTTTTTGCATTATTATTTTGAAATAAGACCATGCATTTCTTCATTATGAAGACAAAGGTTGTGAGCTTAGGCTGCACAAAGAGCTGACCTATAATACAACCATCCAGGCTTTCCTGCAGTATTTTATTTTGTATTAAAATAGTTAGCCTGATGAAAAAAATTGATGAGTTTTTGATGACACTCAAATCAGGAGTGGATTAATAGATTACTTCTAAATAATACCTCTAAAAAATGCTAGTTAAGAAGCTATTCAATGGAAATACCTTGCTTGCAGGACCTGCTCTGAATTTCACAAAAAGATCCAAATAACTATCCCAATTGAGTAGAAGTTCTGGGCTTCTGGCTGTAAAAAGACTGCGCTAGCACTCTTGGCTTTGTGAATAATCCTCTGTTCTCCTTGTGATGTTAACTCACTTGTCCTGTTTCTCCTCCAACACTGCATTTTTACGGAATACATTTAGAAAGTAGTCGTCTTTTATATTCAACAAGACATTCCAACTCAGAAGATACGTGTTCTATTTGCCAGAAACAAACAAACAAACAAAAAACAAACAAAAAAAACCTAACAAAATTAATTTTCTGTTCAGCCAAAACTAATTTTACCCTCTTCCTAAACTCTCTTTCTAATTTACTCCACTATAAATTCCTCCTCTCCCTTCTTGAGAGCTTACTAAAATCAGGTCTATATTCATACACAAGATTAACCTCATAACACTTAACTCTGAAGTAAAACTAAAATACCTCATTTTCACTGTATTTTTGTCAATTTCCATGAGCTCACAGAAATAATTTACCTTGAATTATGTACAGGAATGCACCCTTTTAGTGGGAAAGATAAAGTGACTGTCCTGGCTTAATGAAGCCTGCAGCTCCACTCCAATATCAACCTGATTGTGTGCCGCCTCCACCCCCACGTTCTCCTGGTCTGCCTTCTACCTTGCAYGTGTTTTCTCCCTCCAAAACCAACACATAGCTACCTCTCTATACTGTTACCATATAAAAGCATTTTTCCATTAAATGTCTTGACATATGGAAGCACGCTAAAGGGGTTAGAGCGCTTTCAGATTTTCTTTTTGTAAACCTCAACAAGGTTATAATAAATTACAACAGAAATGTACTCCAAATCAAAGCATGTAGTCTACGCTTGCAGTGATAAATTCTAGTGACATTTGAAGCCTGCATGGTTTGAAATTTCAAACTGAAGATCTCAAAAGACATCAGAGACAGACAGGTCAACATTTATAAAGGATGTTTTAGTATGCTTTACTCTGCAGAATATACCACTTCTTACAAAAATTTGCATAGAAAATACCTTTCCCCTTGAAGATCAATGCAAATTCAACTACAATGTTGTTTAAATTCATAGTCTAGTAAATTTCTGAGTAAGCGTTGGATTGATGGCCTCAGAAAATTAAGACAATGGGCAGATTTTTAAGCTAATAAATAGGGCTTGTGAAAATAAGTTCTTGAACACATAAAGACATCTTTTTTTATTCCAATGTCATCACAGAATGTGTTATCTCAGTTTAAACTACATTGATTTGGGGAATTAATGACACTACTGAGATGAACTCATTTCAAATTACCACAACTGCACACATTAAAATCCAAATTGGAATGTACGCCTAAGGATCTATTATTCAGACTTTACTAATACAAAATGTCACCTGCTCAGTCATGTCTTAAAACAACAATTCCTTACTGAATAACATGTGGGGTTTAATTCTGTTTGGCTCTGCATTGCCCAAGACCAGCCTGAGAAAGAACAACGCATCGTCAAAGGTAGGATTGCTGATTAATAGATTCTTATGCACGCTCTTACACCAGCTCACTACAGTTTCGTGTTGCTAAACTACTTGATTGGGACGTAAAGGAAAATGCAGTTTGTGTCACCTCTCTCTCTTTAAAAGCCAGCCTACAAAGCATAATCAGGAAGAATTTTTTTTCTCTTTGGTAGATTGCTTTGGACAGAATAGATCCATTTTTCTCTTGGCCACACAGTTGCTGAACCCTTTCCAGATTACTGAGTACAAACAGACTGCAAAAAGTACAAGTGAAACACAGCTGGGTGTGCTGAGAGGTTGCTGTAACTTCTTTTCAGCATTGGGGGTTGTAGAAATAAGTAACTTAAAACAAAACAAGTACTGATAAATTACCATTATCCAACTGGACCTGTTGTTTATGAACAAAGAAGGACTTGTGGGACATGTGGTGGCTGTGAGGCAGTCTTGGGCACAGCAATCACGAAATGATAGAGTTTTTGATTCTTGGAGAAGTAAGGAGAGGGGTTGGCAGAACTGCTACCTTGGACTTCCGGAGGGCAGACTTTGGCCTGTTTAGGAGACTGGTTRACAGAGTCCCTTGGGAGGCAGTCCTGAGGGGCAAAGGAGTCCAGGAAGGCTGAACATTCTTCAAGAAGGAAATCTTAAAGGTGCAGGAMCAGGCCATCCCTGTGTGTCAAAAGACGAGCCGGAGGGGAAGACGACCGGCCCAGCTGAACAGAGAGCTTTGGCTGGACTCGGTGGGGGGCGGGGGAAGGGAGTTTATGACCTTTGGAAGAAGGGGCAGGCCACTCAGGAGGACTACAAGTATGTTGTGAGGTTATGCAGGGAGAAAATTAGGAGGGCCAAAGCCCAGCTAGAACTTAATCTGGCTACTGCCATAAAAGACAATAAAAAATGTTTCTATAAATACATTAGCAACAAAAGGAAGGCTAAGGAGAATCTCCATCCTTTATTGGATGCAGGAGGAAACATAGTGACAAAGGATGAGGAAAAGGCTGAGGCACTTAATGCCTTCTTTGCCTCAGTCTTTAATAGTAAGACCAGTTGTTCTCCAGCTACCCAGCCCCCTGAGCTGGAAGATCGGGAGCAGCATGAAGCCCCCATAATCCAAGGGGAAATGGTTAGCGACCTGCTACACCACTTAAGACACACACAAGTCTAGGGGGCTGGATGGGATCCACCCAAGGGTACTGAGGGAGCTGGCAAAGTGCTCACCGAGCCACTTTCAATCATTTATCAGCAGTCCTGGCTAACCGGGAAGGTCCCAGCTGACTGGAGGTTAACAACTGTGATGCCCATCTACAAGAAGGGCCAGAAAGAGGATCCAGAGAACCACAGGCCTGTCAGTCTGACCTCAGTGCTGGGGAAGGTTACGGAGCAGATCATCTTGAGTGCCATCAGGCAGCACATACAGGACAACCASGTGATCAGGCCCAGTCAGCATGGGTTTATGAAAGGCAGGTCCTGCTTGACTAACCTCATCTCCTTCTATGACAAGGTGACCCGCTTAGTGGGTGAGGGAAAGGCTGTGGATGTGGTCTACCTAGACTTTAGTAAGGCCTTTGACACCGTTTCCCACAGCATTCTCCTGGAGAAACTGGCTGCTCATGGCTTGGACAGGTGTACTCTTTGCTGGGTAAAAAACTGGCTGGGCGGCCGGGCCCAGAGAGTGGTGGTGAACGGAGTTAAATGCAGTTGGTGGCCAGTCGCAAGTGGTGCTCCCCAGGCCTCAGTATTGGGGCCAGTTCTGTTTAATATCTTCATCAATGATCTGGACGAGGGGATCGAGTGCTCCCTCAGTAAGTTTGCAGATGACACCAAGTTCAGTGGGAGTGTTGGTCTGCATGACGGAAGGAAGGCTCTGCAGAGGGATCTGGACAGGCTAGATCGATGGGCCAAAGCCAACTGTATGAGCTTCAACAAGGCTAAGTGCCAGGTCCTGCACTTGGGTCACAACAACCCCATGCAACACTACAGGCTTGGGGAAGAGTGGCTAGAAAGCTGCCTGGCAGAAAAGGACCTGGGAGTGTTGGTTGACAGCCGGCTGAATATGAGCCAGCAGCATGCCCAGGTGGCCAAGAAGGCCAATAGCATCCTGGCTTCTTGTATCGGAAATCGTGTGGCCAGCAGGACTAGGGAAGTGACCATCCCCCTGTACTTGGCACTGGTGAGGCCGCACCTGGAATACTGTGTTCAGTTTTGGGCCCCTCACTACAAGAAGGACATTGAGGTGCTGGAGCGYGTCCAAAGAAGAGCAACGAAGCTGGTGAAGGGTCTGGAGAACAAGTCTTACAAGGAGCAACTGAGGGAACTGGGGTGGTTTAGCCTGGAGAAAAGGAGGCTGAAGGGAGACCTTATCAATCTCTACAGCTACGTGAAGGGAGGTTGTAGAGAGGTGGGTGTCTGTCTCTTCTCCCAAGCAACAAGCGATAGGACGAGAGGAAATGGCCTCAAGTTGCGCCAGGGGAGGTTTAGATCAGATATTAGTACAAATTTCTTGAGTGCTTGAAAAGAGAAATTCCTCCAAAAACCTGTGCTGAAAGTGTAAAGTTATACTATATAGTGTAAAGTTATAATATATAGAGGCCTATTAGTGTGATTGTTCTTCAAAACAACAATAAAGCAAAAATGAAGGCTGTCATACAAACAGAAAATGGAACTCTTGTTTCTAGTATAACTTCAATATATTTATTTTACAACTTCATTAATTATTCTTTAGCAAGTCCTCACATCACATGAACTATTGTTATCAGTAGACGAGGTTGTATGCACTCACACATGGTGACAGAAAAGATGTTACAAGTCTGAACTGTGAGCTGTACAAATTGTACAAGATGCAAGGCAACAGATGGAGTCTTAAGAACAAAGCTTGAGACATTAGCAGAAGTCTCAATAACAATATCACCATGGTTAAATGATGGTACTAAGCACAATAAAGAAATCTGTAGTTCCCAAAATAACTTAACTCAGGCTTAAAAATCAGATCTCTCTATATCAGTAACAGAGAAAAACAATTAGAAAACTACCCATTCTTTAAAAAAAACACCTTGTAACAAAAAAAAAGTCAGAATGGCTTGATTTACTACAGATCCACTACACTGATAATACTGGAATATCTGATACCCTGCAGACTTAAGACTTGGGAACAAGTAAGGTAACATCAGCATTACTCTGAAAGAAAAAAGGAGCACCACACACAACAGCTACCTCAATTTAGATGATTCTCTGTCCTACTCTGGAAAATCCTACCCGGATTTCAATCCATGAACAAAGTTGGAGCAACTGTTGATTCTTGAGCAGTTCTGAGGACGCTGCCAACTATAAAGGCTTSTGTTTCAAGGTTCCTGACCTGAGAAGCCATAGTGTGGACACCAACGCACCATCACATGTGTAAGACTGCTGCTAGTAATGATTTTATTTATGTATTTAAGTGACATACACACATGTATGGAGCTTTCTTCCCTACCCTCTCAAGGAGGAAGTACAATCAACTCCCACAAGAGATTTCTAGTATTTGGACATACTTAATTTGTGAAGAGAAGGTGGGACAGAAAGAAAATCAGTTTGTGTGTATGGTTTAGTTTTAAATTATGAGGCAGTCTCTCTTTAATTGCTTTTCTCCCAGTCACTGTAACATGTTTTGAGCAAGTGTAGAAATGAAGTTTGTTTCAATCAACTCTAAATGAACAGCAAATATTAACAGTTTGCACCTCTGGACCTTTCGGAAGAGGATCTCAAAGCAATTAATGAAGCCTAATCTATATATTCGGATTCCTCCACCTGCCACTGCCCACCCCAAGTTGTGAGTGGGGGCATACAGGGTACTATGGAACAAAGTTGTACGTGGTCTATCACTACAGGACAAGAAGTCTATACCAAACTGTAGGAAAGATTTCACATTAGACCCTTCTTGTTTTCTGCCTTAAAATGAAGATAATTGTTTCTGTCAGACTGCCATGAAATTAAAGCACCTGGTAGAACTGGCAGCACAGAAAGCACTTTTGCCAGATATACTAGGTAAGCATATTAAGAAGGATGATTTCAAACTACGTATCCTAATCCGCAGTCTTTACCAACTGAGCACTTCAAGGTTGTTTATCAAAAGGAGTTGTCTGAAGGGAGCTAGTTTAAAAGCATTTGCTCTTGCAAGGCCATTTTTTAGGTCATGGTCTAAAAAGTCACACTGCAACCAGTGCACAGGAGTAATAAGCATAAGAAACTGTACAGAAGAAAAAAAGTGTAAAAATTCGAAGTCATTTGCTTGCAACATGCCTAAGAAAACAAAACTCCCTTAGGTTTATGCTAATATCCTTATTCCTGATACAATTTCTTTTTATCTAGAATAGGTAGCAATAAAAGTATTTCAGATTCTGTTTTAAGTAACATTTCCATTTATATTGTAAGTTATGTTGTATCATTTTTATTTCAAATCTTTAATTCTTGAAGTAAATTGTATGCACATTTCCCACCCTGATATTGGTGCTACTGATGCAGGTTTTGCACCATTCCTTTTCTTGTTTGACAACATATTTTCAAATCCTTATGTTACAAAATCCTTTAGTTTAAGGAGAAGGAAAAAAAAAATCATCTAAGTTTCTCTCTCCAAAATACTCAAAAGAATAGATAATGCATAGCATTTTATTTTATTTTATTTTTAAAGCCAAAGAGAGAACAAGGTCTCCTCATACCAAACCACTGGAGAAAAAACTGGTTTAGTGCATCCAAAAAAACCCTAAGCATAGAGAAAGTAGATAAACTACTGTGTAAATGAACTAACAAGTGGGAAAAGGAAGCTTTACAGATAGATTTGACGATATTAGTGAAAGAGAGGTAAATGTCAACCCAAACGGTAACACCATCAGTCAACACTCATGATTGCAAAAAATGTTCTCATTACTGCAAATCATTTTCTAGCTCATATATATATATAAAAAAAGTTGTTTTGCAGGGAGAGAGACTTGGTCTCTAGAGCCCTAATTAAGATTTGTTTTACGATAGAAAAGTCATGAAAAATAGTGCTAGAGGTTCATGTAGGAACTAATCTCCATTTAAATCAATAGATYTGAGTTTAAGCCAATTTAAAATGAAGAAGGAAGCAAGAAAATGATTCTTAGCAAGCTGAAAAGCAAGACCCTACAGTGGCATAAAACAGTAAATATTTGTGCTATGAAGGATCCCAGGGACCTAAAATGCTATTTAAGGCCCCTTAGGCTGGATCTTATGTCTGTTCTAGGCAAGAAAGCAGCTACCTTGCTTGTCTAAATCTAGATAGACAAAACAGATGTATCTTGCAAGATAAGGAGAGAACATGGAAACAAGTTCACTGAAGAACTGGCACAGCTCTTTCCCATGTCCCGCAGGGTCTCCCTAAGTGCAGGGCACAGGCAATGAGCAAGAGAAAAGAAAAATAATTTTTAAGGGAAAGTGACAATTAGAGTTGTCTACAGTTTTTCTTCAGGGACAGAATGGAAAATGAAGCCAAAGGAAAATGAAGGGATGTACAGACAGAAGAGTTTTGTAGTGGTAAGTTCAAGTATTATTTTCAGGAAATATGTGAGCGTCTTTACACTGAAGTTAAACATTGTCCAGTGGGTAACAACAGTGGTTACTTTATTTTCAAGGTGAGATCAGAAGATTCCTGGAGTATTCTGGAAGTCTTATAACAACTTCTATTAGTCCTTGTTTAGCAATTGAGGAAGTAGACTCAAATCTTAAGCCTTTTTGTTATTTTGTAGGGGGTTAAATTGACAATAAAGAATTTTAGTCAGATACAGGGGTTTTATTTTGGATTTGTTTTCAAATCCTCATATTAGAGAAGGCAAAGATCTACATCTCCAAATATTTTTCCACATATTTTTCTGGTTTTAATTAAGTTAATATTAGATGCATATTGTATTTCAATACAATTACAAACTAAAATACTTGAGGACGAATTGAGGTTTTTTTTTCCTATTATTTCCAATAATAAAACTCCTTCCACTATTTAATATAGGCACACACTGTGAATGCCTAGGGCTTTCTCTTTAAAGTGTCATTTAAGTTCAGACAATCAAATGTGTATTATCTATGTCAACATCTTCGTGGAAGCTTAGCTGTGGCGGAGGAAACCCTTAAAGAAGCATCACCTGTGCCCCTACTAAAGCATTGTGCAGAAGAACTTATAGTTTTTGTGATTTCCTGAAGTCATGTGACATCTTCTGACCAGTACTGGCTGGTCTCAGTATTAAAATCTCTGTCTAAACAGGAGTTGGGTTGAACAAGCTACAGCTACATTAGGACTGTCGCTCCCTACTTGCTTTGAAAGCAGAGGATTTAGACATAGCACAAGTTTCAAAACAATTGCTACTTTTTTATTTTTACTATTAAACAAACTGGCCTTCCAGAGTGTTCATTCACTACAGCAGGATGTTTTATCATTGTCATGCTCATTTTCAGCCAAGCATATGGAGTTTTTACCTTTCTAGGTTAAGTCTTCCATGCCAGATGGRCACATGAAGCCCCAGAGATTACTTGCAAAGCTGCACAGAAAACTGAAATACAGACTGGAGGAAAGAATGCTCCCAATGGTTTGTGTTACAAGGGAACCAATTTACTGAAATGACAAACTTTCCTATTCACATTTAAGTTTGCATACATCATGGATTGCCTATACTGGGATATAAGCAATTGGGAAGGAAAATAAGTGTCTTCAGTGAAAATTAAACATCCAGAAATATGAAAAGTAAGAATAACAACCTCCAGGATTTTTGCAGTGGTTTCTTATAGATACCTGTAAGAAGGACAGAGAACCGTCCAGTGTGAAAAGTGAGAACAACAGGAGAAAGCCACAATCCGTTTTCAGTGTTCAATGGGGCAAAACTTCACAAAAATGATCAGGAGGATGGAATGCCTCTCCTACGAAGAAAGGCTGAGAGAGTTGGGGTTGTTCAGCCTGGAGAAGAGAAGGCTTCGGGGAGACCTTATTGCAGCCTTTCAGTACTTAAAGGGGGCTTATAAGAAAGATGGGGACAAACTTTTTAGCAGGGCCTGTTGCGACAGGACAAGGGGGAATGGCTTTAAACTAAAAGAGGGTAGATTTAGATTGGACATAAGGAAGAAATTTTTTACAATGAGGGTGGTGAAACACTGGCACAGGTTGCCCAAGGAGGTGGTAGATGCCCCATCCCTGGAAACATTCAAGGTCAGGTTGGACGAGGCTCTGAGCAACCTGCTCTAGTTGAAGATGGTCCTGCCCATGGCAGGGGGGTTGGGCTAGATGACCTTTAAAGGTCCCTTCCAACCCAAACTATTCTATGATTCTATGATTCTCTCAACAAGAATCTGCTTGCACGTATGGAGTACAAATGATACTCYGACACAGGTGTGATTAAATATTATTCCAGATCTTCAAAGAGAAATTCCAGAATACATTTGAGAACACAGATTTCCACTCCTGATACAACATTTTTTAGAAGCGGTTTGTTTTTCCTTAAGGTGAGCAAAGCATTGAGAAAGCAGCATGTTGCTTTGGTGTCTTTGTTTTCAGAAAAAGAAGGTACAAGACATTTATGGAAGGACCTAGGGAAGCACAGAGGCACCTGGAGTGCCTTCTCCAGGTGTTGTGAAAGGAGATGTCCACTCTTCCCACCCTCCTGCAGGAGGTTTCTCTTCCTCACCCTTGGCATTCGCTCAAAACTGAAAGTCAAAGAACTCATTTGTCACTTATTTGCTTAACTAGATAGCATGCTGCAACATGCACTTTCAATACACGGGATTGCAAGCATTCTGAATTTATGTTTTCTCCACCAACATTTATTACAATCTTTTCACCTTTTACGTATAGCAAACTATAACATAGTTACTGAAACATTTGCAGTACTCAAGGATACACAATATTAATTGCTCAATCAACCTGCATTGACACACTGGATTTAACATGCCACATTGAATTACTGATCATTTTTTCAACCTTACCGAGTCAATCTGGGGCAGACACACCTGCAGTTTAGCTGGCGTACTTTTTAAACACCTGCTTCCTTAACTATTGTAGTATCACTAGTTTGAACGGAAGCGCACGTATCATACCTCGCACATATTGGTGCCTGATTACCCACTTCATAAATATTTATTTCATTAACTCTTCTTCATTCTTGGGAAAAATTTCTGCATTTTATTGGAAACAATAGTTTTACTAGCATACCATATAATGAATTGATTTGTTCTGTACTGAAGTTGCTTTAATTCTTTTTAAGGAAACCCACAAACATGGTATTTTTTGAGTGTTCTAATACCAAGAAAGAGAACATGCATCAGTACAGACGTGCTTATATCAAATGCCACCATCGCCTTAATGTTCTCCAGTTTTTTAATTAGAAAAAAATATTTTTAAATATACTATCATGGAAGAAGGGCAATATATATCCAACAGTCCCCTTTAACTTGATAATACAAAACATTTAACAATAAAAGTTGAAGGCAATATTAAGCTAAAGCTTCTATAATTTTCAAGTGTTTTGCTGTCATAAAACTGAGATGGTCATTTACAGCGTGCTTTCAGCCTTTTTTTCCCCATGAGACTAATCACAACTGCTATACAGAACTTGTCACACCACATTACAGAATTGTGATTTTTACTATAAAGTAAGGATTATTTTGCAAAGAAAGTAAGGAATGTGAATATGGTAAAGAGCATCAAGCATAAACAGCTTCAGCATTTTGTATAAAACAAAGAACAACAACTTTTAAGATGACTACATGGAACTGTAACTTGCTGATTAAATGAGATTAACTATTGGACGTTCTTGTAGCAATACTGCTTGGGAAGCAATGCAACAGTTGTATTTTACAGCTTATGAACAAAAAGAAAGTATTGCTAACTCTTACTATTTCCCTGCTTTGATAGCAGGATGTGCCTCCTATCTCTATGATTTGTCCTTGCCTACCTCATTAAGCCCCTGCTCTTCACTAAGAAGCAATGAAATATAATTCAAGTGATTCCAGATTACTTCCTGACAATTAATAACTGACATAAGCACAGAGCTATCTTTAGTAAATTCACTGTTACCCTAAAAAGTTTAGGAGAGTAGAAGAATAGAGACGAAAGACTACCCAGCTGTGTAAGGTAAGGCTCACCACCTGACAAACTTGAACAACAACAATTAAAATACTAGTCTGTGTTGCAAATCAGAGTAACCTGAACTAGAGCTTACCACATTTTTAAAAGTTATTTCTGTTACAATTAGGAACCACATTGATTTTATTTTCTTGTCTTACAGTACATCTTACAGACAGAAAAACAATGCATATTACCTTTTGTACTAAATCTTTATAAAAGCATTTACGCTCCAAATTTCAGCATTGTGATAAATACTGTGGATGTAAGATGATGTATGATCGTTTTATTTCCCTGCCAAGCATTCTGTAGATGAGAAAATGAAAGGCTTGTTCCTAAGATTACCTACCCATGAAGTTCAGATAGCTCTCTCCTCCAAGTGCATGAGTAATGAGACGAATCATTTTATGAAGCTGTATTCCACGATCAATAACTGAAGTAAGAGGCGAGAGCACACTCATGTTTGTATACATCTCTGCATCCATCAGTCGAAACGCCAATGTCTTATCACCAACAAGTGCCTATAATAGATAAAAAAAAAAGTGAAGAAAACCCTTGGGTGTACTAGAAGTGTTTCTAACATTTTTTTAAAGCAGGTGCTCTATATCATAAGGGGAGGACTTGGAAGATAAGCGAGGAGTCAAGGACATGACTCGGTGTGTGCACGATCCAGTCCCTGTTCACAAAGAAAACATCCTGCCACTGCTGATGATCATCAGGTCACAGTGACCCTAGCTTCCAATTACTGCAACTTTGTATTGTGTGATGTGTAATCACATGGGTATGATATATATAATCTGCTGCCAAAAAGAGAAAGTATGTAAACTGAAGCAGGGACATCCCGGAGCTGAGCCTTGACTGGATGCCAGATCCGACCGCCTGTTTTCCCCTTGCAACTCTCCACGTGGTTACTGGGGCTTCCCGCACCGATGGGTGTGTGAGTACATGATCAATAAACTAACAGCTGTATAACTCCTGTTGTGGTCCTACATTTCGCCTGATGGGATCRAACTGCACAATTACTTCCAAGAACCTTTTCGCCTACAGATACCAAATGTGAAATGTTAGCGTCAACTCAATAAGCCACAAGTGACCTACCATTTTGGAATTTTTATAGAAAACACAGAAAATAAGAAAGCAAACATCTCAAGTAAAGTTCCTGGGATGTACAAATAAAGGGCTATTAACAACAGTCCTGAGTTAGAGATGCAGAATGAATATGAAACGTTCGTTTATATGCAATCAAGAATGTGATTGTTTTCTGTGATTTCACACAAGAGAGAAAAACAAACTAGTAATTCTGTCTAAAAACAGTGACTGAATTACTAACTTGCTAGTGTTTACTGTTACTTGAGAAAGGCCACACAAATGCTATGTAACAAGGATTATTCTAATATATTAGCATGCAGGTGGTTGAAAACGTTTTGAAGCATTTGTATGTAAATAACTAATTTTTGTTCAATTAGCCCAATTCTCATTTTATACTCTAGCATGAAAACTCACTAGATTCCAGAGATACAGATGAGTCGTAAACAAGTCTAGCTGAAAAGCACCATCATCCTTTAGTTTTCCAACTAACAATATAACAACATATATAGATGATTCCCTCAAGCAAAAAATAATCTTTTTAAAAAAAAAAAAAACAAACATTCCTACGCTTACAGTGGCAAGACTGAAGACTGCAATGAACTGCAAGGAACAACTCTTCTCCGGACTCAGAATGTGGCATTTGTTAACGTCCCCTAATCTTTCCATTAGAAGAGAAGGTAAACATTCCCTATTCATGTTTTCTACGCCAGCTATGATTTTATAAACTGTTATCCTTCCCCCTTCAATGATCTCTTTTCTACCCTGAAGTCTTAGTCTATTTAGTTTTCTTCTTATGAAAACCAATCCACACCTGCTATTATTCTTACCAACGCTCTCATAGCATTTTTTCTAGTTGTGCTGTACATCCTTTGAGATAACAGGACCAAATCTGCCTCCAACATTCAAGATGCACACAAACCATGAAAAACTACAGTGGCATACTGATTTTGCTCTTTGCTCTCCATTCCATTCATAATTCCAAGTACTGTATCTGCTTTTTTGACAGCTATTAGCATTGAGTTGCTATTTTCGTACACTTCTTATAACCACGAGGCTCTGTATTCTGACTGGTAATAGTCAGCTCGTAGCCCATTATTACATATAAGAAACTGAAATTGTTTCAGCCTCTCATGTGCATCACTTCAAGTAACTCCACACTGAATTTTATCTATACCCCCCCTTTTGTTTCTCTATCCTGCTTTTCACATATCATCCTGGTGTCCATCTGCAATCGTCAGTTAGCTCTTTTTTTTTTTTTTTAAATTCAAAATAAATAGATCTTCTTCCCAAGTATGAGATTCTAAAACAAAAATACATAGTGATACAGAAAACAACTAAATTGATAAAATCCAGCATGAAATAAAAGAACAGCAATAGTAATGTTATATTTCATGCTTTAAGATGAAGAATCAGCTTTTATAAAAGCAAATAATCACAGAATAATATGCATTTCCAAGTAATACCTGAAGTTCTTTACCAGGATTGGGACTCTTCTCTCGTGCCTTAAGTGAACACTGTGTAACAGTCTGAGATAAGAATGTAAATAGGTACACAAAAGAAAGCTGATAAATTCAGAATTATCTTTTTAAAATAAAATACAGGTCTCATTTTGGACACTTCTGTAGACTTTTATTATAGAAGGTATAGGAAATAGAATGTCAACCTCCATTATGTAGAGGAAAGAGTTGAAGGTAGGTTACTTAAATCTTTTATTAGAAAGGATTATATTTTTTAAAGTTCCTAATTTTAAAATTCTCAACCAATGCATTTTCTGATTCTTCAGAAACAATCATTACAAAAGCTTGTGGGAGATGAGTGTTATCGAAACTCGTCATTACCTTTTCATTTTTCTGTACACAGAACCATTACAATTGCTGTGTTTTGAATCAAACTGTTAAGGAATATTTCATTTAGATCTCTAAAGACGATTGGTGTTTGCAATCCTTTCCGAGAGAAAACATTTTCTTGAAGGGAATACAACAGTTGCAAACACTGATTCAGTGAACAAGTTTGCTAAATTGTGATATTGTTTATGCTTATCACAAACAGCACTCCAGCTCACTTTATGGAAACCAGATTTTCAAAAATATGGATTATATGCCTTTCTATGTCCTATAACAGGCAGGCAAAACAAGCTAGGACTCATTTCTTAAAAAACAAAACAAAACTGAAAAATAACAACACCCACCCACTCCAAGCAGGATTCCTTTATTAAAAAGAAGGATCAAAACAAAAAAAACCGCAAGAAAACCCAAACAAAAAAAAAAGAGTAGTCCAGATCTACCTATCTCTGAAATTGTCGCCTATCCTTCTCAACTCTCGCCTCAATTTTTAAAAAAACAAAACCCACTAAGCCTCTAAACCTCATCTTTTACCTGCTTATATATAAACAAATAGATGCAATACCTGATCGTGGCTCTCTGCATATGCAATGTACTTTTCTTCATACC
This sequence comes from Phoebastria nigripes, assembly GCA_035582835.1. Lineage (NCBI taxonomy): Eukaryota > Metazoa > Chordata > Aves > Procellariiformes > Diomedeidae > Phoebastria > Phoebastria nigripes. The sequence continues at coordinate 226,800 of JAYKAV010003109.1, forward strand.
GTCTGTTTGTTAACGTATGCACAATATTGCCCATATTCCAGTCTTCATCTTTCAGCTCCTTAATTATCTGCAGAAATAAAGAAAAGATCATTGAAAAATTATTTCTGTTTTAATTAAAAGCATATTACTACCTTTCTTCATTACCTTGGCACAGAAATTTCCAATGAATTGCGAACTGTATTACTTTAACTTCTCCTATTCCCAACTTTGGAGCAACGAGCTTTCTCTGATAATCTGAAAAGATTTCTTTCTTTTGAATTCCACTACATAAATACAGTAACTGGAACATTTTGTTTCTCCTGTACTTCCACATATAAGCATGGACWATTGGACTTGCCATCTATCACATGAATCCTCTGATACAGTGGACAATGCGATTGCTAGGAGCTGCAAGAGAGCACTGCACCAAAAACTGGGAAAAAAAATATGTGGGCACACACACCTACCTACATGCGGTATTGAAAGAAGTTCTGTATTTCAAGTAACCCTGGCATATGGCAGCTTCCAACTACAGCTGAAGCACTGGGCTGTGTGGTAGAGAATGGATCACTGCAAGATAGCACTATGCTATTGCCATGAAGTACACAATAACATGAGAAGGTGCTCAGCACAGGGACTTGCATGTTCCCTGATCTGTGAATTCCCAGTCAGTTCCAAACTACAGCTTAAATGCCAAAGCCTTGGAATACAAAACAAGCTTTACTTTTTTTTTTTTGTCATGCCAGCTCCTGATTTTTAGGAATTTAAATTAAATCACATCAATAGGAATTTTCTGCCTCATAGGACACAATTTCCTCCCTCTTCTAAACCTAGTCCAATTTCAGTATTAGTCCTTTCTTTCCTCTATAGAACTTCATAGACCTCCATTGATCACTACAATTTAAATACATATACACAAATATATAGACATAAAAATAAAGGTGATTAAAAGGCAATACCATCAAGATGGCTAATATGATGCTGTAAAATTTAACATTCTGATTGTAACTGGCCATGTACTCCTAAACAGGTTTTTTTTTTTTTTTTTAATAACTCTATAAATTCTGGCCCTGAAAACATTCAGGTCCCTGTGCAGCATCATACTATGTACTAGATCAATCTTTAATATGAACTAGTAGAGCCACTATTATGACAATCAGCTTATCTCACCTACTTTTACAGATCCCTCAGAATTACTTCATGGAACCCTGGAGATCCTTCAGGTCTACAACTGCTTTTAAGAAGTTGCCTAGAAAACTTGCTATTAACAGGTACATACATAAAAGCTGGAGAGAAATTAGAGCAAGAAGTCTCAAGTTTAATAATGCTGCCCCTGTTGGAAAAGCTAGCAAGTTTGTCTTCTGAATGAAAAGAAGGTTTGAAAACTGTTTTTCAAATCTGCCCTCCACCTCCTAGGTACAAAAGTGAAAGATGCTGAAGATAAGTTAATTTGCTTTTTATTTTAGGCTACTCACTACATTTATTGAAGCATTAATGCTCATATAAAACATTTATTGTTTTCAGATCACCATGACAGCCTGAGGGATTTGGATGCAATCTTCTATCTAACTGAAAAACATTCTCTAAAACACCAGTAGAAGCCTTGTGAGATCATTTAGTGTTTTATTCCTCTTCTTGTGATTCTCTGTATTAAGGAAAAGGTGATTTAAATCCTTATCATAGTCAGTGTTTATTAGTATATTATTGTTCTTGAAGAGCATTTACAGATTTTTATTATTCTTTTTGTAACCCCACTGTACTGATTGCTGTTGTTTGTATAACTCACATTTACTTTGGTTAAACTTTCAGCTCTATCTATCTTCAATGCCAATTACTATGCCCAATTTCAGGAGGGTTCATTGCATGGTTTTTTTTTTTGTTTGGTGGTTTTTTGCTTGTTTTGGTTTTTTTTTGTTTGTTTTTTTGTTTGTTTGTGGGTTTTTTTGTTTTTTTGTTTGTTTGTTTTTAATATTTATATGCATATGGTTAACTTATTATCTACCTGTTTACGTTCAATATAGACTGCACATTCTACAGCTGTTGCAAGATACAGACTAATTTTGTTTGAAATAACCTATGTATATCATATGAAGAAAACAAATATCGGCTAGAATGCAAAGATTAGCCCCTGAACTTACTCATCTTTTGAAACCTACATGATATCTTTACAGCTCTCATTTCAGCCACTAATACCTGTGCTCAAGCCTGTCAGAATTTATTTTAATAGGACATTATCAGAAGAGAGAGTAAAATTTGTGAGTAGGATTCAGAAGTGGTTTTGTGTATGCACAGATAAAGAAACATCCCATTTTGAAGAGCAAAACATAAAAGCTCTCACCTGTATCCACTTATCTGGAATAGCCATGGCTAGTCGATAATCAAAACCCCCTCCTCCCTCTGCAACAGGACGACAAAGAGCTGGCATTCCAGAAACATCCTTAAATAAAAAAACCACAACATAATTTGCACAGCATTGCAATTATTTGTTCAGATTTTCTACCATACAGTAATACTTCTATACAAACACTCTGTAAACAGCTTCATAGATTGACCTGGGTAAGGGCGGGGAGGGGAGGGAGGGGGGAATCAGTGAGTGATTACTACACCCAGATTTGCTGTTTGAATGGAAGAGTWACAGGGAAAAGCATTATGACTTTTCTCTTCAAATACTCTACTACAAGATATTTTAATAGAGTAGATATTTGAGGGGGAAGAGACCTCAGTAGATGCAGAATTTGAAATAATTGGCTGTCTCGAGCTCCAAGTAATCAATAGAAAGTAGAAAGTAGTCAATGAAAGACAAATTAAACCTTCATTTTGTTTATTGATGTTTTGCATAAAGAATGGCATAAAAATAAAAGGCTGAATATAAAGTACAGTAAGGAACAAAAATACAATCTCTACTCTTTTCCTAAATGTACAAAACCAAAACTAATGATCCAGCTAGCCCTGGAAAGTGACACGCTCTTACTCCGTAATTTTCCTGTTTCATATTGATGAAGGCTGATCATTCTTAAATTCGTAATTCAGTGCTCTTAAAATATTTATTTCACCATTTTATTAGGCAATTATACCACATAGCATTATTTTTCTAAAGTTAGCTTATCTGTATATAAAATGCAAATCTCCAATAATTGCAAAATAACTGTCAGTACTCAATTTTATTAACTTGTGTCAGCGAGAAGCCATTCCACTACAATGGTTATGGATTAAAATACACCTCTTGTGTCTACACAAGAGAATTTATGGAATTAAATTCTGACTAGAACCAGGGCTTAGTTAGGAAGCTCATTCTGGATTCAATCCAGTTTTCAATCCAATTGCTGCATTAGACTAGTGAAAAAGATACCTGCACTTGAAGTTATACATGCATACACACACCCCCGCCCCACATACTGACATAAGTGAGGGTACCAACCACATCATCATGAAGCTTATAGAAGGCATCCTGGGGGGTGGAAGGCAGGGCTGCCATCCAGAGGGACCCTGACTGGCTGGAGGAATCGACCAACAGCAAGCTCCGGCTGTTCAGCAAGGGCAACCATCAAATCCTGCCCCTGGGATGGACTAACCCCTGCATCCATATGGGCTGGGGAGCAGCTCTGCTGGGAAGGCCCTGGGGCTCTGGGCTGGCAGCAAGCTGAGCAGGAGCCAGCAGCCTGCCCTGGCAGCAGAGATGGCCAGCAGCACCCTGGGCTGTGTGAACAGCAAAGCCAGGAGATCAAAGGAGGGGATTATCCCCCTTTACTCAGCAGTCATTAGATCACACAGAAAACTGCATCCGCATTCCACATGCTGTAAATACCAAATAATGAAATGGAAATTCTTTCCAAACTTTTAGATATTATAAAAGGAAGTTCAATAGCTCTCCTAAATCAGTCAGAAAGGATAAAAACAGACTAATACTCTCCAAGTTATGCAGGACAAGATGATCTGAAACAAAAGCCTTTCTCTGTGATGCTATGATGCCTAGCTGGACAAGGTCTGAGTCACATTTAAGTAGCTCCCATCTACTTTACTCACAATTTTGAAAGCCAGATTTTTGGGAAGTAAAATTCCGAATTTAATACTATTTATATCTATCTATAGCTACAGATTTTACCTGAACRCTAAAAAAAAAAAACCAAAAAACAAACCACTCAATGTTAGTTTGTTCAGTATATTTTCTACCAAATGTAAACAGCCAATGTCTCAGCATTTGTTCAGACCCTAGTTTGAAATGAGCTGCATATAAAAAAAAAAGAAATCACAGCAGTAGGGGTTTATTGCCTGTTTGTTTTTATAATACTTCTGGCATGATGTAATTTTACTTAACATTTTTTCTTCTCATTATACAAAACTTTAATCACAGCTTTATTTAGAAGGCCAAAATGAAAAATAAGCATATAGTCAGTAATACCTAAAAACTTAGAAATTACTAAGACAGTGAATATACAGAATATTAAAAAGCTGTAAAAATCATCAGTTAAATAATTAAGGAATATATTATAATTAGTTATGGCTAAACAAAAACACTTTTCTCATGTGGCACTCATTCCATCATCATTACAGTCAAGCAGACATTCTTCACTGCCTTTTGTAATTTTCAATTATGTCAACAGTTTCTCCTTCTGAAATTCTYCTTTAACCATGGAGCACATTGATCAATTCTGTATTTCGTGTAGCGACTCCCCCAGGCAGAAAAATGATGTATTGAAACAGAAGCAGTTTTCAACTAAGCAGGAGAAACTGAAGACATCATCTTAAAAAGCTCTTAGGCCAGGTAATACAAGCAGACTGAACTCAGTCATTGGTAGGAATGCTTATAATCTAAGACTACCTAGAAAATGAACAAATTTCACTTCAAATAAGCCTACAGCCCAATGAAACCATCTCAAGTTTACTAGTGATTGCTCACCAGATGCTGTTTTTGATAGCTTGTCAGTAAGCTTTTAGCAGTGGTTGTCGATAATATAAAACTTTACCGTAAGTAAGAAATTAAGTTAAGCAGTATTTTGTTTTCTGAAGATAAATAGGGAACTCTTAAGCAATACAAAAAGTTTTATTAGAAATCCATATAGTCCCTAATGATATCAGATGCAACTTTTTCTTTTAAACAAAAAGAATTATTTAAACATAATAACAGAAAAATCCTCAAGGTTTACATGATTTTTCTCTTTTAGATAAAGTATCCATGAAAACATACCTATTCATAGAAGTTTAATGCTCTGGTGTTTCGTACTATTAAAAATTCCATGTGCCAACAATAATATTTTTCAGTCAAAAAAGTTTAATTGATCTCAATCAACTCAAGTAATACAGTCTATATACTCCCTCAGAAACCTGGAGAAACTTAATACTAAATTTAAACTAGCATACACATTCAACATTTATAAATGTATCGCATTTATTTTGAAGGGGAATTGTCATTTATGCCAATATAATTCAAAATATGCAAAACCACACTAGGGCTGTTAATCTTTAGTACCATGAATCACTAGTGACAAATGGCAATCATGTACAAAAGCAATAAACTAATAAAAACAAATCTCATTACAAGTTCAAGGAGATGAAGGGGGGGGGGTGGTGGAGAAATCCCCACATTAATTAATGACCCATTAATGCAGAGAAGATTCCCAAAGTGCATATTCCAGTTGTTTTTCCCCACAAGGCAAAGTCTGTCCACTAATTGGTATTTCTCAGCTCATGTCGATCCTTGAGCACCCRAAGTGTGACTTGATAATTAACAGGAAATTCACATCCCAAAGCAAACTAACCTATATTAATATCATTGAGGATGGCAAATTCTGATCTTACCTCTGCTATGGTTATGCATTCCGGATGCAAGGAATTAATCATGTGGTTGGCCAGCATTAGATAACACAAAGCATCCTCATCCACATGTAGGCCAAAATATTCGTTGTAACCTCCACTGAATCCTGTGCCTAATAAAACAGGAAGTTTTAAAGGCCACAGTTGCTTTAAAAAAAAAAAAAAAAAAAAAAACAACCACAGATATTTTGCAATATGCGATTTTATAAGCACCAAATTTATTCATAATTTCAGATCTATCCATATAGCAGCACAACAAGATATTAGCAAATCTGGAATTTTTGGAGCATTCAGTGAACTTTATAGCACTATTTCCACAGCAACAGAGCTGCAACAGGACTGCTGAGATTAGAGTTTATTACATTACTTACCAATCCCATGATGGTGATACAACATAGATGTAACACCATCAAATCGGAAGCCATCAAAGCRATAGTCTTCTATCCACATTCTCAAATTAGACAGAAGGAATCTCAAAACTTCCCAGCTGAAATAACATGAATATATTTTATAAGTTTTAGAAACCTGGGGATCAACTAGAGTTCCTTATACCACGTTCCCCACTTGCATATATGGTACTTGTACTGGACATTTTACCATTTTAACGACTTCTTCCCTGTTTTTCATTAGCCTTTTCCTAAAAAGTTTGTCTTCCTTAAATCTTTGTCTTTTACTGCACATAATTTTAAGATTGCAGATAGGGTTTAGGAAAAATTGTCAAGTATTACAGACATCTAAATAGGTAGGTGTTTGAACACATATATTACATTTTAATACCCATACTTGCTACTGTACTTTTCCTTTGCCTCTCTAAAGATGGTTATACTCTGTGGGAAAGGATCTTATAGAAATGGAAAGAAAATTATAATAGTTAAGATTCGTCCCCAAGATTTTATGAATTTACAGCAATTTCTAGGCATAATAAAAGTTGAAAAGCTGTCATTCCYCCCCCCCCCCCCAATTATTTACAAATCACATATCACCAGCAGATTACCAAATCACCTACTGTGTTGCAAATTTACATATTTAAAGAGTAAACCAACTTATGGAAGTTGAGGAGATATTTTTTTGAAGTTCAGAACAACAGGAATGGGGTATAACACACACACGAACAAAGCGCGGACATGAAATCAAAAAGAGGTTCCAAAGCAAGTAAGCACGTGGAGGCATTTGCGAACAAAATTTGTATCGAAGAACAAAATAGTTTCAGGAACAGTTTTCCTACTATTGATCACCTCCTCTCCCAGGACACTGGTCTTAATAGCTTCAAAGACCCCCATATCTTGTTTCTACTGTTCACCCTCCGTGCCACTACCCTCTCTGCCACCCTTGGCACAGGCTGCCTCAGGTGCATCTCCTGCTGCAAGCTATGGCTCCAAAGAGCTCACCCATCTCAAACAGCCAACCACATGAGGTAGTGAAACTTTTTTTGCCCACGTCTTCAACACTTGTCAATGTTATGATTTCTCTCTAATCAATTTTCCAAGATAGCACAACTACGACCCCACTTACTACCAGGTTTCTGTTCAGAGAAGAGTGCAAGCTACGCAGCAGCATGCAGGGTCTCACCAACCACCCTCTGGTGGGCAAGATGGAAGGGGTACACCTAGCATAAAGCACATCAGTCAGCATCACTGTTACAATCTACCTATGCACAAAGTTGGCATAAGGCAGTGAAGGAGACCCTTTCTACATTTCACTTTATCTAGCATACGTCGGAGGCAGTAGACTCATGAGGCAATTATGACATAAGGAACGAACTCCATTTTGACAAATGTCCCCRCCTTCCTTCCTCCAAAAAACTTCCTCATACGAAGGGTGCTTTAAGTCTGGAGTTAGTGGTATTACACGAAAAGGTGGGGAGGCTGTGGACACACTATAAAGCTGGTAAAATCCTGATCTCACCAAATAGCCAATTCTTATTTACTTCAATAGGTTTATAATATTTCTCCTTTTCTTTGCATGTACTGCACACATCTATGCATGTACTGGATGCATATGAAGACAGAAATATTACCAAATCAAAACCTCCAAATTTAGGAAATGCGAATCAGTTCAATGCAAATTGCCTCAGTTCAATACCTTTTCTGGGCATGCATTACATGACAAGATTTTTTGTTCYATCCCCGTGTCCCCCCACCTCGCCCCAACTCATCTATTCACAAGATAACACTATACTAGGAAGATCTCAGGAGCTTGCCTACAGGACCTTTTATATATTTGTTATTTCTCAGGTGAGATGATTTGCAATGAATGAACGATAGAGACAGAAYGCTCTGATATTGAAAGGAATAGAAAGGTATCAAAAGTCCTACGAACTGGCAAGCTAGTCACAAAAATACAACTTTGTGCAAATGCTCACTGTATCTTTTTCTGACCCAGCATCAAATTTACAGAAAGCCATTTGCTGCAAGCTAAACACTGTGAGCAAAGTCAAAGCAGTAGCTGTATTGCTAAAAATACTCTCTCACACAGAATTAAGATAATGCATGTATAAAAGAGTAGATTAATTGCTACAAGCACCAGCCAGACTTAAAAGTTATTTCTCCTCACTACAGACCGCTTGACTTTATAACCTTAAAGTTCTTAAGATGGTGAAGAGGATTTGTACATTTGTAAAACATACACAGAAGTCCCAAAATGGTCAACAAATGTCATTTTTTCCACCATTGTTGGCACTGAAGACTGATCTTTGGAAAAAGATGCGAGAACCAGTATGAAAATAAATTGTAATGACATTTACATGAAAAAGTGACTACAGATAAGAACAAACAAGATGAATTTGTTGAACCAAAAGATCAGTTAGCAAATTGATGAGTTCAAAAACCTGAGTAGGAGCAGCAGATGTTTTCCAACCATCTGATTGCACGTGGGAGAGAAGATCATAAATAAACAAACAAACATATTAACTCTGATTCTAGTCTAAACTTGGAAAAATCCAGTTTTAGGATAATTTCGAAGAAGGATGTCAAATACTAGTGACCATATTGACTTTTAGAGATAACTACACAGCTCCAAAACACATGCCAGACAATAGTTTTTTTGAAACCTGCAAATCACACAAACCATACAGAGGTTCATGATTTCATCCAAGYCCATTTGTTTATGGGAGCAGCAGCATTAGAAATAGAAGTTGACAGAAGTAACAAATAACGTTGCAGAATGCCAGTAGAGGCCAAAATCATAGCGTAATTGAAATACATCCACCATATAAGCAGTAACTCAGGAACATTTCTAAAACAAGTACATTCTCGTAATTTTACAGACAGATATGGAAACAGGATAGCATTCATTAAGAATGTAATTTCTTTTGGGCAAAAGGCATATCTTAAATTATATCCTAACAGTCTCTCACATTTTTGCATACCATAAAATTGAGAAAGTTCTTTCATTGCATGCATGATCTAAGAGAGGAAAATATAAGCTGTATTATCATTAAGGTACAGAATGATTTACACTGTAAGAAATTTAAGTAATTCAGAATTCACTCAGACATCATTCAAAACAAAGAAGGTCTTTGCAGAGAAGTCTTGCTGTTTTTTTTTCTCCCCCTTGGGGCTAATAGCTCACACATTAAAAACCAATTTCTCGTTTGGAAAAAAGTGAAATGAGCGTATCTAGCTAGACAACCTGGTTTCACAAGGTGATGAGAAATTTAACAACTTTCCTATACTAGGTCAGCAGAAAACCTGTGAAATGCTTACAAGTCACACTCATTACTTACTTTTTTCCTCCTGTACTAATAAAAAAGCAAATAATGATTCACTGTAAGAATTCTAAATTCCAATCCATGATGAACATCAAATATTTAGATGCAAGCAAGTAATGCATTTAAACCAGTTAATTTCATCACTATGGACAAAAAAGTAATATTGGCTGTACCTAAAAACACTTTGAAGCTGCAATTCTTGAACCATATCAATGTTGACATTCAGGAACTGCATTTATTATTATGTATTATAGAAAATGAGTGGAACTGCTGACCTTACAAGAATCTAGACTTTTATGATGATTTACCTGTTTTCAATTCTTAGTGTTTAATTAACTTAACACACAGTAGCATTGAATTGCTAAAATATTACTTTCAAATTATCCCCAAACATTTCAACAGTTGACTGGCTTAAATTCCACCAATGGATTGCTAAACATAAAGAAACTGACACTCAGTTTGATAATGCTAACTTGCAGTGAATCTGGTCAAGTTATTTTATGAACTAAACATCCAGATTTGATACAGAGATGTTCTTTTTTCACTGCTGTTAACCAGCATACACCAGTTTCCCTGTTATTTAGATGCTATTTGTTTGATCAGTGATACAAAGGGGTAACCAGTCTTATCCTATTTGGAAAACAACAACAAAAAGAATAAACTCTCTGTATTTCAACCTCCTTCATTTACATGGAGAAGTAATTCCTCACTATCCTCTAGGTAGTATCGTTGACAAGACCCCAAGCCATATCTAGCCATAAGGGGTTAAGTCAAAGCAGTGCAGCAGGTGCCCACTTTTTAGGCAAGGGACAATCCTGACTCACACTGCTAGACTGGTCTCGATACCTGCACTCATAATTATACCTAACACCATTCTCTGGGAACATACACATCTCTGTATCAGTCAACAGAACATGATACAGTCRTTAACAGACCAAAAGAGATTTTGCTTGGCGATCCAAGCTGCATTATGCCTCCAAAATGAACTGTGCAGACAACAAACAAAGGAAGAGCTATCCTCCTGGGGCATATGATAACCTGTGAGCAGAAGGGGTCAGCAGCAACATGTCACTTCCYCTGTATCAATCCCAAGAAGAGACAGAAGCAGTGAATTAACTTTTTTCTCCACAGTAACAACCAAAGGCACTGATGTAGAGCGCTACTTTTTCTGGACCTAGGATTTCTGAAAGTGCATTGCATGACTGTGTCCTGTACAGCCAGAAAAGAAACAAGCTGTTCTATTTCAGCAATATTAAGCTTACTCACATTTCAAAGTTAGTATTTGGACACAAAATAACTTTTAAGGAAAAAGCTTATTCTGAAAACAAGTAATACTAATTAATAGTAGTGGCACAGATATCAATAGGTGAGAAATTACAGGAGACTAAAGCTTTCAGTTTCATATGCACTGAGTTTTTAACATTATTTTAAAATAAACAGAAGATAACTGACAAAAATCCTGAGGACAGAGTCCTCCCCACACTCCAACTTCCAGCTGCAGGAGAATTTAGCTGGTAAAAGTTTTCAGAATGGCTGCAACAGTCTTGCAGTGTTCTTGAACTATTCTTCACAGTGCCACAGTATTTTGGATATTATTAAAATAAATTAGTATGATGACATTGATTTTTTAACATCCCCACGAACCCAAAAGACAATCAGTGTGATCATGATCCCTTTGGTCAAGCAGTTCAAGCCGTTGCACTGTGAAGGTGATCTGGGGGCCAAGAGGAAACCTACAGGTTAGATGCGTAAGTTGTAAGGTCTCTACTTCTTGTCCATGACAATCTTGTATGTGGATGAGGCTTGAAATTAACATTTTCAGTAGCAGCAGATCTTTACTCACACAAAGCTTGGAAAGATGTTACCCATACTGCATGGATTATAACTGCACTTTCTTGGGCAAGCTAACGGGGATAGTTCCCAGTTCTCTAAGTCTCCCACTGCTACTGGCTCAAGACTTCCTTAACAGGGAGCCTGGATCATTAAAGAAGATKTATCTATATCTCTTTCAGCCATATCAATGATAAAGAGAGCACTTTTTTCCCCTGAAGCCTCTGAATTTAAAATAAATATTAGCTTTAGATCTAGCTTCCTAAGCTTTTTTCTCAAATTTATCAAATATCTTAATTACTACCCCACTGTCTTCTCCTTCCCCACTTACTGCTTACAATCAATTGCTTATCACTTTACCTCTGTTCTCTGCATCGTGAKGTTTTGTTTGTTTTAAAGATAAATGGATCCATACCATGACCCTTCTGTTTCACTTGATTAGATTATGTTTGCTTTGCTACCTGTATAGAATTCATAACACTGAAAGTAGACAATTTATATACTGAGATACAGCAAAGATGTTGACAGTGCCAAACAAGAGACTTGTAACCTTTGATCTTTGGTCTGCAAAGCAGCTTTCTCTTTTAAATGGCATTTCAAATAAAAAAGCATTAAGTAACACAAGTAATGGTGCATTACAGATCTCCGAGTTTTATCTTTCCTTAAGGTCCAGTATGACACCAAAAACATTTAGAAAGTTTCAATTGCCAATTAGATAGCTTAGTGTAAAAATTCAATGGCCAACTCTCCTTACAGCTAATGAAAAGTCCTCACATCAGAAATCTTGATTGACATTGCAAGCTCTCAGGACCCAACCACGGAACAAAGAGGACCCACTACTGAAGGAGAATGCACATAGGTCACTGCAAGTGGATGAAAGGTTTTGACAAACCGTAATTGCTATGCAATAAAAACTTTAAAATTATTTGCCTGCTCAGGTTCATGCATGAATAAACAGTACTCCGACATCAGTAAGGGAAGACAGACCTACATTAAGGACACATGAAAGAATCTGAACTATAAGGAAGTAAATGAATACAGAAGAACGCTACACACGTGAAATCAGAAAAGACAAGCAAAGCTGAGTACTAAAAGGCAGGCATTTGGAAAGCATACCAAATCTTAACCTCAGGAGGTACAGGGACAACATCCCTCTGAAGCAGCGCTAGATTATCTGACTTGCCAAACATTAACCCATTTGTGTCTGTCCCAGATAATCACCCTCCTACTGAATCTCAAAGAAAAGCAGAGGTCTGCACCAGAACACAGCAAGTGTCCTAAACTGGTCTGAAGTACAGAGTCTACCCTGAGGCCAGAAGGGGATGCAGTCCGTATTATGAAAGTCTGAAACACTAGATCAGTAATTAGGATGGGGTCTCAGTACGACCTTGTGATTGTGAAAAACTTTAGTATAAAAGTTTCCTGTATTCACAGCCAATTCTGTGGCCCTCAGGAATGTTTTGCTACCCAAAGAGACAATGAAAAAAGCTAACCAGCCCTCACGGACTTAAAGTAAAGACCTACAGGAAGACATGTCATTCCTAATTTATCTTGTCACTGTGAGGTGACAAAATGTCAAACATGTGACCTGTTAACAGTCACTCTCAGTCTGTTTCTGGTCAGGTATTTGAGTATCAATCCCAACATTAAGTCTAACAGCTGTGAGAAGAGCAGTAGTGGCAGCAAAACCCAGCACTTGTTCAGATCAATGTCTATGAAACCTTCAGACACGTAGTGATTGGCATCACTAAGCCAGACAGTAATTTCCACTGGGAAGTACAGATCCCTCTGCACAGCAACACAAAAGGTCAGGGCTTTTTGCTTTGCTTTTGTTTTCAACAAAAAGGGTGCTTAAAGCTAGTAATGGTCACTGATACCAGTTTTCCCAGTAGGAGCTGAACTTCTGATTAACTGCTTAAGCAGCTTTCCTGACTAGAGCAGTTGCCATGACACAGTTGATTCCCAGAAGACTGAAGTTTCCAAATGGCTTGAGATTAGGGTAAACAATCTCACAGCTTTCTAAGAAACTGTAAAATAGACAGGAGGAGGTAGACGCAAACATTACCAGATGTGGGTAAGCCAGTCATGTTTTTAAGGAAGTCAAGATTCTATGTATCTATTCCAGGAYGGTATTAGGTCAATCTTGAACATAACAGCTTTCAGGCACGTACTTCTCACTACTACTAAATGCCTCTCACTCATAGAAAGAATCATATCAAATTAAGATGAAAGACGGATGGCTGTAGGAATGAAAGACCTTTCACCACAGCCACTCGCTCTCAGCTGTTTTGAGCATTTACAGGAGGACACAGATCTTTGAAAAGGGCTGATAGGAAAAAATTGCTTTCTATATTTTTACAGAACATTATTCCATTAAGTTGGACTGTATAAGAAGTAAAAATGCTAAAAATAAAACCCAGCAGATGACTAGTGCCTCACTGCCATGAGCAGTAAGAAATAAGAGGCGGCTGAGACCTTCCATTATTTAGAAATCTGTGCTGAAGAAACACTGGAACCTTGCATTTGTAAGATTAAATGAACAGCAAACATGTAACCTGGGCACATCTAAATCCAGGAAGAAGGTTTTATTCTTAGCCACAGAAATTGAGGATTTATTTATGCCATCATAATGAGAAAGCCAATGATATTACATTATTACAAGACTATATCAAATAAGTCACTGATAGACTAAAAGTTTCCTGTAACAGTTAAGAATAACGGACACTTTTATCAATACCTGCTGCAGAAGACATCTCTGCTTAAGTGTTAACATCCCATTCCCTGAATTAAAATGGAAAAGCTCAAAAGTATTTCAGAATTTCAAGGCCAGCCTTCAGGAAAACGGTCCTTAATCATTTAAGTAGTGTTATGAAAAAGTCATGAGAAGTCGAAGTGAAAGAAGGATTATTTTCAAATTTGGAAGCATTTGTTCAGTGAAGATCTGAAGTCCTTTCACAAACTAAATCATACCAGTTTCTCTCAGGCAACATAAAAGTTAATACTGGTAAAGTAATTGCATACAGGATTGCACTATTATTTCTATACTGCCCTTTTCATGGGCAAAACTCCAATTCTGCAGAAGCCACTGACAAATATATATATATTTATACTTTTCTATTTAAAAATTCTAATAAGCAGAACACTGGTTATTATATCATGTATTTTGTCACATCCAATAATCAAACTGTAACTTGATATTCTGAGAATGAAAAGTGAATAAATATGAAATACTAAAATACTAAATACTAAGAAATAAAAATAAAATAACCAAAATAGTTTTCCTGGTTTAATTATAGTTAAAAATATTACATTTAGCTACAGCTTTTCATTTTTTCTTTTAAGAATAAACAGGAACAGCAGCTTTGAAGATGCAAAGGATTTTCAATTTTAGTTAAAATAGGAATTCTAGAGTGCCATACCAGACAATACCCCTTCTGGAAGCATTAATCCTGATCTTCATAAGTCCAGTGTTATGCAGGGAGAAAGCACTTTCATTCACTATGCTGTAAACAATATAATAGCAATATGCATTTATTAGACTTGATTCATACTCAGTGATTACTTAGGGAAAATGATTTCTTAAAAATAGGCAAATATTTTTTATTCAAATACAAGCAGTAGTTCTGAAGTCCCCAACAAAATATTTCTTTTTTCCCCCCCCTCAAAATTCTACTTCATCTGTTGGCACAAAGCAGCACTATACAGTAAGGTCCTTCAGGAGCTATTGGCACAGATGATACAATACACAGTTCATAGAATCATAAAGGTTGGAAAAGACCTCTAAGATCATCAAGTCCAACCGTCAACCCAACACCACCATGCCCACTAAACCAGGTCCCTAAGTGCCTCATCYACAYGTCTTTTAAATACTTCCAGGGATGGGGACTCCACCACTTCCCTGGGCAGCCTGTTCCAATGCTTAACCACTCTTTCAGTAAAGAAATTTTTCCTAATGTCCAATCTAAACCTCCTCTGGTGCAACTTGAGGCCATTTCCTCTCGTC
>JAYKAV010003109.1:244501-373715 GCA_035582835.1 Phoebastria nigripes
TGATCAAAAAAGCCAAAATTCTGCTGGTGGCACCAGCCCCTGAGCCACGTGTTGATCAGGCATGTTTTCCTGTCCCTGTCAGTATTCATCCCTGCCACTGAAGGGATAAATTAAATGAGGGTGACTGAACACATGCTAGGTAAACAGTGATGGATAGTCTAGAATTTTTTCTAGGGGGAAAAAAGAAAAAAAGATGATAGAGGGTAATTATTTCTCCTTCTTGCAGGTTCTCCCAAAGTCACTATAATTGACCCTGGGGACACACCGCTGCGTGTCCCTGGCAGCTGATTCCTCTCAAGCACTAGTGAACGCGAGTAAGAGCAGCCCCAGTCACGCACTGCGCAAACTCCACTCCAAGCACTGAACGCTGATCATCTGCCCATCTAATTCCAGATCAGAAAAGTTATACCTACCGTACACACAGACACGTGCACACACCAAGAATAAGTTACAGCTATCTGAAAACTGTTAAGAAGCTTTGCACACAAAAAGGCAAGTTTTCTTTGGCGAGTATCAGATCTGGGCTCAACCCAGCAAAAGGTAAGATTCTGATGCATGGGTCAGGAAGTCATTTTCTCCTCTGAATTTCCTAATTTTCAAGTGCTTAAAAGTTTGATGAATGTTTTGGAAAGATCCATCATTTTAATGTAGCAGGTTAATTCTGCATTAAYTATCCCTATTGTATTTTGCCAATGAATTAAACATGTTTATGAATATATTCACATGACTTTACTGAAATGCCATGTGCACAAAAAGACAAATTTTCTCCTCAAATGAACTATGGACTATATATAGGTTTATCATATCTAGTAAGCAGGACAGTGTCCTAGACTTAAATTTTTCAGGCTAGTCCTATCTACACCTGGTAAGAATAAACTAAATAATATCCAATAAAGCATTCAGTTATTTACCATAAAAATTGAAGCAATAACTCAAGTATTACTCAGTAAAAGTTATGTCCTGCAAAATATGAATATAAGAGCAGCCTTGGAGGCAAAAAAGAGATGTACTTATTGTAATGAATTTTAATATTCTTGATGCTTTTTTGCTCAGAGGGCTTTCTTAAGTAAATGGGGGCGGGGGGGGTGTGGGGTGTGTGGAATCTAAGTACTGAGGACAATTACCTGCAGAGACTCCAGGACACGTATTTTAAAACAGAGAATGTCTCAAAAATGAA
The DNA here is from genome assembly GCA_035582835.1 of Phoebastria nigripes. Classification (NCBI taxonomy): domain Eukaryota; kingdom Metazoa; phylum Chordata; class Aves; order Procellariiformes; family Diomedeidae; genus Phoebastria; species Phoebastria nigripes. The sequence goes on from JAYKAV010003109.1 coordinate 245,679, forward strand.
ATTACAAAACCCTTTACAGTGCTGATAAAGYCTACATGGATTTCAGCTATGATTTGGATAACATTAGCACTTGTACCACTCATGTTCTACACAAGTAAATTATACACTATTAAAAAAAAAAATCTTTGAGAAAACTTAAAATAATTTTCTCCCAAAATAAATCTCTTAGCAAATATTAAATTTGTTTATTCACATAATTAACCCTGCAAATTAACAAACAAAATTTGTTGTTCTGTGACATGCAACTATATCACAACATTTTTAAAATGCACTGTCAGAATTTTACATACAATTTAATGCAATTCACGACTTCCACAATTGAACTGAGATTTCAAACATTTCAGAGTAGTTTACTGTTCAACACTGGGTTCACTTTCAAATTAAGCCTAAATGCAGTGTAGAAATAGCCAAGAAACTATTACATATCAGGTGACTCAAGATCTTAAATAGACCATTATCCCGAACTTCCCCAGAAAACAGCACCAGAAGGGGACTGGTGAAGGATCAAACTTCAACAGATATTTAACTACTTTGTTGTAAGGTGTTTTTTTCCTCCCCTGAAATAGTATGCTATTTCATTTATAGTATGCAACACATATATAAGAACAGAAAACAATTTTCTTTGACCTTTTATATTCCCTATACAGGAAACCAAAATTATATTCTCAATCAATTCATTCAGTATTGACAAAACATTAAATATCTGGCAAATTATTAACATTTTTAAGCTCTACTTTCTCAAAACCATCTTACTAAAAGCYTGAAACAGTGTTTTCTGTAAACCCAAATTCATTTATTACTTCAAAATACTGGTTCCCAAATTGAGACTCACACAAGTGACTTCAAAGGGACACTGAAGTATCTGGTTCACTGCCTTTCCCTTGGTGTTTCCTACCTGACCGACTGCTCCCAGCCTTCTGTCTGAAGAACCAAACAGCGTCTCCTGCAACCACGCAGTTCAGCCACAGCTGAGAAACGCTGCTGTGACCTCCACCCAAGTCAAGGTAGGATTTTGAGCACACTCCCTCCCCCTCAAACATGCAGAAACCAAAGCTACATCTGACAATGCACTAGCCTTTCTCTTTGCTAGTGGTAAACACAAAGTGTAAGAATGTCAACCTAAAAACAAACACACACACACTAAATATTTAAAGCATTAGTATTATGCCTGTACCTTCCAGATGAAAATACAGACTGTTCTCATTTGAATTCAGGTGGAAGTTTTGGTTTTTCTAATGCTAATGAATAGCAACAGGAATTTAAGAAGGAAAGAAATAAAGTTCTTCATAAAAGAGAACATTTTGAAAACTGTCAAGGAAAAGCATTAAAGAAGTCGAAGCAAGAGCAGACCTCTGCCTTTGAGAAAATTCCAGCATTAATATAAATTTATCATCAAATATCTGGTTTTCCAAAAGTTAAGTGCACTGATGATCGAGAAGTCTTTTCTGTGTGCAGATGACAGTGAACCATAGTTGCTACTGTGGTAACAGAAAGACTCAAGTTCATATACAGCAGGAACATACTAACAAAACCTTATCAATCTACCATTCAGTGTCCATATGCTATTACARATTACTTTTTTAAAAATAGGTAATTATCTTGAAAATCCAAAATCAAAACATTAATCCTCAAGCAATGAGCTGTCAGCTACTTTTCTTTTTATTTTAACATAGCAAAAGCAACCTCATAAGGAATAGTTATTATCACATACAGAAGCCTGAAAAGGGGGTGACACTTGCATTTTACCATCCTAGGACTTCTGCTTAGAAGATGATATTATCTGAATATCCTTTTACTTTAGTCTCTCAGAGACTAGCATACAGGACCCCTGAAGTCTCAGTAGTCTTTCTGTATTTTATTGACCAAAAGTCTATCCTTCCCTTCCTCCCAACTAGACAGTTGGTAGCAATGCCAAATCTGTAAGAGGAGAAGAAAATTTTAAGACCGGTAGCAGTGTTAATTATCAGTCAGGTAGCAGTGTTAATTATCAGTCATCATCCAGTACAGACATTACAGCAGGCTTCCGAGATACCGACTCCATGTACTGATTTCCTCCCCTGGGGAAGCAGGGGGTAAGTAAAGTTCACTCTTTATACTAACATTAGCTAATACAAAGCTTAGATTACTTCCTCTCACACTTCCAGATTGTTATATTCCGCATAAACGATTGCTCTGGATACAGTCCAAAATGTTCTTTTCAGCACCACGGGACAAGACTGCTCAGTTAGGTGACAGACTTTGGCATGAAGGGCAGAAAAGTTTGTACAATGAATCATTACCTTCACAGAAAAGGAGATTTCCAGTGGAAGGCTCAGAGCGCCTTAAGATTGTCTTATATGATCCTTAGTATGAGATTCAGGAAATGATTGCAGAGGTACGCAAAACCAATTTATGCATGCATCAGTCCCTATTATCTTTCAGCAAGCACAAAACACAAAGCTGTTGCATTTGCACAAAACAACACAGAAGATCAGAAGTACAGGGTTCATATTAAATAGGAATCCATTCTTAAGCACAGTGCAGTATTTCTCAATTTGCTGCACTTTTTAAAGTGACATTCTTCAGGAATATAATTACAGACATTAGTTCATCTTACGCTGTGCCAATAGACTTGAGAACTTGCAAATGTACTGCTTTCTGTATGCATCATAAATACTTTTTCATGTAAGAGAACTGAAAAACAGGTTTCTATTCAAAGACACTTAGTTTTTATCTCAATTTCTTACTAGATACTATCATTTCAGCTATATAATTTGTACTTCATGAAGATTAATACAAGAACAATAAGCACATTTATAACAGATTGTTACAGTAACTTTGTTTAGTATATAATAAGTAACAAGATTATTATTTGAACTGTCTCTGGCAAAAATAGCTACAATGTAATTTTTGTATTGATTCACAGCTATACTTTGTTTTATCTATGATTCTGTTTTTTAAAAAAAATTAAGCACCTATTTTAAAACCTTTTGCAATCTGAACATATGTTTTAACATACCTACTATCTTTCTATACCCACCAAATTTGCTAGGTTCAACCAAAGACATGTGGAAAGATACTGTGCCAAAATGTATTCAGTTGTACTCCCACTAACCCACTGAAATTAAATTGTGACAATGGAAACCTCAGATAGTATCTTGAAAATATTCAGAGTTAGAATAATCAGTGTCCTTATATTAGATATAAATTACAAAATGCATATACTACTGTCTACAGCTTATTTGGAAAACTGTTTAAAAACAAAACACTCCTTCGCACCCCAAAAAGCTTTGAGTACTGTATTTACATTTTCAAGTCAACACAGAAGTGGAAACTCGCAAGACACAGCAACAGTATCTTTTGATAGTTTTAAAATCAACTTACGTTGCTGAAAGATGTCTGATTAGTGCACTAGATCTTGTGTATTAATCGCAGAACCACAGAATGATTTGGGTTGGAAGGCACCTTAAAGATCATCTAGTCCAAGTCCCTGCCATGGGTAGGGACATCTTTCATTAGATCAGGTTGCTCAAAGCCCCATCCAGCCTGGCCCTGAACACGTCCAACAATGGGGCACCCACAACTTGTCTGGGCAACCTGTTCCAGTGTCTCACCACCCTCATCATAAAAAGTTTCTTCCTTATGTCCAATCTAAATCTACCCTCTTTCAGTTTAAAACTGTTGCCCCTTGTCCTGTCACCACAGGCCTTGGTAAAAAGTCTCTCTCCATCTTCCTTATAAGCCCCCTTTAAGTACTGAAAGGCCACCATAAGGTCTCCCTGGACCTCCTCTTCTCCAGGCCAAACAACCCCAACTCTCTCAGCCTTTCTTCATAGGAGAGGTGTTAGAGCCCTCTGATCATTTTTGTGGCCCTCCTCTGGACCCACTCTAACAGGTCCATGTCCGTCTTGTGCTGGGGACCCCAGAACCGGATGCAGTACTCCAGGTGGGGTCTCATCAGAGCAGAGGGGCAGAATCACCTCCCTTGACCTGCTGGCCACGCTTTTCTTTATGCAGCCCAGGATACGATTGGCATTCTGGGCTGCAAGCGCACATTGCCAGGTCATGTCCCATTTTTCATTCACCAATGTCCCCACAGTCCTTCTCAATCAATTCATCCCCCAGCCTGTATTGGTACCAGGGATTGCTCCAGCGCAGGACCCTGCACTTGGCCTTGCTGAACTTCGTGAGGTTCACATGGGCCCACTCCCCCAGCCTGTCAAGGTCCCTCTGGATGGCATCCCTTCCCTCAAGTGAACCAACTGCACCGCTCAGCTTGGTGTCATCTGCAAACTTGTTGAGGTTGCACTCAATCCCATTGTCTATGTCATTAATAAAGACATTAAATGGTACCGGTCCCAATATGGACCCATGAGGGACACCACTTGTTACTGATCTCCATTTGGACGTATTAATCTACCAGTTTAATAAATACACTGGAAATATGTATTTATTTTTAACAATAAGGTTTTTCCATGAAATTCCATGATTTTCCTCTATAATGAAAGCAACTGTTCCTACCACAGGTGTCTCCTATTTCAGACCATATTTCAGTGCAACTGTTACTGATCCTGGCTTAAGAGGTAGCAGAATGATAGTAACTTTTGATTAAAATATAAGTCTGGAGTGGAAACTTCATAACCTTGTGGAAAACAAATTCTGTTGTCTAGGCCAGGATAAAATACACAGAAAACTAAAGCTAAGATTCTCTGAAATATTAAAACAAGTTTGCCCTTGCATATATTGACAGTTCAGCATTACAGGCAAACGAGTTGCTCATACCTTGCACTTGGTGAAGACATTCTTTCTAATAAAATACTTTGTTTTTCCAAATTTGGATGACGATGGTGCTGTGCTAAGAGCAACTGCAGATGTAACCTGCAGAACATTAATTCTTTCCAGTACACAATTGATTAGTTTATAAGAATGTTATATCATGCTACTTTCTATAAGTCGCTAGCTTCGTTAACCAATGTTGGACAGGCATTGGAAAGAACATCCAGCTTAAAGTTGTTTCCATTTATCCATTTCCTGATAGACTTTCAGTTTCCTCCCCACTTAACCCAATGACAAAATAATTACCTTGGAATTTCTTATAACATAGTCAAAGTAGATTTTCATCTTTTCCAATGCCCTTATCCAAGAAGGTGGTGGCAAAGGAAGCCTGAAAACATTGATAATGTAAATTTTAGTGTTTCGTAGTTGACTTCTTTTTTCTTCTCCAAAAAGCATTCACTTTGTAAATAATCTTTGGGGTTTAAGCATCAACCCAAGAACGGTCATAAGCCCCCAACTACTACTTAGGCTTTGGTTTAAATATTTATTTCCATTTTGTGGGAAGATAAATACAGAATTTCAGATTACAGGGTATTGAAAAAAGCCTAAAAATCTGGAGTAATAAACATTAAACACTCAAACCAGAAGATGGGGAAAAAAAAAAAGCAGTGGAAGTCTTTTGGAACTTTTTTGTTTTTCTCCAGTGTTTGGCTGACTGTTTGATTACTCAGATTCACCAATTCTTTGAACACAGAAAGTATCTAGGGAATCTAACGCCAAGAGCTAAATTTCAACAACAAAAAAGGAATTTTGCCTATCCTTGCTGTCCATAAGACCAACTGTATGTTTAGCAATTTGAAAACTTATGCTATTTACTTCCTTAAACACCAACTTTTAAGTACTTGTTTCTGAATGTCCAAGCTTAATCCATTTCAAACTAAATGAATTAAAAAAAGAAACCCATCAATTCTAAATTACATAATTCAGAATAAAAAGTGTTTAGTCACAGCTACGAGCCAAACTTTTACAACCACAAAAGTCATTCTTTCAGACAACATTAGTACATGAAGCAATGAAGCATATGTAAGAAACTTCCTTTGCATTAACAATTCTATTTATTATTATTATTCTMATTATTTACCATTCTGACTAATGTGGTGTCATAATAAAGGAAATAAAAATGTAAATGTTTTTTTCCCTTTTTTTTTTTCCCCTTCAGGGGAGAACAGGAAAAGGGAGGGGAGGGAAGGCAAGGGGGAATTTAGCACTGCCTCCACCTACTTGCAAAAGGTCAGGGTACGGAAATGTAACACTGACCAAAACAAATATCTCAACTGAACAGTCCTCATAGGGATAATTTTACTTCCAGTTGTGGTTTAATAATGAATGGATTCTTTCCTCAAAAGACACCAATTTCTCTTTTACTTACTGTATTAGAAAACTGTCTTAGAAAACTTAGGCATACTACTAATAATAAGCCTGTGCTATAACGTGTTCTAAAAACTCATGCCCTAATCAAAGGTGTGCTACAGTGTTAATAAAATGTTACTAAATAACAGCAAGGGGGAAAAAAAGCCCATCACTGTAAAGCACTGAAGAAAACAGTAAATTACAATGCCAATCTCTGAAACTTTGTGGGTTAAAAACACAGGCTGTAGGTTCTAGCTGCACTGGATGCTCATTTTGACAGGGTGAAAGGAATATGGCTTCACTCCACATCATGAAAGGACAAATTCTGTGGCATTTACATAAATCCCTCCAGCCAAGAAAAGGTGATCTAATGTGTTTATTTAATCCAGAAAATGACAACAGTCATTACTTTACTTTCTTTACGTATCTTAAAGGAAAAGAGAATAAAGACAGCAAAGAGCATTCTCCTCTTCATTGTGAAGCCCTTTGATATATACACTCACTTAAACAGCCTTAGTGCAATGACTAAATATATTACATATACAAAACCCCCATACTTTTACTTAATAATTCTCCAGAGAACTTCCATTCTCAGCTCTTTGTTTTAACAGATTAAGACATCTACAGAAGAAAATTACTAGAGCACATAGCAGTGACTTATTATATGGATGTGCCTTTCCATTCTTGTGTTTATTTGTTCATATATGTCTATCCTTATAACTACATTTGACAGGGCTCTTACTGCACAATAATTAGATTGAAGAAATTAAGAGGAGTAAGGTCTACTTCCCTCACTCCCAACTAAACTCATTAAGTTAATCACAGTAGAATAACTTAGAAAAAAACTTTTGTGCTATCTAAACTAATAATGGTCATCTCTATGGTGATTAATTTCTTTTGCTTCTAAATAACTTTATACCAATTTTCAAGAGATTACAAGGGTTTGTAATATAGATACATAGAAATTTTGGGTAAAGAGTTAGCTTCCCTATCAAGAAGGAGATACAGAGAGGAACCAGGACAAACAGATGTTTAATTGTGATTCTTATAGCAAACTACAAAGAATTCTATAAAGCTACCTTTTTACAAGGAGCTGCCCAAAACAAATGCACAGAAAAAAAACCAGCCAAGCAAATTTAGCGTAATATGCTTTTTTAAAAAAAAGTTGAACTCTTTTTCCAAACCTGGTTTAGAACAATTTGCTCTGTTCCCAGGGATAAAGCTTTTCATACTATATTTTCCTTATTCATTAAGACACATTTGACAAGATACACTATTTCAGTTCTTCAGACTTGTCCTGTAACCATATTAGCCAGAACAGAACCTAGAAGAAAAATCAGCAAAAGCTACTCCCAGTCCATCCATTACTATTATAATGTGATCACAGTAGAACCACTTTCTGTATCTTCATTACAATTTCACCAATAATTTTGTAAGTATGAACTCTAATAAAATTTATTTCAGTAACACATTAGTTCCAAAGTCAAAGTAATTTTGGCGTTTAAATAACCCTAAAGAGAATATCCATATAAAGCTGAGTGAGTCCATATAAATCCTCCCTAAATTTTAGCATAGAAACACCAACATAGTCCCATCAAAAATTGAATCTCAGCCAGTGGCTACAGCTAGGAAGCAATTTGGTAGGACAGAGACAGCTACCACCTGAAGCAGCAGGCTGGCCAGCTCAGTTGGATGCACTGACCTCCATCTTCAGTTTCAATCAACTTCTAGGGACAGGAACTTAGTTTCTATGCTAGTCCATGAAATGGCATTCCTCAAGAAAACACGGCATCCTTTTCAAAACTGAAAGTAATACAACAGATCAACATGATTATTTGCAGATCATTTCTGATCTGTTGGCCATAAATACACTACTGACTTCTGGAAATGCATACAGCATTTTGATAGTTTATTGTTTTCTACTTTGTAGATATGGTTGTTAATTGTTTTGTCTGCTGCTGTTATCAATTTTCCTTCTCTCTCCAAAGAGATTTCCAAAAATGGATTTCAAGTGGATCTGTACGTTATACAACATACACACACTAGAATAAAAAAAAAAACTACAATTGTCTTAACGATCCCATCTTCTTTCTCTGCCATGAGCAGTACCATGCCTAATTTTCCTCCAACCTAGAACTTCTTTGGATGAAACCCTATTAGAAGAAAGTCAACATTCCCCATTTCATTTGCGGATTTTCTTTAAAACCTCCCTCTCATCTCAGATTTATACAACCATCACCCTTTTCCCCAGCACAACCTTCTATTCACAACAGATACTGCTCATATAACCTACTGCAGTAATCACATAAGAATGCTGTGAAAGTTGTCAATTTAAGTGTGGATTACTAAATGCAAGATCATTATTGCATTTAGACTGATGAGGAATGATTCTCTGCGGTGTGTTGAATCTCATCTAATTTTAGATCTTGACTGAAATACCATAATCAACTTCAGGCAAGAGTGACTGCATCTATGCAAGATATGATTAAATTTAATTGGCTACAAGCGGTGACCTCTATATTTCAAAATATGCTACCTGACAAAATTTAGAACAATTGGCTGCAATTTTTCAGTGTGCCTTTCCTTCACATATCAATATATTGCTTTATTACTTATACCACTTTTTGTGCAGCTACATTTTAGAAACTTCACACAAAGGTGCGATTGCTATGTTGGAGGTTAATATGGGAAACGAGACACTTCAAAGTTACACTTATTCTTACATGAAGCTCTGAGTTTCAGAGCATCTGTGGATTTAAAGCCTCCCTGTCTGTTACATCAATCTAAGTATCGCGCAGTAAAACAATTAAGCTTCTAGATGTGTGTTTAATTAAAAAATTAAAGCAATTCTACAGCAGGTCTAGACTGCGTATACTATAACTCATATGCTCATGGCTGGTACTTTTTTTTTGCACTGTTGTTTTAATCATTCCAATTATATTGCAGTAAGTTGCAATACATCGTCCCTTCTGTCAATGCTTCCAGTACTCACTCCCTTCAAGAAAGGCAATTTATTAACTGCTATGTCCCCATACTTGAAAGTGCTTACTTGCTAACATTCACAATGGTTACTAAAAGAGAAAACACAAAGAAACAAAGATTTTCAGACATGGAAGGTCTTAAACTTTAAGGTTTGAGTTTTATAAAGTACTTTTGTGCCTTTACAGTCACCCTCAAAGTCCAGTCTATTAGAAGCAGACTACTAAGGACATATGCAGGCAGGTTTTTTTAAAGTCAATCTGTAATCAGAATAATTACATTTATGAGCTCTGGGGGGGGGAAAAAAAAAAAATCTCACTATTACATTACAAGCAGTTCTTTCTTAAAAGAGTCATTAAAAAACAATCTTTGCCAGCCAAATCCAATTCCAATGCATATTATGGGGATCTCTAAATACAGAGCTTTCCTAAACTAATTTAGTGAAGGAAGACTGGCAGGAAACAAATTAAAATCAGCATAGCTGAAGGTTTTACATCATGAAACACAACTTATATCCCTGTTCCTACTGTATTTACCCTACAATCAACAACGTACAAAAAAAACCATCAACTGACTGAGAATCTAGCTCATCAACAACTATCACTGCATTACCTTTAATCTAGCTGGAATTATGGCCAAGGTATCTCCCCAATGAATACATCTTTGCGACAAACATGACCTGCCACTGGATGTCATTACTACTGTGTAAATGCAGCTGGAAGAATGTCACCTGTACCTGACTAAATCCTCAGAAGCTGCAGAAGAGAACACTTCAGTGACTACACATACACTCTGGGAAGTCAACTCTTTTGATTATGGTATGTTGACTCTTTGGTAATTTTCCCCTCCTGCCTTTCCCTCTCCCCTCCCTCCTGACTGGGGGATCAACTGTGTCCCAAAACCTGTATAGCTTAAACTTCTAAGGAAATTGCTTAGTTGAGAGAAAGCTGTGAAAAAGTCTTTAGAATAGAGCTATGCAAGGTAAGAAAGGTAAAGTTACAGACAAAGACAGGTTTGTTAGTAGCTCAAAGATTCAAAAGGAAGAACATGGAAAGGTGCAAAACTAAAAGAAAAACATCTGGAGTCTGAAGAGGATAACCCAGCACCATCGAGGGTCTATTACAAGTAGTGGCAGCCTACTTTCTCCCACCTGACCAATGCCTGCCTGGCCATCAGAGACTCTTCAGGTGTCTTATTGGAAGATATGAATGCACTAGCAGTTTTTAAATCCTACCTATCCTTTGTGCGTGTTATCTAACAAGTAACAGTTTGCAGTCAAGTATACCCTCTTTGCACTCTAAAATACACGTGAATAAAGCAACCCCAAGATGGACGGTAGGAACACACATACCACGTTATCTGCATTTTGTAAGTCATGCTTGATGTGCCAACTTTCCTTAAGTGCATTAGGCAAGGAATCATAATCTTTAATACCATAGTACTTCATAAAGCATCGACTTACATAAATTTAAAAGGCTAAACGTGCAAGTGTGATAGAGTTGCAGCTTATCCATTTCCTCCTGAAAATTGACTGTTACAAACCACGATGATGCTCCCACATAAGGCAACAAGTTTTCACTTCCACAGATATTTAGAAGAGCTCAACATTGAATTGTAGGCTACTTAAGCCCCAAAAAATTCTCTGGACAGCTATGTTAAGAGAATCATGAGCCCAGACAGGTACCCCTACTAACCAAACACCTCTGAAAGATATATTTCGCAATTCATTCCACCTACTAATATTACACCAGTGGCAGCTAAAGATTAGGAAAGTTGGCAAGCAGAACACAAAGGAAAAAAATTTCAAGTAAAGAACAGCCGTTTAAGGAAAAAATTAAATACCAACCTTAACAGAGGCTGCTGAAGATGTCAGAAGATCAACACGCCTTTAAGGAGTCAGATCCTAAAGTGAATTACTATCTATTGACATCAGTAGACCTTTTTTCCCCCATAAAATACAGCATGAAGTCTATGCAGGATTTAAACACTGGGTGGCAGAAAAGGCCATCATCTCAGCATCCAGACACAGGCGTACTGTGCCATTTTAGATGCAAGAGAGCACCCRAGATACCCATGTGAGGCTGGAACACAGGATAGGGAAGAGAAGCTTCAGGTGACCCATACCGTTCTGGAGGGGCAGCTGGAGGACAAGCCATCTAAACCAGAACTAAAACACATGCTTTGGCACCTGACAGCTGTCCTATTTCTGCTGCATTGACAGCAGGGCTAAAAGCAGTTTCTGAACTATAGTAGTTTATAACTCACTTTAAGAAAAACTGAAAAAAGGGTAGCACACTGAGCTATGATCAGCTGCTCCACCAACAGTTCAGAAGACTGAGCTGGAGAGAACATCTGGTTAGGCAGCAGGGGACCGGCATATCATCTGTTGCCCTGATGTAAATCGTGGCTTGTGGGACACAACGTTTATACTTCGAACCCTACCCATAGCATTTCAAAGCACATTTGGCATGGACGTCACTTCATAAAACTGGAGGAGGAAGAAAAGACTAAAGAAAAGAAGAGATTTCTCCCATTACATGGCTTAGTTAAGTAAATTTCATTTCCTCTACAGCACTTACAAGCCTTAATTCCCAAAACAGAGAGCATCACCAACAGATACAAACAAGACAAAACCTGTAGATGGACAGGCCAAAGGATTCCCACTAGTTATGATCTGGTGCCTTCACAGGACCACCAAAGCACGGACACATAAAATCCAGTCTCAAAAAAGCACTGAAAACAGGGCCTTAAAAGAGATGCCAGGGGATGTCTGCTGGCCCCAGAACCTTGTAACTAACATCACTTCTTGCTGATCTTACTGCTGCATTCAAGGAAACAGGACTTTAATCAAAACCAGAATGTAATTCAACCTCTGACTGTTGTGCCAAATCCTTCTCCTCAATTGAGCAAGAACTTAATTTTGGCTAAGTGCTCAGGTGAAAAGGGTCGCACTATTAAAAAAAGAGACAAACCAAACACAAAACTTAGGGCATCACATGATTTCTACCGACTTTTACTTCTACCATTATTCCTAAAGGCTCACAGAAATATATCAGTATACCTATTGTCCCTTAGAATTGGATTAAGTGTAGAATCTAACAAAGCCTAATGAGAGAAGATGAATACAGAGCCTTGAAAACCAAAACAATACTCTCAAATCTCAGTAAGCCTAGAAAGTCAGCATCATTTACACATTTTAATTATGTAGTGCTTGGAAAAACCCAACAACTTATCTTTGCTAGGTAATATCTTGTTCTCAATTATTTTTAAATTGTTTTGCCTGGTTAGGATTTTAGATACATTTGCTATATGGAGAAATGAATTTAAATCAAAACACAATCAACCACTCTAGTTGTGATCCCACCTGGTTTCCAGCATCTACAGCATCACTTCTAACGAACTTGGCAGCTGAATATCTTCGAATATGATTTTTGGAACAAAAAGTTGTTATACTTAGCTTGTGCTAAATTAATTACAAACAGAATCCTTACTTAAGATGGGAGGGTGTTTACATGTATTTCGAGTGAGCTATCTTAAACAGAATCACAATAGAGACAAGGCACTTAATTTACCACAAAATTAACTAGACAGTACCAGCTAGACTACAGGTCCAGAGCTTGTGGCATCCCTTTTACCTTGCAGCACTATCCTTTCATGAATTCAGGGATAGGAAAGCCACATTTTTAACAGGAATCGAGACAAAGGATATAAAAGTTTGTTTTTAAAAAGTATTATTAAAATAAACTGCAATCCTCACTCAAGCTTTGTGGTTCTGTTTTTTGGGTTGGCAGCTGAGGGGGCCAGGGGGGACAGATACAGACATGGGGACAACCAGGAAGGGATGGAGATGGAGGAGAGGAAGATTCACCAAATTAACACATTTGAGGAAAAAAATGCCCAGTTCCAGATTTTAGAAAAACTGGAAAAATGTGCCAAAATTATGAAAGTGGAAGTTTATTTCTGAATCAGTTTTTTGTTGCTTTTTTAAAGCAGAATTTATAATACTTTTCCTGAAAAAAAAAGTTAAGCAGAAAATATTCTTTTACTTATCCAGTTATTTTACCTCCAAACTCTCATTTTACTGAAATTGAGGTTTTATTCTCATGTGACACCACCTTGAACAGCATAATTTTAAGCTGCTGTTTACAATTTATCAAAAAGTTCACTGTTTGTACAACACTTGTATAAACATGGATTAAAAAAAAATATACAGTTCTACTGCTCATTAAGTGTTGTCTCAAAGTCCACAATACAAAACATGCTTTTATCTTCTTAAGTTGCACTATGGTGCTAGAGATGCAACATCCAGGTTGTCCTTTAAACAGTTTTACTACTGCTTTTCTTAGAGCTACTCTCTACTTAACTGAATATTACTAAAAATATAGTATTTAAAATACACCATGGATATAGTCCCTTTTTTGCGTGGATATAGATCTTTTACCACCTTCTGTTATAGTAAGTATTCACAGTCCCCTTCCCAGACAACTGAATAATCTTGCAAATGCTGTGAGACAAATTTACTTACATCCTGGCTTTCAAAGAAAACGTAGACAGACTAAACTGATAAAGCAATTGTTTCTTAATCTCTTTCATGGCAGAGAACTAGTTTCTCTCAATTCCAAAGTAAATTGAGCATTCTTTGTATTTGATGTTTAAGTGTCTGTAGATTTAACAGTTCTTCCCACTACAGAAGGAAAGGGATTTAGTACAAGCACTGTACAGGAGAGAAGGCTGTACTAGCTGAAGAGATTTGTCTCAGAAAGCAAGCTTTTCTGTATACCATTCAATAGATTGTGTTTGGTGTCATTTATTTTCAGCAAACTTTGAACAYCTGCAAGCAACTTGAGTGTCTCTCACGGATTTTTATACTCCCGTCTTTCAGACTAGAGCTGCTCATTTACTGGTATGGAAATTAGCAGGCATGTCAATAAAGCCTAAATGAAAAAGAAAAAAAAAAAATCAAAAAAAAAAAAAAAAAAAAAAAAAAAAAAAAAAAAACCCTTCTTAGGAATGACCCACAACTAATGGTAGTTCTTTTTTTTTTTTTTTTTTTTTTTGGGGGGTACCACAACATTTTTTAATCAGTTCTGGGCAACTTAGAATAAACATGATTGTTATATCTTCTAAGCTTTAAAATTTGACTATAAATACAAATAGAATATTTAACGTTTCAGATATTAGGACTGAAGAAGCCCTTAATGACTAAAGCAGTTCACTGCACAGCTTGCTGTGCTTGAAGGGGAAGGAGGGGTTTCCCTGAAAGTTTAAAAAAAGGAACCCAAATTTGTTGTTGCATTTCACTAGAGGGCAGGGGATGGGGAATGACATACAAGGGACCCTCAGTCATGCAGAGCATTATTTTTGCTCATCAGTAGAGCATAGATTCAATTTCTCTGGTCTCTGCTATTTCCTAATCTCTTCTCTCCCCCTCACAGCTCTTTCCACTCCCCCTTTCCAGCATTCAGTTTGGCATCTATTCCGATCACATAGGATGAAAAGTAATTATGCAGCGGTGTCCCTCCCCAACAAGTACAGGCATATATCACTCACTGAACAAACCCCTGAAGGAAGTTCTTCAGTTCTGAATAAATGCTTAACATTGCCCAGTGCTACCTAGAAAGCAGCTTGCTGTTTCTTTCATTTACAAATCCTTCCAAAACACTCAATACCAGTACCACTTTCTTTCCCAATAGGAAGAACCTGCCTCTGCTTGGAACAGAGAAGGGTCCATAATTGCATTCAATTTATTTTCTCACTAGAGAAGTCAGTATCACACAGTTGTTGATTATACATAAGCATAAAATGAAATAAAGTGTGAAATACCACTGTATTGATATTAAAGCTTTAAGATTATCTGAAATAGAGTTTATCTGAATATGAATTTAAAGATTAATAGGAAGCAACTCAAACAGGAAATTATTATTAGACATACTAAAATGCATTTGTTATAATAATTAAAATCAAAATTCAAAAAGGCCCCCTCAATTCATCAGTTAAAATGTCCCAAATAAGAAGTAAATAAAGAACAGCTCATCCTATTAAGTAACATAGTGCGTAAGTCACTTATTACACTGGTCACTTGGTTTAATTGAAATTGTGAGTTACTGTCAAGAGTTTCCATTAAACAGTTGACCTGTGCTAYGTAACATTACTTCTGCAATAGTGACCTTCTTAAACAGTTACAACCCGCATAAGCTATGAAACTGTCAGCCTCAAGAGTATAGCCTATGAGTACAAGAAGAAAAATCTTTTCTGGCAACTAACTGAACAGAAGTAATTCTAATCCAAGGTTTAAGGACATCTGCAATATAAGCATATCCAGTTAATGGCAATTCAATGCAAGTGAGAGAAAAACGGGGAAAACAGCAAACTGAACTTGCAGCACACAAAACCTAACAACTAATAGGTTACCTAGAGACCAGAACTCTACAGTTGCTGAGTGATGAGCCACCGAAGGAACCACTCAAGTGTAACCTTGAAAGGGTTAAACCAGAACTTTGTAATTGATAAGAAAGGCAAACAAGATTATCATGCATCTCAAGGGGGAAAAAACCCCAAATTTATCATGGAATAAGAGGTGAGTGACACTGTACAGAATTTATTAAGAAATGCTTTAAGGAGATTGTGGGGTTGTGCAAAACTTATTGTGGGATGTTTAGGGGAAGAATCAAAGACAAGGAAAGGGAGGAATCAAGGTGGTTCAGGGATGAACAAACATGGGAAAAATGGGAGAAGGAGACTGAAATAAGATGGCTGCCTGTGCCTGCTTCTCCATTTAAACCACTGAAATATTCAGCATACGAGGTAAATCCCTTCACCCCCAATACCTCAGAGAATACAAAGTAAACAATATTAAATGCTAATCATCCTCTGGCATTAACACATGGTTTGACACACACTATATTTATACTAGTTAATTAAGTGTGCCCAAACTGGGTCCCTAAAACTGCCTACTGAAAATGACCCCTGCTCTGTATTAACTGTTGATCAACCTCTGGAAGCTCTTTGGAATGGAGTTAGTTGTCCTGGGGCAAAAGTTCTGCTACATTTCAACAATCTGACAGTTTGACAATAAATTTCCAGAGCTTACAAGTTTTCTTCAGCTTTTCTTATTATTTATTTATATATAAAAATATAATATATTCTATATAATAACATATATTATAATAACATATATTATATAACATATTATATAAAAACAATATATATAATATGAAAATACATTTTATAATATGTAAAAATGTATAATTAAATATAATATATTCCTATATAATAAATATTTAAATAGGTATCTATACACAAAAATATTTGAATCTACTTTAAAATAAAATAAATATAATATATAATAACTACATAATATAATTACCTATAAAATACATACATGCACACGGTATATAATATGTACATATGTAGCCACAGATGACAGAGGAATAACAAAACCTAAATACTATTATTTAGTGTTAGATTTTAAGTATTTAGCAAAGTAAAGGAATTTAACTCAGCATATCGTAACTGCTGAACCACCCAAATGACTCTCCCAGTTTGGCAAATAGTGTAGTTTTAATAGAACTGGTAAAAAAATAATTACCACTAACACACCTGAAGTGACATTTTATACTTACTTTGCATAGTCAAAGAGCCTGCTGTCCCAGAGCTGATGAGTTCCCTTAGGACCAGAATGGAAGAAACAAGAATCTGTACCATCAAATTTGTTGAGACCATCTTCAGAGTTTTTTGACGCATGGCTGTGCACAACATCCAGCAGAACAGTGATGCCCATTGAGTGAGCAACGTCAATCATTTCTTTCAGATCATCTGGAGTTCCATAACGGCTATCAGCATGAAAATGCAATGTGTTATAAGTGATACAATCTGAACTTAAGCTGACAATACTGAACATTACTCATAAAAACTATATCAAAGTCAGAAGTTCTTCATCACCTAGTTTACAGTTGTATACAGGTTATTTTTTCAGCCTCTTAAGTAGTAGCCATTGATTACAAACTGACAATTAAAATAATTTTTTAATTATAAAAATTACATCATGCATGCATACAATGTTTTGCAGAAATAGTTTCAAAGTTTTATTCTTCCCTTTTAATCTGTTAATACATCAAATTCAGTATAAAAGATAAGTGGTACAACTTAAGGCTTTATTTAATATTGAACACTTCCTTACTTTGTAAGAGACAAGAATATATTTATATTACTGGAATAAAGTAATCCATGATGACTACAAAAGTAAATGTACATTCATGAAAGTCCCCAAAATGCACCATCGGCTGCTGTCCTGCTTCGTTATTTGTTTTAGGTACTACGCTATTTTCCAACTTGTTTTTAAATAAAGATTTTTGTCTCCTGTGTCCAACACACCTTTCTTTCAACTAATTAAGCCAGTTAAAACTTCCTGTCTATCTAAATTTAGCCTGGTTGTCACTGGAGCTTCACCAAGATGAAAAAAAAAAAAAATCACAACATTCAGTTTTATCATAATTTTCTTAACAATTACCTGAATACATTTTCCATCTATTTTCATCCTAGGCCTCAAATCTAAGTACACTCTGTTATAAGCGTGGGAAGAAGTTCCCACAGAACACACAGAGCCATGATTTTAATCAAGTTTATTATGAACAAGTAGTACACAGTTCCGTTTATCATAAAAGAATGACTTGCACATCGTGTTTGTTACTGCCAAGAATTCCACAACACAAAACCCATGCATAAAGAGTGCTGAAGCTGGATTAGCTGGAATATACTATGACAGCTGAAGTTACTTATAACCTTTTTGTTTGTATCCTATATGAAGTGTTTCACAGAACAGCTGATCACTATGCCAAATTGATTTCAGATTTAAGAGGAAGCTAGAGCAAATACCTAAGCCATTACTTTCTCTTTCCATTAAACACTTACTTGCAAACACACACATACAGGCATACTGATTTCAATGGATGGGGAGTAAGGTAAAAGAACAGAGAAGATGCTGAAGTACTTAAACCTACCTTGATGCTGCGAAGAAGCTTGTGACCTGATAACCAAAACTGGCATAGTATGCATGTTCCATAATAGCCATCAGCTGGACACAGTTATATCCTATAAAAATAGAAGAAATAAAACAAACAAACCCCTACCTTAAGGATAGTTAAAAGAAGATTCAACACCTGTAACATATTCCTCCCAGTCTTCTCTCATTTTAGTTGCTTCTAACTCTAATGATTAACAACTAAAGATTTAGTCTCTTTCAAGAAATAATTCTACCTAATAGTTTATACTTATGTGATCTTCCATTAAAAATGGAACAGTCAATCTGTCAAGCGATCTACATATAACTAGGTGTACTGAATCTCTCAGATTTAGAAAGCAATAAGTGATATCCAAATATAATCTTAATTTAACTTCAAAATATTAACTATGCCAATCTGCATGTCCTGAACTTCCACTTCACTTTTGATGCTTGCAGTCACAGGGTGTGGGGGTAGTCGCTGGCTACACATACTATACRTTATGCCTTATGGATTCTTTTTTTACCACTTCAAAAACACTTTTTTCCAAATTTAATGGTTACATTCGCCCCCTACAAGAGTCTTTCAAAAAGAAGAAAACACAAAAGTAACGTGTTTTTGTTCTGAGTTTACCAAAGAACCAAGGCAGTACAGGAGGGTTGGGGACACGCTGTCTCGTGTATCACCTAAGACAGTTCAGTGCAATATTAAGGGAGGGAAAACAACATACTAATAGTGAAGCCACAGTACTGGCCACACATCTTAACTAGATCAGTTAACTTAATATCAGTAAGTGTCCCAGATAGCTAGCAAGTGAGGACTATCAGCAGAAGATAACCTTCAGGTTTAATCTGCAGTCTGTTGAGACTCCCACCACTACCACTTCTCTTTACTAGTTTAACCAAAATCTTCACTTCATTCTTTAGTTTAGACAAGATAGCGGTTTCTTTTTTTATTGTTCTTGCTTTTGTTTTTGAATTTCACAGCTATAAAAGAGTTATTATTAGAAGATAGTTGGCATGAGCTCAGCAATTTGTGAGATTCATTGCTGTTTTATAATTCAGGCTCATTGCACTTATTCTTATTTACAGCACTTTTATAAATAAACAGCAACATAGCATCAGATTAATCTCATTTGGTTTGCTTGCTATTTATTTTGCTATTTGTCATGCACATATTTCTACAAACTATTAATATCTTAGCATTCTTAAATACTGATGTCTTTAAGCTTGTCCTAACAAGTAAGACATTCCAAAACTGAATCTAATAGCCCTTAAAAATACATCTAAAAAAAAAGACTTAATTCCCACAGTGTTTACTTAATGTAAATAAGAACAAACATTATCTATCATTTCTGTATACCCTACCTAAATTTGATATTGCTTTTATTTTGTGGTGTATCAGCCTTTTCATGACATTTCTTATCCCAAAAGAAAAAACAGTAGGTAAAGCAGAAAGTTTTCATAATTCTTTTAAACATACTAAACTTCCTGGAATGACTGAAATTCTTTGGCAGTAAGGGAAGAGTCACAGATACGTAATGTGGAATCCAAATTTACTTTTTGTTGAGGGCCTCCAGATGTGCAAACTCCCTCACCTCACCTGCAAGCTCAACCTTATTGAAAGGCAAAAGCCACATTCTGTGAAACACTGACTCAACAAGTAAACCTACAAGAAAAACATATGGCTTCTTCAGGCACTCTGATAAATAAAAATTTAAAAAAAAAAAAAAAAAAAAAAAAAAAAAAAAAAAATCAAACAACACACAAGCACAGCCACCATGCACAGAGGTCTCAGCCATGGATGTCATGACTATTTTACAGTTGAGTCTAACAAAACATATTTCATCACAGGGCAGTAAAAGCCAGCAAGTTCTAATATTGTCCATTATAGAAACAGTGCAAAGACGCCACAGGAAAAAAAATAATCATCAAATAGAAATTGAGGTGAACAGTTCTGCTATGCTTCTTGAGATAATCATGCCAGCCATTTCATACATCCCCTCCAATATACTAGAAGTTCTTTTCCAAAAGAGGATTTCTCACATTTAGTTTCCATGTTCTGACACTTCAATAGCAACTGTTCAGGGATAAAATGTTTAGTACGCTTATTCTGGCAAACGGAAAGGACAATCCTTTCTTTGTCTTTCCTTAGAAGCAAGATTTACATTAGTAGAACCAATTAAGAACACAGTATTTTCTTAAGACTATCTCACAAAAACAGGTGCTTTTTCAAGTTGAAAGCAAACCATGCCAAAAGCAAACTGCCCTGCAATATTTATCTAGGCTTTTGCAATCACATTTTACTTAAAAATCTGTGCAATGGATTTTGATTCACATATCCTATTTCAGTCTTTGTTTCTTCTCCATAGATTTCACTTATTTATAATTTTTGCTGCCCTTAGAATCTATTTTTACAGTACATGTAATCTGAAAGTGCAAAAAACCCTATAGACACTTGATAATTATGTTTTCTAATAAGAGCACAGGCACATAAAAATTTTATCTCTGCAAGTATCTCTGTTACTACTTACCAAGATCCTTTATTCTAGGTAGTACATTGTACGTGAAGTTTTTATAAGAAGCTACTTTCCCTTCTGGGGAAGCAATCCCCACATGAGATTCATAGATTCTTAGGCTTTTTAATCTCTTGGGGGAAGGATGCTTATGCTATAAGGAAAAAAACAGTTGTCGTTAGGATACAGCAGCTTGGAAGTGTTGTCACAATCACATAATTTGCACAAGATGAAAAACAATTTAAGGTTTGTTTTGTTTTTCCTTTAAGAGCACAAACATTTCAGAAGTAATTAAGCATTCTAAACTGTTAAAACAAATGTCTATTTCAAATTAACATTCTTCATGAACAAGAAATTGGACATCCATGATTCAACACTTATACCCTTTTTAAATTACACTGAAGTGTACAAACTTATAGCAGCCACTGTACTATAAAGTTCTTCTGAACTACTATGAAGCTTGTTTGAAAATAAAAGACAATAGAAAGATAGGTTTCTATTTTCTAAGCATACCTGCTTTTTGCAGGTATTTGAAGTTGCTCTGTCTTCTCCAAACTAAAATTTATACATATTTTAGTCCTAAAGAACACAGTTCCACGGCACAGAATCATTTCTATTCCAATTACTTAGGAAAAAAAAAAAAAAAAAAAAAAAAAAAATCAAAAAATCCCAAGTCTGTAGGTGAGTACGTAGTACTTCCAGATGAGTGAAAATATTTAAAGAATACAAAGGCAATTGAAGTTCATCACAAAACCTCCTTACACTTGAAGAGCTTACATTTGATTGGGATTTTACTTTTTAAAACAAAAGTCTTGTCTGAAGAAACTCAGGAAAACTACTACTTAAAACCTATTTTTTCCCCAAAGTTTTTTCTTTTCCTCCCTCTCCCAATTAAAAAAAATTTACAAGATTTTATATTCTATTTGTTAGTTGAATATTTAAGTGAAATTTTGAAAAGTTAGAACAAAACCAGTAAAAACACACAAGTACGTGAACAGTGAACAGAAATTAAAGGGACAAATGTGAAGAACAGGTAGTTCTGGTTTAGGTTTGTTCCCTGTATTTTACTTGACTGGGCACCTCTCCTATTCATAAAAGGACTTAATTTTTTTTTCTGACTTAACTCAGTAATGCCTTGTCTGCACCTAAATGTTCTTGCCTCCTTTTCACTCTATTATCATACAGATCACTGCATTTCTAATTACCTCCCGAATCCTCTTCTAATAGAGAATCTAGGTGTCACACAGCTTCATAGATACAGGGTAGGTCACTAAATTCATATGAACTATACACCTAAATAAGAAAGTTACTGTAGATTATGTAATGATTTTTTTTTTCCTGAAGAGATTTTCCATGTGAGCTACCGTTTCTCTGTCAAGCAGATGCTTCAAAATTTGAGGTGGGTGTTAAAATTTTACTCAAAACAGAGGTTGCAGCACCTCTAATACAGAACACTGCATAACATTTTTTAGTAAAAACACCGAAAAGTGTAATAATATGAAATAACATCACTCAGTCTGAAGTTTCTGAATTCTCCAAGGATATTTTTTCATATATCATGTAAAGAGTTCCCCCCCTTATAGCAGTGCATGAGAAGTAAGAGGGCTTTAAAATCAATAAATGGATTTTCCTGATACAAAGAAACTAGGATTTGACTGAAGCACGAGCACCTTACTTTTGAAAGCTTTTTCTGACTTCATATGGCATTGACTTATTATTGGAGTACTGAAGTTTGTATTTGTGGCTAATTCTTAAGCCCAATTTTGGTAATTCCCTGTTCTCCTCTGTAGCAGGAAGGGCCGCCTAGTCCTGGAATAGTTATCAAGCTTGCCTAGCATGTGGGAAGCCAAGGTTAAAATACCACTTTAACAGGTAACTATTTTTTTTATATACTCTATAGGAGACTGAAAAAGTAGCTCAAAAACATCCATCATTAAAGTCACCTGTCTCTGTCAAAGCCATGAATAAAAACCCTTCACTTCTCAGGTAGCTACTTAACTAGTTCGCTACACTCTTTTTGTGGAACAACTCTTTTTTTTTTCTTCTAAGCAGGGATATAAAGATGACACAATACACAATTTTATACACCTTTTGAAAATAACATTTAAGCCTTACTATATATGACTGTGGTGGATTCCAGTGTACCCAATCATAATTCACTTTGTCTTCATCACGGACTACGTATCTTGCCCAAGGTGAAATACGATAGAGGAGTTCGCCATTTTGAGCACGAATCACCACCTATAAAATAACCGCAACACATGCATGCAGTCACGTATAATTCATATAACACCTCCTATGTAAACCATAGCAGAGAATGAAATAGTACACTACACAGAAATTTAATTTAAAGAACACACAAATATACAATGTAGGCCAAGACAAGGAAGAATGACCCTGTTCACAGAGATGATTTGCAAAGGGATAGCAAACCAGGATGTCAGACACAGGAGTGATGTTCATGAGCAGGAGCTGAAAGGTGAGGATATATATTGTAAGCTTCATGTAAGTAATGGGAGAAAGAGCCTTAGAATCATAGAACAGAATCATAGAATCATTAAGGTTGGAAAAGATCTCTCATAGAGTCCAACCGTCAACCCAACACCACCATGCCCACTAAACCAGGTCCCTAAGCGCCTCATCTACACGTCTTTTAAATACYTCMAGGGATGSKGACTCCACCACTTCCCTGGGCAGCCTGTTCCAATGCTTGACCACTCTTTCAGTAAAGAAATTTTTCCTAATGTCCAATCTAAACCTCCCCTGGCACAACTTGAGGCCATTTCCTCTCGTCCTATCACTAGTTACTTGGGAGAAGAGACCAACACCCACCTCTCTACAACCTCCTTTCAGGTAGTTGTAGAGCGCGATAAGGTCTCCCTCTCAGCCTCCTCTTCTCCAGGCTAAACAGACCCAGTTCCCTCAGCCGCTCCTCGTAAGACTTGTTCTCCAGACCCTTCACCAGCTTTGTTGCCCTTCTCTGGACACCCTCCAGCACCTCAATGTCCTTCTTGTAGTGAGGGGCCTTCCTATATGGATTACTGTTAGGTTCCCTAATTCCCCGTCATTGCTATTTCCCCACCACGTTCTTATAAATTTAAATAGACACGCAGTATAATGCCATCAAGATGAGAACTGTGATTTGTTTACTTGACAAACAATCCAGTAAGCCAGTTTTACTATCTTAATTCCCTCTTCTCTTCTATGCTCTGAGTCCTGACCGATATCATATAGACCAGAACCATGCATCAACACAAGCAGCACAGGACAGCTTTCGGGTCAAGAAGGAAGAATAAAATTTAAATTGCTTAGTTTCTTCTGCTGCCTTTCAGTTTCCCTGGATGCCTTCATCATCCTAATGATAAAATAAAGTATTATCATCTGTTTTACTTTCCGTATTTGGTTTCCTCTATTTTATAACAAGACATGAAAAAGGACCATTCTTTTAAATTCCTTCAAAAAGCTCATAAAACTTCAATTCATCAGAAAGTGACTGAACACAACAAACCTAGGAGCTCTTTTAAAGTATTATAATTTTACATAACAAAAGCAAAATTGAAATAATTACTAGGATAAAGTTGTACCAGGACCTTGCAGAAGACATTGTATTTGAGGAGTTGGTGATCTTGAACAGGCCATCTCTGCTCTGTTGAGTGATTAATGCAATCTGTAATTTATAAGATACCCTTGGGAAAGGATATGAGAATCAAGGGGTGGAAGGTAGTGTTGCTGACTGGGAGAGCGTTGCACGTTTAGGAGCTAGGGACAACAGGTCCGTGCTGTGCTGCACATGTCCCTTGGCTGCAGGACAACCTCAACCATCTCAGCATAATGGAGGGGCCTGCAGGCAGCTCCCACTTGGCACCAGCAACTATGCCACCTGCATGGTCTTGCCTTTGTCTAAAAGTGCAGCAAGAAATTCACATGAGAACACGCTTTAGGAGCAGAGTTGTTTTCTTGTAAGGAAATTATATAATAGCTTGAATGACCAAAAGGAAGAGCTGCTCTCCAAGGACAGGATCTGCTCCACACAGCATGACATGGGAAAAGCTACCAGGGCACTGTCTGATGCCACACTAATGCAGGGTGCCCAGCATTTGAAGGTGACTTGCTCACTATCAGTATTCCTCCTCTTATTCTGTCTAATTATCCTATGCAGTTATCCTATGAAGCTAATTGTTGTCAGGCCTTTCTCCTTGAGATGCAGAAAGAACCCTGYTCCATCTCTCTCACCTCACCTTACTCTACCTCCCCCCTTCCTCATTGCAGAAGGAACAGCACCACTCTAGTTTTGCTTGGCATTTTGGCTGCCATTAAAACAATAACACAGAAGGTTTGCAAATTTAGAACCCAGAAATGTACAAGCAAGTGAAGTCCTGAAATTCTGCATTCTGCTTTTGTTAAGAAGCTGATGGTTGTTTTTTTGGTTTGGTTGTTGGTTTTGGGGGGCTTTTTTTTGTAAGGAGAGCTATGAACATCAGAAGAAGCCTCAAATGAAGAGGGGGGATTGAGCTTTCCCCCCCCCCCCCCCCCTCCTTTTTTATTAAAAAAGTGACTTTTCTTTGCTCTCAATTCCTAACAAGTAGTCTGGAAGAAGACAACTATCAAAGAATTGCCTTTTCACCTGTGGCCAGTGTCTTTCATTATTTTGATAGATTATCTGTATCCTTAACCCAACCACAAGAGAAAATAAGATGAAAATATGTATACACACTAGGTTAATGGAAGTTGGTAAAGCAAGGAAGTATGATTGCTGTGTCTCAGTGTATATTATTATAACTCTGACAACTTGAAACAGATTTTGTAAGGGGTAATTGAGACTAACCACCTAATCAGAAAAAGCTGAGAAGGAGTTATTGAAAACACTATACAGTTGCATGGAAAATTTCTACTGTTAACTGTGCTAGCAAAGCTGGCCAAAAGGGTATATCTGCAAATTATAATCAACACTATGAAGATCCTCCTGGCTGACAGCATTGACAATTTGCAAGTTACTCTTAAAATAATAAAAATTATCTCCTCTTTCTGATATCACACTTTCTGATGATGCTATTGCTTGTTTTATTAATTTGTCCCAATTTACCAATCACAGAAATACGATAATTACTGCATATAATAACCATACCTTAGCATTCCTTTTTCTCTAATATTCTAGTGTAATTTATACTACACAGGCTTATAAGGAGTGGGCACATTTTATTTTAAGAAATATGAGGTAATCAATCTAAATGCAGAATATTATTTAATTAGATGTAGTACTGGTTTAATCCAAAGATGACACTGGAGGGGGAAAAAGGAAAAGTTTATTTATTATGAAATACTAAGACCAGTCATGCATACTTTTTAATTTAATCCATTAAGCAATGAAAAACACTTAAGAAAAACAGAGATTAGAAGCACATTTAAATGACCAACCAGTTATTTCACTTTTTTTTAACCCACACTTCTACAGTTATGCTGCATGTGTTAATTAACCATATCTCTGCATCCCGTCCTTCTGAAATCACATAAGAACTTTTGTTGTTCTGTAGTCACTCAACTCAAATTGACCATATTTTCCCTCATTTCCGAGGCATCAGTGCACTTGATTTACCAGTTTTTCAGAAGTCATTTTGTTTAAGTACTAGTTTTGCTTTTATTCAAAGCATCTATCAGGTCAAGTTTATTGGTTAGACTTTTCAGGGACTGAGAGATTTTTATAGGAACTTGTGTAAGTTCCTACCAATTTTCACAGCCAGAATTCTAATAGCTACAAATAAAACTTCCAAGAAGCAGAAGCATACATGTATTTGTCATATATTATGATAGTAACAACGTAGAGCCATAAACAGGTGGTGCTAATCTACCACTTTCTGCAAGGGTTGGATTTACACACTTAAGAGTCTTAACAGACTTAAGAGTCTGCTCTATTTTAAGGTTCACAACCTAAATTTTTGGTTTTCATCTTTATTTTAGAACTTAACTTTCAGTTCTATTATGCGAAGATATAAGAAACCTCCCATGTTCTAAAGAAAAGGATACATTTATCCAACAATAGAAGTCATACAATTTAACCATGCAAATGTCAGAAAATGTCTAAAAAAGTGGGGGGAGCACTTATTTTAAACAAGTATTCAGAAAATTTATTTGTTGCCCTCTTCACAGTGTAGGTCTTCTTAAGGAATATTTTTCCAAATATATCCAGCCATGGTTGTATCTGGTTGAACCTCACCATAAAAGTAGAAACCTCAATTTTGCTCATGTGTTGCTGTAATTTTTGAACATCATGAGCTGTGCACAGAGAAAGCATAGTCAAGAGGAACATAGCTAACCCAGAAAAGGAATCATTATGACACTAAAGCTCATACAGTTGAATCCTGTTCTTCTCTGGTTTACAAGAGCATAATCAACATAGTTTCCTTACACCTCTATCAAGTGATCCCTAACAATTTCAATTCTCATTTCCTATGCTTGCTTAACCCTTTTCTTAATTTTATGTGAATCCCATTTACTGAATCTTTCCTATCCTTAATTACCAAGCTCTATACTCAATCAACTTCTTATTCCTCTCTCCTGATATTGTAGAAAGTTGATTAATAAGTTACAAGTAGAAAGACTTCAGATAATATTTTCTGAAGTTTCTTGAGACAGAACTCCCACACCATTGTGCTTAGCTGAGGCATGAGCAAAAAAAATTGCAAGAAGTTGAATGGCACCCCAAAACAAATAGCAATTCAGCCCAAGACTGACAAAAATAACTCTAATGGAAACAGTCCAACAGCTTTCATTCCCGTACTTGCTTTGGCATTTCTTGAAACAATTAATTACAAATAAATGTTGTAATAGAAGGAGTAATAACATAAAGCACACATGTAAAAACTGAAAGACAGATAAACAACTCTTACTCCACTCACCCCAAACTATTACTTGTGGTCCATTCTCTGCAATGTTCAGATATAAAAAGTAGCTGCCACGTATACTCTGCACCTGCTGCTACAGGTTATATATGCATAAAGAATACTGAATATAGTCATTACACAGCCCTTTTGACAAAGTACCTATGAGTCTATTTAGCAGATACTGTACTTTTGCTCTAAATTTGGTTTTTTACTCATTCCAACTAATTCTTAAAAGTTATGATGCATAACCTAAGCTAGCTACCACTTAGTTCACCAACATTTTATAGCCGAGTTTACATTTTCTAATTTACTCAACAATCTTCTCTAAAGAACATATATAAAATCATGATGGTCATTAAATAGGCCTCTTCAAACTGGCCTTGGGATTTACCTACTCCATTTTTAAGAGGTATGTCCCTGTTCTTTCCTTATGGTATATGAGGAGGCACATTATACCATTTGATATAAACACTACAGCCCCCATTAAAGCAAGCTTTAAAAATGCATACTACTGTAGCATGAAATGCATTTGTCAAGTGGACCAAGCAAACTGGCAAAAGTTTAGCCTCTAATCACAAGTAACCTGTTTGTTTTACATTTATTTAAGCTTTAGTTAAAGAAAATCCTAGGTAAAAATAGTGTCTGTATTTCTAATTCTATTATCAGTTTTTTTCACTTTTGCTGACTTTTAAGAACATGTAAGAGCATACATGTTGCTGGCTTTTAAGAATGTAGCAGAGAATACAGATAAGGTTGCTAGAAAAGTCATACTTAAACTTACTTGTCACATGTAATAAACAATGAGGCATGGTATGTAGAAGTTCTGCAGTAGGCATTTAATACACATAATATGTACCAAACAGCCCTTTGTCATTAATACGTTTTCATACTACAATTATGTACCCGCATTATGGCTTACCCTTGGCTTTCTTCAACTTTGTGATTTAAGTCACCTTTTAAACGCCTACCAATATGAGCTATGTAAAATCGTGAGGGAGGAGAAGCAATGCTGGTCACTACAGAAAACATTCCAACAAGAGGACAAGTGCAGGGGGAAAAAGGAAATCCAAGTTTCCTAGGCAAAATAATACATCCTCCCCAGTTTGTGTGTTTAAACTGTTAAGAAATAGCCAAAACTAAGCTAGTAAGAAAGAAATCTACATACCAAGAGAGTTACATTTACACTGGCCAAATTKAGGACAGAAAAGCAAAGACAAAAAACAGATTAATAGAACTTGCCACCACCTACATTATCTTATGTTTCACACAAAGAGATGTTTAGAGCAGTATTTTACTATCAAACTGCATAATACATGGGCAACATGACGATTTTTTTTTTTTGTGGAGAAGAGGAAGTCTCTTACAACAGGTAACCTTTTTAGAACTCTGTACTAAAAAGTCTTTTTTCCCTACTTCCCCATAGTTTCCAAGTTGGCTTACCCATTGGAAATTTCTAACACAAGAGTCTGGAAAATTCAAAGTTAGTCATGCAGAATTTGCCTACATTAACACTAGATACAGCTCACCTCAATAGTTTTGGGTTTTTTTCCCTCCTCTAGTGATAAATACATTCACACAATAATATGCAAAAACTCAAAATCCTTGATGACCTTTGAATGYCACATAATTCTCTCTTCCAAGTGAAATACCAGTATAAATACATGTAAATAAATGCTCTTACACAAATAAACAAGCGTCAGAAAGACAGAATGAAAATGTCCTTCAAAATTTGACATTAAAAGTCAATTTACTCTAAAAATGGACATGGCACAGATATACAATTCATATAAGCACAACTGTAAAACAACAAAAAGTGAGGAGCTTAACCTAGCTGCTCATCTTTATATGTAAAGGTTAAAAATGTGTGTTTTGTTTGCATTTTCCATTATAGGGATGTTGGGTGTATTTTCAACATTTCTGTCTGAAATGTTCAGCACACTTGAAGTTTAGCATCTGAAACCGCTGTAATTAGTGCAGTGCATTTCATAGATCAGTACACCCAAAGTAGTGAAAAGATGTCCTGGTAACCTGCGGTTTAAGGCATCAATGCAGCTGAAGTGATTAATTTTGAAGTAATAACTTTCAGACCTGAATAAAAAAAAAAAAATCACTAGAAAAACTGAAGTGTATGGCTGTAATAAGAGCAAACATATAGCCAACAATGGCTGGCTTTGAAGGTATGTAAAAACTGGTCTGCAAAGGTGCCTTCCAATTTTCAAAATGCTGGACTGCTGGAAGACAAAGCAGGACCTAAATCTCACAAGAACATTAGTATCAAAGTGACAGTGTTCCACGTCTGTCCCACTAGAGCATAGGGAATTTGTGAAATGGGGAGTAAGTTGTAGGATAAAACCAAGTACAGTGTTCACAGGTCTGTTTTGATGATGYTTAAAACTCTCAAAAGCAGTTTATTACAGTTAAGGAGAAACCATCACTGAGGGCAGTCTAGTAGTCAGAAAAGGCAATGGCACATTGGAGCAATTCAGAAGCTGAAATAGGTTTTATTTAATTTAATGGTGCTTCCAACGCAGGACAAGTGAGATTCAGGGACCTCGATTTTCAGAGACATTGAAAATTTTTGAGACTCTTGAGTATCCCACTATTCTTCCTTTCCAAAATAGCATGGGTCTTCCATATCACCTACACCACATCTGCCAACCCCTTCTGGATGTCTCAGGGCATTTAAAGGAAAACTCAGCACTTACGTTCAGGCAACTTCCAACCTACTGTGACTCAGTGAAATTTGTTGGCTTTTTATGAACAGAAGCCACACATTTTTTCTTAAATTATCTATAAAAATAARAAGTCTGAAAGTTTTGCAAGTCTAACAACTGTAAAAGTTTAGTCACAAATACAAATTTAGATAAAATGTAAACCCATGTGTAAAATGGAGCTTAATGTGGTTGTGCTGTTGTTATGACCGATGAAACTGTGCAGTAACAGGCCACAAAACACCATGTTTAAAATTCACATGTTTATGAATATCCCCTTTCTTTCTTTTTGCGTTTGCCTACCTTCATCTTCTCTTCACATCAGCTTCATTTGGCTACCTCATCTTCCAGTGTACACATGCACAGATCTTCAGAACAGTATGGGAGAATAATTCAAATGACAGTTACAGCAAGATCAGACAATTTCTCTGCCCAGTGTCCACTCCTTTAGCTTTCAGTTCCTGCATCTAAAGCAGACTTTCATTCCATGTGTGAGCATTGTATCCAATTATGATGTGTTCCTGTAAGTCATCTGCCTCTGTTTTCACTGATGATGATACAGGGTCAAACATTATAAATAAAAATAAGCCAGGCTGTCTTGATAAACAAAAATAAACATCTGAAAAATAAGGAATTAAAACTAGCATGTGCTGGACTTTTTTTTTTTTAAAGAATAAAAAATTAAGACAAATATTTTTGTGGTTCAGGAAATTTGTTATATAGTGGTTTGTCATTTATACTCGAGTTGGGGAGAGGAAAACAGGGAGGCGATAACTAGGTAACTGATGAATATATGCAAGCCAATAAAATGCTCTGAAACACTGTATTATTATTTCATTACTTTAATAGCTTGAAAGCACTTGGAATGATTGTTGGTATATGTGGCTTTTAATACAACGATTAAATTAAATTGGCCATCAAATCAACAATAGCTAACATAGTAAGAGAGTGGACTAGCTTTAATATAAATATGGAAATGTCAGTGACTTGTTATTTATATAAGGGCAATAAGCTATTATTTCAATATTTTACAATTTATAGTATTTCATTAGCTTCGTATTTATTCATTTCTGAGACATGATTATCCAAATGTAAAAGCCACAGGAACGCAGGTGGAAACACCACCTCATCTCAATAGCATGCACCTGATTTGAAAGTAAGTTCAACCCAAAACCTAAAAGCATGACACAGGATGAGGTCTTAGACTCTCTAGGAAGTTTGTGTTAGATGCTGCAATAATGTAACCAGGTTTTTCCACTACATGACATTTATTAGAAATTAAACATCAAGGGATTTCCCTCCTTCAGTTGTTACAAGAGTGCACGGGGAAGGAAAACAACTGCTTGTACACCAAGATGTTTTTTTGTATAACATACAATGTAGACAAAGAAAAGTTTACATTTTTACTTTTGCAAAAATAGGGTAACCGAGAGAAAGCACTACAAGTTTACAAGAATACAAAAGAATCTGAACCAATTAAAGTTAAGCTCTCCAAAACTTTATACTTAGGACATATTGCTGCTGTAAGAAAACCTGGTCTTAGATTTTATTTCATAAATGCAGTTCAGTTTCAAAGACAGTTCCTGCATTCAAGTCACTGATACAATCCTGATATAAGATCCTATTTCTTTTTTGTTAAATTGTTCATCCTTTTCTCAACCTCCTCAAGTTGCTACAGAAAGAGAAGTGAAGTTTTACTATCAGCTGAAAATACCTTTCCCTGTACACCTTAGCTGCGTACTTGTCTTCCACAAAGTGCATCCAATCCTGAGTTTAGCACCCTGGATAGACTACACAGTTCTGATGATGTTTTGCCAGTGGAAGATGTAAAATGAGCCCATTTACAAAAGTAAATAAAAATTACATCACCACCCCTGCCTTCCTCACACACACAGGGCAACTATTACCATTCTCTTTCTACAAGACATACTGGTTTGTGAGAGAAGCACTAGAGTCTAGAGACAACATTTTTCTATGTTTGTATTTTAATACATGGGACCATAGCAGAACACTTTCCAGTAAGGTAACGCAACCTGCTGCAGAACCCAGGACCAGAATTCAGATTTCCTTGCCTGACAGTTCGCTTTAAAGAAAATTTAGATAAAAATACAAAAGCCAGACAAAAATTTGGGATAGAACAGCACTGTTAAGAGCTTTATTCTGGAATTGTCTCTCTCATTCAACCTGACAGATTTGAGAGACCAGATAAAACATTTCCCTCTTTAATAGCCTCAGAAATGGAAGGCAAGGAATGAAGCAGCGAACGCAGCTTCTTCACCAGTGCCTTACTCTTCTTGCTACTGCACAGCCCCGCCTAACAAAGCTCAGGAGAGGCAGCAAGGCAGAAAAGGGATCAGAAGTTGTTCAACACTTCAGCTTCCCCTAGCCAGGAGTACCTTCCCAAATGGACCTCCACCCAAATCGGTGGGGGAGGGGGCATGGAAAACAGGAGATCTCTCCAGAACACCTTCCACTGAAAAACTTGACCATACTCTATTCCTACCGCTCCAAATCAAGCGTATCTGTCAAGGTGCTTGTAGTCACTGAAATTATTTCCTAAGAAGTGCATTGAGTATAAACCTTGACAAGAAGTTTCAGAAAGAATGGATAGTGTGTTGCTTCTGCCAGGCTGTTCTCCTTCCTAAATTGCAAATCAGTTACACTGGAAAGGAAAAGTAATAGAACACACTAATCACATTACTCCAAGTCTCCCTTTCTCCAACTTTTCTTCCTCATCCATTTAAGATTACTGTCAAAATTAAGTCAGTTGAGACAAAGCTGTCTGCTTTGTTTGTTTTTTCTTCCAAGGCATTTTCTGGCAAAGAAATCTGCTAAAGAAACAAGCATTTAAATCAAATATTGAAAAAATACTCCTTAGCTATTGGACACATAGTAATGCTTCTCAGGTGGTTTATACGTTTAACAAAGTTCTGCAGAGGAATCTGTGCGGTTCAGAACCCATTGGAAGAGGGGTCTATTTGCTGTGCAGATTAGTTTTCTGTAAATACATCATCACATCAACTATTAGACTCTAAACTTATTAGGGATATTAAATACTTATTCACAATTCCCCCTTCTTTCCCCTTCCCTTCTCCCCTGGGGAAAGAAAATAAATTAAAAAAAAAATAAAAATAATCAAGATATGAAAGAAGCAAAAGCCTATCTTCAAAACCAAGTCATGAAGTCATGCCTTGATTTTCCAAAAGAGGGAGATGTAGCTCCATTTGTGAATTAAGCATTTCAATTGCAGTGAAGAACCTAAGAATATGTTTAACTAGTTTACTAGATCAGATTAAAAAGGAAAGCTTTCACTCTATTTTCCATTTCCATGCTTCTCTTAGAAGACTAAGAGAAATTAGTAAATACTAACAAAAAATACAGAAAATACTATATTATCTATCTGAATGTAAAGAATTTCAAAAGATGGAGTAAGTAGCCTAGTATTATAAAAATATCTATGCAGATAGAGGTAAAAAATACCATAGGAAAATCAAACTGTTAAAATCTAGGAAACCATAGGAGAGTTGTTAAAAATGAAAGCAATATTACGTGGAAACATTCCCAATAGATTTCAACAGGCACAAGTGTAGAGACAATACTTCACTTAATCATCATGAACTATCCTAAAAGTACATGAATTTCTACAGGAAGAAACAATAGGCTTTATAACTGTTAGCTACACAAAGGTGGCATTATTAGGTATTCAGGGACAACCAGTTTATTTTCAAAAAAGGAAAACACCACATGTAACTCTGCTGCAGGACAGCATTCAAACTTTTCTTTCAGTCTAGAATCGATTTTGAAAAAGGTTTTCAAAATCTCAAATTAATAAGTCAAAGGAAAACTGGAATCTCTAAAATACACAGTTCAAGAAATACTTTTTTCCCCACTGTGACTTAACCAGAATCAAGTTACTATAACAACAGTGATGCAGCTCAAAGACTATAAAAAACTGTATGCATAATATAAAAGCATTCATATATGTATTATGTAACTGAGAGGCTTGGGGTAGGAGAGCACGGTTTGAAAAGCAACCATAATAATAAAGCACATTACACACAATAAGTGTAACTTATTAGAGTTGTTTCAAGCCATGTCAAGTAGAAAAGAAGCTGCTGAAGTATGTAATAGGGGCACCCAAGCATTAAGTATTACTTATCCTCAACTATAAAGCGTTTGTATAAAGGACAACTGCTGCATAATGCACCTTGCGGTTGGGTGGTTGTGGCATAGCATGCTTACTTTTTGATGCTCCCATTCACGGCTGTTTCAAACTGACAGCGAAATGTCTTTTGGGAATAAGGCAGGTCATGCTCAACACCTCTGCTTCCTGTCACATAATCCCACAGTGTCTTATAACTGGGGTAGCCTACAGCCCCAAATGGTCCTTCCACTGTCCTCTCCCTCCTCTTGCTGTTGTCTCCCTGCCCAACAACTCAAGAGTCCCTAACACCTTAGGTCACACTCTCTTTGGCGGATAATAAAACAGTGCAGAGAATCATGATGTGTTCCCTCTGTTCTGAGGTCCTCTGTCATGGATGAGCTCACCTGACCCTCTCCACACATTGTTAGATGCATTAACTTAACTGCTTTCTGATATTCTGAAGTAGCATACCTCGAATACTTTATCATAATATCTCAGAGAAGTCCTCCTCAAACAGCTCCAGTGTGGGCTGTGTTGCCAGTACAGATTCCATCTGACAAGACTTGGGCATCCAAGGTGCAGAATAAGTCCATCAGAATACCAAAGTTTATCTTCTACTTTCTCCTTGACCTATAATCTTCTCTTAACTTTATAGACAAACACATCTGAAAACTCGGAAGTACATACCAGTAAGTTACACTGAAGAGAGTGTCAGAAGCTTTACCTAATTAGTGGCCCTATCTTCGAAACAAAAACAATTCCCCTAAAAACCACAGCCATGTTTATATATACTTAATATGGACTCTCAGACTTCAAATTCCATTTCAAGACCCCTTCTTTAAAATCTCTCTCCCTTTTCCTCCAAAAATGCACATTTTGCTTTAACACATACCTAATATCAATTGAAACAAATAGTCTTCTGTATGGATAAACTAAGAGGAAAGTATTTTTAAATAGCAAAACCTCCTACCAAAGAATTGTGCAATCTTCAAGTCACAGGAGAACTTAGCCTGCCAAAATCACTGAACAAGAATATTCTGAAGTCCTGAGCTCAGTCTGCAAAAAAGGCTCCAAAGAGCAACAGTCCACTGCATTACAACACTTCATTGCTGCTACAACCTCTCCTATGAGTCTACAAGTAGTTGCACATTGTTTACCAAATCCAAACAGGGGAAGTCAAGAGACCATTTACCTCCCAATGAGATAACAGCTCTTCCTGCTAGTAAACCTAATCTGTAACCCAGAGAAGTCTACAATAACTTGCTGAAGGGTCATGGCTCGCAATCAAGCAATGAAACATGAAGGCTATTGCCACTGATTTAACTAATGCTTTACTTCCCATTCAGCACCACTGATGTCTAGAAACGTATACACTAGATGACTTAAGTCCTGTTCCCTAAAGTTCAAAATGCCAGGAATGCCACGTCTGCTCCTTCTTGCACATAGGTTATATACCACGATGCTGCAGAACACTTGTTTCATTCACTGTTCAACTTTGCAGAC
Source organism: Phoebastria nigripes (assembly GCA_035582835.1). Lineage (NCBI taxonomy): Eukaryota > Metazoa > Chordata > Aves > Procellariiformes > Diomedeidae > Phoebastria > Phoebastria nigripes. Next base: position 281,573 of record JAYKAV010003109.1, read on the forward strand.
CTGGTGATTTTTCATTTTTTCCATCTTACACACCATTTAAGACATGAAATTTAAGTGACATGGAACTTAACAGACTATGAGCAAGGATATTCCCCCCCCACCAGCTGAGGTGAAAACATTAGAAGTGTTTAGTATTTGTACATGTAAGAAAACAGTGAACACTTCTTCAGGAAGCTTCCCATCGAAATCAAGTTTCATACCTCTGCTAGGTACCCTAGGGCTCCTTTTGTAAAAGCTGTCTGACTGCACATAACCTATTTACATCTTACATTACAGAAAACCCAGCACACCTTTAACACTTCTATACCTAGCATCCTAACCACCAGCCTGTTATCCCATTATAAAAAGTTTCCTGGGTTTTCACATTCTCATTAAAAATGCCTTCACATTTTGACTGCAGACTGCTTGAAGCGCATCAGACCTGAACTCGAAGCCAGTCTGATACTATGCTGCTGGACTTCCCGATCAGTCAGGTCAGCTGCAACACCATCTACTTCATCAGCGACAGTAATTACACTTGATGAATTTTACTAACAGTGGTTCCCTGACACTGATTAACCTACGTGCTCACCATATTTGATTCCTTTTCAAGGTTTACAAGTTAAACACAGAGCATGCAGATCTACTACGAAGTATAGGATACAGTGGTAAAAACTGTAAGGATGAAGTTTTAATAATGTTCTTTACAACTAACTTTCCTCTCCCCAGCACCTCATGGGTACAAATGTACTTTTTTTAGGTACTTTAACCATGATTAATCTGTTAGTGTTCTGACTCAAAGTAGTTCCTCCTTTGCACCCTTTAATATTAAAAAGGATTATATATTTGGACTGGAAAACTACTCAAAACCAACAGTAGTGAACTTTTAAAGTATTTTGTATAAGCTGACAAAAACAATTGTGACTGTTCATGTCAGCCCYGATTTTTTATTGAACTTGGCACCTGTAACTACTGTTCAGCAATCACTGAAACCACTCAAACATGTGAGAGTCTGGAATATCAATAGAAGATTATTGTGTTAACAAGTGCACAAGATATCAAATCTAATCACCTCACTACAATACAAGACACTCCCTCAAAAAACTATGAAGTTTACCATTTAAATATATATATACATACACATACACATGTAGATATGTTTGTGAAGGAAGAAAGGATATAGATTTAGCAAATGAAATTCAGAGTTTTTAAAAATTTTCTACCATTTTCTGAGGTGACCTTTCCAGGGAAAACTTATGTTATTTTTTCCTTGCACTGTATATGATTAGTTCTGTCAGCATACACAGAGAAATTCTGAAGGCTGCTACAGTACCCAGAAATGATCTGTTAAAACCCAATCAAAATTAACTATAAAACAGGGTTGGTTTTTTTTTTTGGTTGGTTGGGGTTTTTTTTTTKGTTTTTGGGGTTTTTTTGTTTGGTTGGTTTGGGTTTTTTGTGGTTTTTTGTTTGTTTGTTTTTTTAAACTTTTATCTATCTACACTCAATTACATAAAAGCTATCTGAGAAAGCTACCCATTTGTAGTTAACTCATATGGCTTCAAAAATGTAATAAGAAACCAACAAATTTAGTCACTGAGATTTTACAACAACTTCCTAATCTTTACCTTGCTCTTGGTAAAAGTTGCATTATGTAGGCATGTCAGCCATCCTGACTCTTACCTTCATAACTCAAAGAGAAATAAGCCAGAATCACTTATATTAAACTAGATTTCATGAATGTACAAGTGATATTTAGTTGCATACAGTGTTTTAATTTCATGCACCTACCCAGCATATTGTCAGATAAAGTGTCAGGTAAATTTATTGGTATATGAAAATCTTGTTCTGTCAAATCATTTCAGAAATTAGATCTACTGTTGTTACTAGCAAGTTGAACAATTACTACTATTTTAGTATACCCTCGCCAGCTCACAGAAGAAAACTTAGTGGTTCCGCTATACAGATCTCCTTCTATTCAACATTCCAGGGCAGCAGGTAGCTCAATCATAATCGCCAATATTTTGGAAGTGATCTTACCATCTTTTCTTATTTAGCTGTGTGAAAATACTTCAGAACTTGATCATTAGCCATGAATTTGGAAATTATTTTCATCTAGGTTTGAATTCTTATTGGCTTCTATTTTCCAATTGTTCTGCGTTTTCTGTGTTGTTCCTTGGCATTCCTATAAAGAATATTAAACAAGTCCCCCACTGCAGATATTAAGATCTCAATTTTTACCAATACTGTTCCCACCCCTAAACTCCACTGACATTATTTCAAAATTAGGATCTTACAGATTACAGTGAAAACTTAATTTGTAGGTATTTTTAAGCAGTTGTAAAACTCATTTATAAATAAACAGTAAAAGAACAAAGTGGAACACTGATTAAATTCCTGCATGCATATGACAACACATGACAAGACTTGCTAAGGAAGCCTATCCATGTTAATTTTTCTAAAAGTTTGCTGTATACTGTGAAAAGGTAATTAAGAATACTCTGGCAATGAAGGAAGAATTCAGTCATTTTCAACCATGAAAGAAGATAAGCGCACTTGCCCCCCAACTGCCATCACTGTTAGAATGACAAACATGTTAACATTTAAAGGAACTTTGGTTGTCTCAGACCATCTTTCAAACTACCTGCATTAGCATAAAGAAACAGAGGTAAAGAGGCTTAATTTATTAAAGCACAAAGTTTGTTTTTGTTTTGTTTTTTAATCTGTGCTCAGTTTATGACACCTGTCAGAAGTTTTTTTTTTAAAAAAAAAAAAAAAAACAAAACAAAAAAACCCCACAAAACAAACAAAAACACCACACAACCACAACAGCAACTATATTTGTTCACTTAACTCACTCTAAGCTCCCCACTGATCCATGGGAGAAAGAAGAAAGTGCCCTTTTCTAGCAGGTAACCTTATTTTGTAGTGGATGTCATAATCCACAAGGGAGTCACTCAACTGTTACAAGCATCCATCCCTTCACACAGAAATGTATCAGAAGATCTATAGCAGGTTTTTTAATTACTCACCTTCTTCAATGTTTACATTTACTTATGAGAAGTGCCTGAAGAGCTACAGTAGACAGCCTACTACTATTGAAAACAGGCAAATGTTTGACCTCTGCTCTTCATTCATTTTCCTACAAAAATATTTTGTGACCTGATCTAAATTAGTGTCACCAGCTACACTCCATCCATTTCCCATTCTGGCTTAGAAATTACTTATTTAAAAGGAATGACCTTGTCACCATTTCAGAACTTGGCATTCGCCTGTGTAGAGCTAAAGATGAAAACAGTGTAGACAGAAGCTAGAGATAAGGACCTTCTGGAGGAGGCTTTTTTCCCCTAGCAGATTAATCAAATCACTGCATAAATGTCTGAAGTGGACTATTTTAACTTAAAGTTTTTTACCAATATTATTCTTAAATATTTAAAACCTACGATTCCCTCATGCTTCTTTAGTAAAGCAAAAGAGGGAATACCTTCATTACTAAAAAGAAATAGTTTTTGTTGCCTAGTCTAGTGCACATAGACAACAGTGCCTGTGTATTTAAACATTAGCTCTGCAATCTGCATAGTAATTTCCATCTACAGACAATCCAATATTCTCAGCTTCTACATGAACAAAGAACTGCAAAACTATGCTCTACCACACAAATCCTCATGTTCCCAAAAATACACACATTTATGAATGATCATAATTAACAGAATGATGTAGTTTGARGAAAACTTACAGAAGAGCAACAGTTTTCTGAACCAGTTAGTGGTATGAGAGAGGATAAAAAGATCAGCCATAGCATGAGGGTAACATACATGCATACCACATGGAATATTCCAACCTCATTCCAGCTTTTGTGACAGATAAACCATTTTAGAACTACCTTAACTGGAGACTTTTTTCCACGTTAGTTATATCATCTAAATACATTGAAAGTACACATTGTGATGTGTTAAGATTCAGTTGTGTAGGCACCACGGAACAAAAATGAAGTGTCATGAAAGATTATTACAGATGAGGCCGGGAGCAGTTCCATACGGATGAAGTCAGTTACGATTGCGTATTCACTTGTACACTTGCGAATCAAGTTTCTACATCTTCCCCCCCCCCCCCTTTTTTTTTTTATAAGACAAGAATATACACACTCAAAAGCAAATCTATCTCACAGGCAGACAGAACAGTCCAGCTTCACAAGCCTGTTTGGCAATCATGTATTTTGAGTGTCAGTGACAACTGCATACATCTTTGTTTAGAACTGACCACATAAAAGCATGATTAAAGAAGTGGCAGGGTAAAAAAAAAATTAAAATTGAAAAAAAAAAGAAAACAAACTCACATTCTGCTCTGCCAGCAAGAGTCTCATGGCTTTTCAGAAGACTCAGAGCAACTACAGAACTACAGCAAATCATCTTACTAGTACATCAGTACCAAGAGTAATCAGTACTCAAAAATTCTGCATACTAAACAAATTATGCACAATGCAGTCTTTGCTTTATGGAATTTGTATTTCAAAGAAAATGGTGAATGGAAAGAGAGAAAGTACTGTGAAGACCTGTACTTCAAAAATAGGATATGACCAGTGATTATATAGGTAGACAGACAAAAAAAAAAATCTTAAGTTTTTCCAAACATGTTTAAGAATATATGCTTTTTGTTATTATGTTAATTATTATCAACACTGCTCACTCATGCCTTTTATCTCTACACTAAGCATAGAATATTCTACAGTAGGTGAGCTCAATAGTTTTGTAGACACAACGTAAAAGGTAAATTCAGCAACAACCAAAAAATCTAACCTACTTACATCTCAAAACCATGGAAAATACTAAGTAACCATTCCGCAATCTCATACATTACTGCATAATCACTGTACTTGAGTTGCAGACAACTGTTTTCTTTACTGCTCTGTAAAATAAAAACAGCTTTCTCATCCCTGAGTGATTATTCCTAAATTTCAATTTATCCATATTTATTACTGGGATAATTTCATAGGCCATAACAAAAAGCATAGAGATAAGCACACACATTGAGTAAGCATTTCCAGAGCATTTTTATGCATATCTTTGTTTCAGCAGATTCCTTGTTTACCTAAGCTGATTTTCAGCAGAAAAATTAGGATTTTTTCCAGTGTGTTAGTTTTGTTGACGGGAGCCCTGAAAATATAGTAGTATTATACAAATGCTCCCCGTTTTTTCATTTTCCCAGTCTATAAATGATTTCAGTACATTTCTTTCCTTAACTACTCATTACTGTCCCCCGTTAGCATCTGATATCTCTGGAACTCAAGCTCTGACTGCAACAATTTAAATTCTCAGAAGTACATCTCTGACTGAAATCAGTATTCACCTAGAAATAATCAATTCTACTGATAGTTAGTTGTCATAGGTATATCTGCATTAAGCGTAGCAAATATGGCATTTGACAGCTCAAAGAAACTTTCCATTAATTTCTGGAAGAAAGGATTTTATGCTCATGGATAGTCACAAAATACAACTGATAAAATAACTAAGTTTTCCCTGTGTCTGTATTTAGTTTAACTTACTTAACCTAAGCCTGCTGCTCAATACCCTTAATTCCTAAATGATAGGCAGAAGTTTTACAAGACCACATGTACCACTAAAGCAACACAAAAAGATCACCTGAAAAGCCATGGTTAAAAGGATCTCAAAAATTACCAAGGTATTGAGATTTGAATAGGATCTTAATCTCAAGTAGTTGCATCAAATACAGAAAGACTTTATCTGTACATTACTTAATTCTTATTTTTCAAATTATCAATATGTAAATACTGTTTTCATCTTGTAACATGATACAATACACTATTACCCACATTTCAGCCACATATGCCTGTTTCTAAGCATCACGAAGCAAGTTAGATGTTAATGTTTCACTCACTGAGGTCACTTTGCACAAGTAGATAAACTGATGCTGCTTCTTAGAAAAATTAAAAGAAGATAAAGTCATTTAGAAGAAAACAAAAAGGACAATTGAGTAAGGAGGGTTACAAGAATTGGACAGAGTAAGTCTAGAACCAACACCTTTAGCTTTGATCCATGTGGCACAGGAGGATAACCATCTTTTCCAGGTGGAATGAACAACTCCCACTTCCCATACTCCATCTTCTTATATGGGTGAGAAAATGGATTCCAGCCATCTGCAATTTAAGAAATAATACTAAGCGTATTTATCTTAAAGTGTGTCCAATTACAATTCAAAGGTATAACAGTGTGTTCCATCTTTTTCAATGACAGCAGACAAATACTTTTGCATCTGATACTACCACACACGTTCAAAAGGGGTTCAATAAAATGCGTAAGATTTTCACTAGGAAACCATACTACAATTCTAATTTGACAGTGATTAAATTATTTCTACTTTACCTTCTTTGATCAAAGTAAAAACAACCTCCTCCTCCCCCAAAAAACACTACTGATTTTAATACCACAAAATCGTGGTGGTATGAAAATTAATGAATGAAATAATGCTTAATGTAGAATTAAAGCCAAAAAACTCACATCCTAAACAAGCTAGTAGAAATATTTGTTACAACACTGTCAGAAAAAATAATTAGCAGCTGTTGATTACAGAGAGGGGAAGCGAGTTTAGACAAAATGTAACCAAAACCAGCCTCCATAAATTGAATGCTCAAACTAGGTTTGGACACACATGCTGCTCATTGCCTGTATTTTGACAAGCTGACTTCCTATTAATAACACTCATTAAGTGTATATAATAAGAAAAATAAAGGGGAAACTGCAGACAAACTCAGTAGCAATGGCTAGGAAGCCACATAATACCAGACAATGACAACAAAGCCAGGAAATTTGGCCTGAAATGCCACAGTTTTATTTAAGCAAGTCCTGAAGAAGATTCCTTTTTCATTAAAAAAGTTTAGTGAACCAAGCTTAGATTCCATAATTCAAGATTCTTTGTCCTCTTTGGATTCATTGAGCACTGGAGACATGCAAGGTTGGTCATTATGACATGCCCAACTAAATAGGCATCTGCCAAGAAGATCTTGTGTGTTGTATGCATGTTCAAGGTTAAATCATATGAGTGAGACAGAATATAAAGCTTCTGAATGCACAGACTTAGGCAATGTAATCATTTCTAGGCTAGAAGGAAGTGGCAAGCCAAGTTTGAAAATTACTTCTTTTTCTTTTTGCCTTGAAACGTGTCTATCTCATATTTCAAAGCAACAGAGACTCCTAAGCTAACAAGAAACCAGTCCACAAAGAAAATTGAATTGCAAGACATTAAAGCAACACATGCTAATACTRATCTTTTTGCATACCATGTCCTGTAGTTTAAAAAAAAGAGGTGGCTTACACCTCAATGAAAGAAGAATAAGCAGCCTTCAGTGACCTATTTGCAGGAGGTGCAGTGCTTGATCTTAGGCAGGCATTCTATAACAGCTAACAAACTGTTCACACCCTAAACTGAAGTTCCATGACTAGTTTAAGCTAGTAAAAAACCAATATTGCTACTAAACATGGTAGTCAGGGTTAAAAGCAATTCAATGAAAAACTGGACATGCCATTGGAGCAGGATCATCACTTTTGGCACCATGGAAATCACAACAGGGGAGGTAGGGAAGTGAAGTTGTTATCTATATGCATCAACATATGTATTTTCCAATAAGTATCAGTGATCAAAAAATATTATCTGCTGTGCAACAAAAAGATAACCTTCTCTAACAATATATGGATGTCTTGAGCTTCAGAGAAAGACTAGGCTGCTTTCAAAGTAACTTGCTAGTTGCTCTTACACAGCTGTTTAAGCCTGAGAACTGCCAGTCTTTAAAGAACACAACTGAAAGGCACAAATCAAACAGGTTAGACAATGACAAAAATAATTATGTAAGACCAATATTCTAGTACCTATTCATTTTACAGTAGAGAGCAGTGTCAAAACCAATGAAGAGATTATTATAATAAAACGTTTCCCATGCTCAAAAACAGAAATACAATTAACTCAGTACTCTATTTAGATGATAGTTTTTATCACTATTAAGGTATTTGGATAGTGCAGACAGAAAATACACACATTAGCAGAAGGAAAGTATTTACTAAACTATTACTTGATTAACAGCAGAAGAGCTTGTATATTGGTAAGATTTAGATGGGTCTTCCCCCTTGGTTTTATTCTGAAGCTTCAATCAAAAAATAATGAAACAAGCACTACTAACATCTACTAAGGCTACTAAGACCAACATCGAACAAACAATACCTTAGCCATAGAGCAATCCTCCTTAAAAGAATGTCAAAACTGCAAACACTATATATAGTGTTTATATACTATAATACATATATTTTATTTTATTTCAGGGAATGGTAAAAAGATGTAGAATACATCACTAGGATTTTAGGGGTTGGAAAAAAGGAAGTCATATAACATGGTACCTACTGTAAGTTACAAGTCTGTCAGTGTTTATCACCAAGAGAAGGAGAGGGGGACAGCAGTCATCTAAGGGCTCCTGAATGCTCCCAAAGCACTGAAGGTACTTAAAGGGCAAAAAGGGAGTTGGAGGTAGAAAGGAGGGCAATATTATTATGCATAAACTAGAAAAGTTACATGTTCATTTAGAACATATTTGCATAATCCAAGTGCCACTGATACAGTCCTTAAAGCAAAATGAATGACAGCTGAGGGGTACGCAGCCAGGTAAGACTCTGGAAACCTACTGGAGGAACTGAAGACATCTGGAAGAACTTATGCCTGTGTCTGGACAATTACAGCACATTTTGTTCAAAGCAGGACCTTCAATCTGGAGTGTAACATCAGAAACAGTACTTAAACTTCAAACACCAACACATGGTAAGAACCCTATATCAAATGCTCAGAAAGAACATCTCCAAACAACACTGCACCTTTTAACAGAAAAGCAAGAACAAAAAATAAAGGTGGTAAAAGAGTTAACACTGATATTTTCTTTTAAATTGCAAACAGCTACACTGTCTAAAATAAACAATTAATACAAAAATGGGAAAACAGAAGAAAGATGAAAAAAGTAACAAACATCTTAAGAAGTTGCAAGAAGACTACTTTAAGGAACCTGTTCAGATTTATGATAGTCAAGATCTTCTTACAGGAATTACTACCAACTCTTTCAGCCTTCTTCCCCCCCATAGATATCTGATCATCTTCATTGCTTTTCATGAAACTCTTTCCAATAGAGCTGTATCTCTTGATTACAATGCATGAACTGAACCAAATATGCCAGGTGATGACTTGCTAATACTGAGCAAAATAAAAAGTTACAGCAAAAGTATTAGGCCCAGTCTCTACAAAACTCACTTGGGGGAAATTGCCTGAAGTTGAGTTCATTACATGCACCAAGAACACTGAATTTTTACATTATTCCAAAAAAATTCTCAGGACCTCTGTTACAACCACCTCTCTTCCCTCCTTTAGAGRGGGAATGGTTTCATCTCTCTACCCATTTAAGCATCTCTGCTCTCCAGAAGCAGCTTTAACAATTCTGACCAAGTTGCTTACACTTCGCCCTCCACCTGCTAGCAATACCAGATGCTCCAGTTAATCCTTCCTCTTCTCAGCCACAGTCCTTCATTACTGGGTGTCTGTGGTTCATGACTTAATAAATGTAAAGCAATACCCATCTGTCCCAGATGGTCCTACTTAAAACCATTATTTACTACTTACCCCTGGAGAGGAACTCATTTAGGAAGATTAATACAAAGCAATATTTTCAGTTATAAGGCAACAGGCATAAAAAAGTTAAAACACCCTGAACATTGAAGACTTTTTCCAAAGAGGAAGTGGGTCAGGCTTCTCTCAGTTTTACTGCTTAGTTTCCAGGTTTTTCAGCAAAACATAGCCAAAAATGCCTCGGGGGGGGGGGGAACAACAACACACCCACAAACAACCAAAAACTGAATAGCAAACTATTCAGAAGTCGAAAATATAAAGACAAGAAGAAATATCTTAGTTTGAGAACTGGGACTTCAAAGACTCTGCCAATAGCTACAAACAGGAAAAGGCTGAGAAGATTACCAGCAGAAGTTCAAATAATCAGCTGGAATACGCTTTAGGAAAAAGGACACCATCACAGAAAACCCGTAAGCCATACACAAAGACAAGAGCTTCTATACAAAAGTTCAGGCCCCAGATATGTCTTAATCCAACACAGAAGACATCTTGCACAACCTGGTACTTTTAGTTTCTCTCATCTCTGTGACTAGATCTTCCAAAACAAGCCAGTTATTTAAACATTACATCCTACCTCAGCAACATGAGGCACAAGGGAACTTCTTGCTTAGAACTGCACCCTTAGCACACCAAAGAATCATGAACTGAGCTTTAATCTAGAACTAAATTCAAAGCTATAGTGGCTTGGACTCTACCATTTGTCATTAAAAATCAATTTAAATGCAATACTTCCAGCTAAATCATAAATTAAGTGACTTCTTGTTCCATCTCCTGCTTTTATTTTCACATTGACAAGTATATAGCCATACAGCTCTGAGGCTCATGGCTTAACTTGGAGTTTCATATCAGAAATTAACACTCCTCTTGCTTCACATAGGGGAAAGGAGTACTTCTTGCATATTGATCAAAGCTTGTTCCAGTGTAAGAGCTGATACATTAGTGCAATGTTGTAACTATTTTTTCAAAAGTGAAAAGACTTCATAAATTGAGGTTGGATTCCCAAGTGCTATAAACTCATCTCTTAGGACAGTTATATTTCTACATTCCACATACTTCTGATCAACTGAAAGATGCTCAAAGAGAATACAGAGTCCAGCAAGCATTCACACATCTTCCTTGAGGAAAAGATAACAGACAAATAGCAGTTCAGACAAGGGAAGGGCATCAAAATCCCACTATCCCACAAGATACCTTTATACCATTTGCTTGGAATATGAAACTAGAACATAAATGGAGAGATTCTCCAAGGACACTATCCTGTTCTACACAGTGGCCAATTAGGTCTTCCTCTTTCTACATTGCCTGATTTCCAACAGCTCAATAGAACGGTCATTAACATAATCTGCTTAAAAAGTGATTAAACAGCTCAAACACTAACAAAAACAAATGTCATTACTTCTCAGATAGGATGTCTCCCTGGATATTAATAGCCGCTTATACTTCAGTCTACTGCCTTCAGTTGTCTGCAGCCACAGAAGTATAGCACTATTTGACTTTACTCATGAAATCTAGGTATTTTTCTGTAAAAAGCTTTAAAGAAAGTAGTAAGAAGTTCAGTATCATATCATAGTAGTATCTAGACTCCATTTAGGTAAGAGTTTGAGTCAAGTCAGGAAAAAAAAAAAATCATTCTAAGATACAAAAAGTTTCCAATTAGCTGTCAGATAYCCAAATTATGAGGGCTCGTGACTTAAGTTCCCCTTTCTTAGCTCTGAAGGAAGCCTGTCAGAGTTTAAATAAACCTCCCCCCCAAAACCAACCAGGCCACCCTCCCTCCACCCTCCAGCCCCAGCAGAAGCCTTCCCCACTACTGCAAGAAAAAAGAAGCAGAAACAAAAACAGACATTCCAGTGTGATCAACATTTTAGATCCAATGTTAGCTGGGAGGGAGGAAGGGGAAGGCAGAGAAAAGAAAAAAAGAAACTGAAGAACAAAAACCACAAGTATGACAATGTATTATATCAAATACTGACTTCCAAATTAGCATATACATACTTACTCTTTCAAGCTTCTTAAAGCCAGTAACTTTTTWAATTAAACTATTGTTTACAAATAACCTACTGAGTCTCTGCATGGCCAAATACAATTTTGAGTGTTCTAATTCCCAACTAAATTCCATGGGTTACCCTCAAAACTTGGCAGTTCAGTGACTTATTTTGAAATAGTTGATTGTAGAGTAGCAATAAATTGCCAGTAGTCACCAAGTTCCTCAGCAATACAGCATGCAAATAAAATATTCAGTGTGTTATCACTGAGAGTTTTTAAGGTAGCTATAATGTTGATACTGCCTCTAGTAGGAGAAATTCAGCTGACTAATTGCCTCATATACTTGATTTACCAAGAGGCTAAAAGTACTAATTGACAAATCTTAATGTTTTTGGATGTTCATTTAATACTTTTCAGATAGAGGAAAGCATCGTACCAGAATACCAACAGATATAATATCTTTTTCTCTCCAATTACGGAGTTTTAAAGAAGAGACGAAAAGAACTCTGAAAGTATTGGGATTTTCTTGAATTTGTGTTTTTCATTTTCCAATCCAAACACAGATTTGTGTGCTATTACTAGATTCTAGCTTTTTTTCAGAATGCACAGTGATACTAAGAATTCTTCTATAAATAGGAGCTATCCCATTCATTACAAGTGTCTCAGAATAAGGTACAAAAATACCATAATTTGGGCCAAAATACCTTAATATCAAAGCTTTCATTGTCTGCTATAAGGCACAAGTCATTCACAAAAAACTTTACATTTGCAGGACTGATGCTTCACATGTATATAATTACAGAAATAAATTATTCATGTTTATCTTAAGCACAGTTCATAATAAAGCTATTATCAACTATCAGCTTAATTATGAATTCTGAAAGAAGTTTAAGTTCTGTAACACAGTCTGCACCTGCCATTATAATTTTTACTAGTTTTTGATCCTCAAAAACTTATCAGATTAARTATCAGGGACTAATATTTTGTGTCGTTCTTGTGCCTTTCCATCAAACATCTAAGAGACACACAGACAATACTGTATTATTAATTAAAACTGTATGAGAAAACACTGCTATCCATCTCCCTAYATAAGAACTAAAAAACAAAGCATGAATTGACTGTTCTTCTATAATGTGCCATCATATTTCAGTTTAAAACCTAAAGAGCTGCTGTCATTTAAGTTCCATGTTTGTTTCTTTGTATAAGACTTCCAACTTCCCCCCAAGTGGTTCAGTTACAATTCTTTTTATGAGAAGCTGAGTTTTATAAAAAAAGTCTTATTAAAAACAATCCTGATATTCAATTTAAATACAACATAATCGTAAATTTAGTTTGAGACTTTAACCTGCTTGAAAACTTAAAGAAAGGTTAAAGGGATTCAGTTTTAATTAAACATATCTGTAGCAACCTGAATCTAAGTCATAGGGTTTTGCAACCCAATTTCTCATCAGAATATTATTAAAGCTCAACTGAATTGAATGACAGTCTTCCATTCCTCTAGGCTTTCTGAGTATATTATCTTCCCCTCTGGGAATGAATACTTTACTATGACAGATGAATATGGTATATAGGACAAATGCAGTTTTTCCACATTAAAGTGAATTTTTTTTTAGTCTTTTGATTTTACTGCCACATTTCATTAACATCTAGATACAACTACTCTAAGATATTAGTCCTAAATTTCTGCTTCATATGATGTATTACATGAAATATTTTAAATGAAGTAGAGTTTAGAAAACCATTGCAGTTTTTAGCTACTGTATTCTGGTATATGTGTACTTCCCCACCTAACCTGCCAAGCCAATTTACAAGTTATATCCTCTTTTTAGAATAGTAGTTATTAGTTTCATTAAAAGTCTGTTTTTAAAATGGCTATCTATTAAAATAAATATCTAAAACAAACGTATTCTAGTCTTCAACTGTGTTGAGTAATTTAACTTAAAGACTACTATATTCATCACAAAAACCTTGAGCAATGGGTGGGGCTGCAGGAAGTAGAGGAGGGGTAAGGAGGAGAATTTTCTGTGTGTTTATGCATATCAAGTTGAGTTATTAAAATAGCCTCATCTAGCTGTCTTGCAGCCAGTATTGATAGCTGACATCACTATTATCTGGCAGTAGGTGAACTATACTCGTGATTCATTATTCAGTTTTTKAATCAGAGGACATATCTGATTCCCATATTAAAATTCAAGTACTGCACTAACCTATTTTATCAATGTCTATTCCAATAAAAAAAACAAGGAGTATTTCAAGGAAAGCTACTCTATCATTCACTAGGTTAACCATATCAAACAGGAGCACGGTTGAAAACAGCGTTGCACTAACTCTTCTGTTTGTCTTCTGCATTAAAAACGATTTTTCTAAAAATAATCATTGTCTATAGACTCAAATTATCACAGTGAATAGTGGACACAGACCCTCCCATTGAGTTCATAAAGAAAAAGAGAAAATACAAATTGCTGACAATTAAAATAGATGCACTTTATGACTCTGATGTTTGGAAACTGAAGCATAATATAAATATTTAAATACTTTCTTTTGCTTATTCTATTTATAAGTGTATTGATCTTGGGACTACGGAAAAACAGTACTAAAACAGTACCGTTTGCTATGAACCATTAAAAAAAAAATCTTAACAATGGATCTGAAAAACACTGCCAGCATAGTCCATTTATTTCTTTATTACTGCACACATTTTTACAGAAGTTAACCATAGTACTTTAGAAAGCACCACCAGATACTACAGCTAATGGCAAACGTAATGAGTCTTATTTTAAAGTTATATAAGCACATACAGTTTCAAGTTCATGACTGACTTCCTCAAATACAGAGTCTGCGCTTTTAATAGTTTCCTCAAACAGGGGTAAGGAAGAAGGAAAACTCAATATTTAACTTTTTGTTTAAGCAGGAGTAGTTAACTGCCTCAAACTGGCAATTGATATACTTTTTTTGTAATATAAATACACACACTGAACATTCACCAGGTAAGTATTCCTGCAAAACAGAAGTTAGATAAATAACACTGCATACTTCTGAAATGCAGTTAAATGAACAAAATCATTTCACAGATTAAGTCCCAGTTCAGCAAGAGCCAGTAACGAAATTCCTAGTATCTTGATGGACTATCACCTAACCCTGAAGAAGGGATAGAGTAGAGAGGTAAAAGGGAAAAACAGAACGAAAACCCCCAAAACCCCAAACAAAAAGGAAAGAGTGGAATTAGTACTGCAGGATTTAAGAGCAAAAATGCATCTGACCTCCATTTAAGAATTTGCAGAATGTGATTTGAGTGTAGCTAGCCTTCTGAATGAGGAGCAAATTTATATTTGTCTCAAGTTCTAAGTAAATCAACGTCTTCCCAGTTCTCACAGTAAGCAATGCAATTCCTCCATGTAATCCTGCCACCCTCCTGTTCTACTAACATCCTACCTTCTCCTCCCCTCAAAACAGAACACCACCTACTTTTTCATAAGTATGTTAGTTTGATTTTAGGYTACCATTTTCCAGCAGGGCTTTTGTCTACACTCATGATTAGTGGGAMTTTTGAAGGGCCTTGGTCCTCAGACAACACTGCTGTTAGATCAGTCAAAGATAAAGCTAATTATTCCACTGTTACTTCTCCTTCTATGCATACAGTTTTATAGCTTTAGGAAGAACCTCAGGTAGTTTAGACACATTCAGCCTAAAGCTGCAGTTGTGATCAGGCTAGATCCTTTAGACAAGTCACCACCTTATGGGTATTAAAAAAAAAATAAATAGATACACATAATACTGACCATACAGTAGAAACACTTATGTTCTTAGGCTATTGCAATGTACAGTAGAAGATTATTATTTTAAATCATGAAATGCCACTACACCAGCCAGCCACTACATACATTTTTACTATCAGAATTTCATCGTTGCTACAAAATTGTCTTTAAGTGAAGAGGGTATTGATCTAAAACACAGTACAGGAGAGAAGAAATATTCCTAAAAATACTTACTGAAGTCACCTGCGAGAAACACTGCTTCTGCTCCCGGTGCCCACTCTTTGCAATATATTCCACCATCCACAAATTGGTTAACTCCGAAGGTTTTGTAACTTTCTGAAAATTTATCAAGGCCTCCTTCATTTTCCTCAATGTTCTTCAAGCGGTTATAAAACAGTGAATACCTTTCAATGAAAATAGATAAGATTTTTTAGAAAGTTTAGTAAGCGACATTAAGATTAACAAGTGTAAGAACATAAAAAAAACCATTAAGTGAGATACACTGTCACACTATGTCCTAAGACTACCATATCAGATTCACTGTTCTCTACAGAACTAGRAAAAAAACATTAAATACAAACCATATAATTTTTCCATGGTTGTTACACAGTGCAAAGTTGCAATCTTCATGTTTGCGTATATTTCCTCTACTTTATGGCAAGAGTTTGCACTTTAAGACTACAACTCCTGATTGGCAGTCAAGAAACCATAGTGTTACCACAGAACAGGAGAACTTCACACTCTGAACAGCCTAGCACTTCTTCCTCCATCTTATTAATATTGGACACAGGCCTCCTAGGGAGAATTGTATAGCCCTGCTATACAATTGTATAGCCCTTAGCCAATTTTAACAGACAATCTCAGGACACTGAAAAGTTTGCAGTACAGCACATAGTAAGTATGGAGTAAGTAGTCTGGCACTTGCAGAAAGCAGCTCCTTAGGCAGCCTCTCTACACAGACCATCAGCAAGACTTTGCAGTCCCCTGACACTGCAATGATTTGGAAATCAAAATTACCACTTCGTGTAAGTTATTATTTGGTCCGTACCCTACCTACCACGGTAGGACACGGAATGGCCTAAACCTCTAATGTAAAAATTTACTAGTAACAGGTTAGAGGTGGTTTTGTTTGTTTGTTTGTTTTGGTTTTTGTTTGGGGGGGTGTTTGTTTTACATATTTTGCTATGTTTTCTCCAAGAAGCTCCCATCAATTCAAGAAACACACATCAGGTGCACAATATAAATAAGGTCAACTTTGACTCCTAAAACATGAGCTATTATGTGAAGCAGCACAGCTAAAAGCTTCAGTTGAGAATTTTACGAATGCTACTTGTAGGGTTTTTTGTTTGTTTTAAATAAGACATCCCCAATGTGTGTGTGTTCTCCATAAATGGAAAGGAGTCTTCTGAAATGTATAAAAACTAATAAGAATCCCAGCAAGAACAACTTGTTTGCCTCATTACACTTACTGTATTTTGAAAAAGAAAATAGAAACAGTAAAGAAGCAGAACAGCACTATGGGATGATACCTTGTTGGTTTAAAAAAAAAAAAAAAAAAAGAGCCTGTCTGCAGGCTCTGTGATTTGTTTTAAAGCTTTGTTTTAGAATTGGCCCTTAATTAGTTCAAAGTAGAGGATTAAAATGTCTATTTAATGGTTAAGGTAAAATAACATTACTTATATTAACTTAGAGTACTATGACTACTTTCAAGGTTAATCTCCCAGCAAGTTTTTATTATGAAGACTGATGCTCATCTTTAAAGACAGCAAGATTTGAAAAATGCCTCAGGACACACTATAGCAAATACATTTATAACTTTTTGCCCATCCACCTGCATCATTCCTTTAAGATTTGGTCATGGGTATAATCCTCAGAAATGTATTACTAACTACTACTGCTCTGATAATCAATTTCATTTATAGTGCTTGATGGAGAATACTTTGTCAGATTTCTAAGTGTAAGTATATTACATATATACACAAAGCCAGTTGACTGAGTTAAGTTTTAACCAACTGCAACCATAGAAAGATTTATATAAATAAAGTTTAAATACAGAAACACAGAGCAAGTCATGAACAGCCTCAAAAGTTCAACATATGACATTTGTTAAAGGCAAAATTACTCCATTATTGAAGGGTTCTCCTGGGGGGGAAGAGTATTTTGATTTGTATAGCTTTTAAAAAAGTTTTAAGCCTTGCTTTAAGATATATCAGTTATATTATACAAGAACACAGTGCTATCTGCAAATTCCAATTTCTCAGCTATGTATAAGCTGTTTCAAAATTGCTGCCTGTCACATGTATTATTTTTAACTACTTCCACTGCAGCTGAAGTAGGAACCCTTTTGTATATGCTATAGGTAACGTTGTAACTCCAGAAAAGATCTAACTGAAGCAATGAATTTGACACACTTAACCTGTTCCAAAACACCTGTTGTATTTTATCAACTGAAAATTAATCTTCMCCCCCCCCATACTTGGTACAAATACATTTTCACAGCTTTAAGAACACCTTTGGCTGGATGTGGTATTTCCCACATTCAGGAAGAAGTAGAAGTGGTAAGCTTCATCTTTAAACAAAAGTCAGTCATACCAATCTTTGAAAGCTGGAGAGGAATGAGATGATACATTTATTAACAGAGAAGAACAGCCGGTCACAGAGAAGGACTGAAACCTCTGTGCAGAAAAGAAAAAGGCTATGATAAGCTTCATATAACCTAGAGGCACACACACACTGACTGCCTACTGCTCTTTCTCAACGAGTCCTCCCTAGCAAAGAGAATCAAACCCATTCATCTCATTCCGAAGAAATAAGCAGCAAACAAATTCAGGATTTGAGAGTGGGTTTATGGGGTGGGAAGGATGAAAATGGACTTTCAGAAAGCAATTATACAATTTATATCTTTGGGAAAAAAAATCACCGTAAGCTCTGGATTCTTGTTACAGAAGCACAAAGAGTACATCCACTGTTTCAATTTTTGTCTTTCAGTACATTCAAAGCTTAGGCAAACAAAGAGACCACGACACTTAATATGTGAAATGATCATGAGTATTACTGTAAAAAAAGACTAACCTTGTTGCTCACTTTGCAACGGTGGTGAGCAAGATTACATGCTCAATAAAAACAATTTCTTTCGGAGGACAGGGGTCAAGGAAGGAAGCAGATTAGAAAAGTTGTTGATTAGGGATGTAAAACATTAAAACAATAATAGCTTTTTATATAGGACAGATTTTGAACAAGTAATACAGCATCATGTACACAGAGCACAAATGCTCTTTCAATTTGTACAAAGCACGCTGCTTGTTATAGAGCAAGTTAATTCAGGTATTACTGCTGCATCATGATTGCAGAAATCATGATTATTGAAACAACTACTGCTCTCCCATAATTGTTTTTAAATTATATTCTAGAAAACATTCAGTTTTGTTTTTTTTCAACCACCTCCTGAAATTATCAAATATAGAATTGTAGTTTGCTCAAAGTTCATGAAAAACCCACTAGCTTCTGGAATGGATCAATTACTTGTGCTGTGAACTATTCTAAAAACTCATCTCAGGAGATGAAACACATCTGGACACAGAACAAGGTTACCTGTCACAGAAGGTCTTGTAAAACAGCAGAAGCATAGTTCTGTATGCTGTTGCTGCTTTAAAGGAAAGGATTCAGTTAAGTCCATGCTCGTGATTCAGATTTAGGAAACAAGGTTTTGCTTTCACAGAAATTTTGGCTTTCATTTCTACATTACTGAAGCTTAAACATTTTTACCTTCCAAACTGAAACCCCAGGATTACACACAGAAAATGACAGGAAAGTTTTTTGTTCAACCAATTCCAAAGATTTATACTGTTCACTAATAGCATAAGAGCGTTAAAAGAGGAGAGGTAGACATTAGATTGATGAGACTACATTTTGTGATCCCCTCTTAACACTGAAAGTTATGTCATGTTCAGTTATGCATATATACTCGTATGACATATATATAGCCAGATAGACTCTGGACACACAGGACACATTTCAAAGGTGAGACAATCTTGTAAAATTTCAAACATGTGAATAGAGTCAACAACAGCATCCAGAGCTACAAGTCAGGAGAAAAGGCTGACTTCTGCCTTCATACTTTTCAAGTCTTCACAGCTTAATGAGTGACTGCAGTGTCTTTTAAGATTTTTCTACTTCCCTGCATTACAGTTGACACTGAAGAGGATTACAAGATAAAACCTGTACCCAGGTATRCCTTGAAAAGTAAAACCGTTACCTTTGGGACAAAAAACTAATTAGAGCAACAGGATCCACAGAACTTCAGGTACAGAGGGTCTGAAGTAACTGCAAAAAGTTGTACATTAAGTCCCTTACTATGGCCAGGTACAACACCACACATCTGACAAGTGCAGACAGCAGAAGGGGGCTGCTTTTGGTGTATTCCTTGCTCCTGGAGTTCTTATGAAAGAGCAAGCTTTTCAATTCAAGTCCCATATCCATTCATCTCACCTCTGTTAACAGACCAATGAATTTTAAAACTAAATTACCAAAATTAGGTGTTTTCTTCAGACTTACTGGAAACAAAGACTTCAGTCTTAGCAGTTCCCTGAGCACACGTATGCCCAGCTTGAAACAAGACATTTGGTAACAGAATAGTACTTTTACACCAGCATTTTTTCCCCTCTACCACTATTTCCCTGTGAAATACTGGTAATCATAAACAACATTTGAAACAGGGTCACAACAGTCTCTTCCTATTGTTACATTCATAATTTGTAACACAGGATTGCTTTAAATCCCACGCTTTATACACAGCTTTGTTTAAACCTTACAATAGAAGTGTAGGAATTGGCTGACTTTCTGCAGAAGCAGGATTAAAACAACAAACATGAATAAGTATAATGGCTATCCAGAAAGCAAGTATCTTGCTAGTAAAATAACCTTCACAGTGAAGGAGTAAAGACAATATTAACTCAGTAGCCACTTCAAGGGTTTACATTTCAGGTGAGCACTTATTCCGCACACTTCTATCACTAAMACACCCTCAAATATTTTGTCTTACGGATACCTAGAGATCTAAAACATATACAGTAGAAGTATACAGTTAGAAAAGAAGATCAGAGAAAAAGATGGCCTGAAATCTTCCAGTTCAATGCAAAGCTATACAGTTCTTATCCAAAGAAATAATGTTCTATTTATTTGGTAACAAAATTTTGTATTTGATATAYAAAACCCTCCTGATGCTGCAGTTCCTATCACCACTGACTTCATTCAGCTATTGATTCCATTAGAAGTCTCAGGCATATGTTAAAATTAGTAGCTTCAATATGGAGCATAAGAATAAAAAAGTTAAGCCTCCCCTTCCTCCCCAAAGTCGACTGCCTTATGAAATAAGACTTTTGGCAGACTATTGGAGAAGTCTGATGGTAAGTCAGAATACTGAATTAGGGCTCCACATAAAGCCTTCAGGTCTTTATTCTTCCAAGCAACCAGAGGTACTAACTCCTTCCTGGCCACCTTGTAGGATGACAAAAAGTTATACTAATATTTTAGACTTTTAGATTTAACCACATAAGCTTTAGTTTCTTAGGCATCACACTAATCTAAACAGAAACTAGTATAAACAAAAAGGCCTTAGCAGCATACAAGATACCCTTAATCAGTCTAGTGCTGAACTCTAAGATGGCTGCAAAACTTCAAGACATTTTTATGCCCATTCTCATACCTCTTTATAAAGTTGTAGTTATTGCAGTTTATAGAACAGTCAATCAGCTGATTTTAAGACCTGTGGTGTCAACACCGAAATTAATCATTTTAGTCTCTCTTCTGCTTATGATGCTGATTTTTGTAGCTATTCATCTTTTAAATTCTTTGTCCACACCAGCTTTTGTGTCAATTTATTTCTACAATATTGGCCCAGTATTAATGCTAATTTATTCAAAACCTGAAAGCAAATAGGAGAGACTTTGATAATGGTATCTGGTGTCCATAAGGAAAGCCCAATTCTGTAGATACCAAAGGGAAAAGGACATGAAAGAAAATGCCCAGTAAGGTACTCTCTGTAGCCAAATCCTCCCATTTCCCAATAAATACAAACATTTACAGTAATGTCAGTGTTAAAAATAAACCTACAGTCCAAAAGAAAATAAAACTCTCAGCTACTTAAGTCTGTTACATTTCTTTACACTTCTTCCAATGTAGGTGTTAGAAAGACTAAAATATCAAAAGCAGAAAGAGAAAAATGGTTTGTTTTCCCCCTTCCTCCTCATTTAAACAATAAACCTTAAAAAAACTGGTTTAGATTTTGAGATACCACTTATCTTATTTATCAGCTTAATCCTGAAGCCTCTCAGGGGAATGCTGCCTCTTATTTTCAACCTTCTACTCTTCCCTGCCACAGAAGCAGCTGTATCAGCATTACAGTAAAACAGGGAATAGGAAAGCAAAGAGGCTATCAAATCCTGTCCTGTACCATCACTGATGTATCATGAACAACACTATTCATAAAGTTACTGAGATTTCTGAACTCCATTTCCAAAACTACCTTGGGTCCCGCCACACTTAGTATGACTGGAAAACTGCTACAGTGCTTTGCTGAAATCGTAGGCTCTCCCTAACATGCCCACACAGCAGCTCTGTTTGAGGGCTAACATACCATCATCCTCTGCTCCAAAATTACACTGACCTGAAATTCTCCTGCAGCTTTCCAGTCATAGTACTAAGGGGTAAAGAACAGGGTTCCGCTGACTTTTCTGGGCATTTTTAGTTTGGGGGTTTTGATTTTAAAGCATTCGTACATCTTGTAAACAAGAATGCAAACCATCACATCTCTGGAATGATATTGAGATTGCACGCTGTGATCAGAGTTGTTGAACGAAGCTCATTGTGACAGTGCAGGAAGACTGGGCCCAGTAGTGGGGAAAAAGAGTTGGGCAGTGCGAAACTCATTCACCTACTGATGTGGACAGACCATCAAAACATTCCCTGTTTTGGTGTAGATCCACTCTATCTTATGATCCCTGTGGACAATCATAAGGGTCAAAAAACTGTAACAAAAAAATCCAAATCATCAGTGTAGATGCACCACACTTTCACCAACATAATACCATTTACAGATTACTTCCCTATATGATGAGGAATAAACTGTCACAATTTTTAAAGGTTTATTTTTCTACAATAATGTATTATTCAAATAAAGCCACACTTTGAAATTTGGCAAATAAGGAATTGAAAATTGCCGATTTTAGTTCTGATAGTCTACTGCAGCAACATGAGAAAGGATTAACCGCTGGTTTTGAATTATATACCAAGAAAGGCTCAGGAGCTGCAGCTCTCCTCCTGATACCAAAGGCGGCCCATTCTTTAGAGAATGATGTCCAAAATCTTGCAATGCTGTCATCAACTAGCAGTGATGGGTATCATCTAAGTGCCTACATTGAACATGTAAACAACAACAGCTTCTTTAAAAAACCTCGATAGCTATGGAAGAACTTTGAATCTAAAGATGTGATGTTAACACTTAGGTCAAACTTCTGTACTTAAGCAGCTCTTACCACTACGCATCTAGTAAAAAACATTCCTCTGCAGCAGTAAAATTCGTGCAGGAAATTATGTTGTAAGAACAGACTCCCCTGTGGTCTGCCACAACCCTCAGGGTAACTAGTCAAATTCAACAAGCACCATGCTGTGGCATTTCATAGAGCCTGCCTATAAAATAGGCATTCCTGCCTCCAAATTTGACCCCATACATCTATACAGAGCCACATGGTCCAGGCTCACTGGATCAGGGGCACTAGCTTTTTGGTCTCTACACTGCAGTCCACTGTGTGCAACAGGTATCTTTAACCACCATTAGTAAATCACAGAAGTGGTAATTGCCACATCATGAAGCACAGCTTTAAGGTCTCTGATAAAGACTGTGCTGTACTCACTGAGTTTTCCTGGAAAGTCAGAGCAGAATTAATTTCTTTCAAGGTAGTCAAAAGAGGAACACATGGGAATATGAAACTAGACAATCCTGAAACAATCATCACTAATAATGCCCATTTCTATTCCTGCTGTGACCCCTACCACTTCAAAGAAAAAAGGAAATGAAAAGATGAAAATAGAAGTTGAAAATGTAGATGCAACACCTCTGACTATTTCAAAATAAAGAGCATGGGGCCGTTCACAAATTACCTTTTCTAATATTGCTGCTATCACTTTGAAGATGCAATTACAAATACTTTCACTGACACCAAAGGCAGTGCTGAGCCCCTGCTCAGATTAGCAAGTCCCTGATTCTCATCATCTCCTTTACTCTGTAGTTAGTTATTCCCTCAAACTGTCCTCATTCAGCTGCTTATAAGGGGATGGATTGAAGGAAAATAAGAGTAGGATCATCAAGTTCTTCCTGAAGCAAACTTCTGCAGTCCAACAAATCAAATGCATCAGACTGTGCTGAACTAGAATTATGCGGTAGAAGCAAATCCTGTTTGCAGTTGCTTCTTCAACTTCATTCATCACTAGTGAAAGTATGAAAACAGAAGCCTTGGATTTTATTTCATTCTTTTCTCCACTTCCCTTTACTCACTTTTCATTTGACTATTCAGAGTATTATACAAAGTAATCACACTTAAGGAAAATAGTAAGTAAAGGCACAGTAAATATCAGGTAGGTACAACTGCTTCAGAACAGCAGATTTACTGTATTTTAACTTATATCAACTTTATAGTTTTAGATGATTGACTTGCACTTTCTGCATAGAGAAGTCCTGTCCCATTCAGGTAATCTTTTTAATATACATTTAAATAGATCAAGCAACACCTGAACACATGTAACCTTTGAAGTATCAGAAGAATTCTGAGAGAGATGCTCTAGAAGTACAGGATAGCAACGGCTGATGTTTACAGATATCCAGAAAGAGACGATCATTTAATTTTGCTTTTCTGCAGGTCAAAAGTAAAGATGTTACATGTTTCTGAAATCATGATCTTAAAAAGTCTGTGCGTGGCTAAATCTGAATTTCCCAGAGGTTCTAGTTGCTCTGTTAAAATTATTCACTACACAAGTACTTTGCCTCTCTCCCAAGTCAGAGGCAGTTTAACACATATTTTCAGCTGAAAACTAAGGATTCTGCAGGTTGTCCAATAATATTAAGTTCCTTTCAGGTGTAAAATTAACTGCTATTCAAATAATTTGGGGATACAGTTATTCCAATAAGGAACTTACACAGTTAAACCATTTCTGTTACAATTGCTACTGAAGAAGTGCTTTCTTACTAGTTACTAAAAAGACCACCCAGCAGAGAACTCATAAGAGAAGCAAGAAAGGCAAAAATTTCAAAAGCAACTTTTCCAATTTTTCTCTACTCTGCAGATGGTGAATGCCAACATGCAACTTCCGATTTCTTCCTTTCTAACAGACAGGACAGCTCTGCTCTGTGCTTTTCTGGTCTCCCCAGGAGATTTCTTTAAAATTTACCCAAATGAACAGAGGGAGGGCAAGAGATTCAGTAGTGTCTGCTATTGCTGAATCCCATGAACATAGTGGCTTTTCAATGGCTACATCCAAAAAGCTCCTTCAAGTAAATGCATTAATTTGAGTGTCCTTACAACTTCTCTCCATCTAGAATAAATGTGTAATATTAGAAGCTACACTGGAAATGGAGGCAGAAGCAGTTTAAAAAAAGAAATGCAATAGCACCCACAACACCTTACTTCAGTAGTTAGTTACAATTCCTGGGCACCTTCCATAGTAAGCAAACAGATGTAAACTCCCAACTCTGTTTGGATGTTCCATGATTTCAGTATGGAAAGGTAATGCAGCTTTGTGTCTCAAATCTTAAAAATTAAGAAATACTTGCTTGGTGGATAATTAACAAGTAATCACTTGCTCTGTTGGAAGTTATTCATACAGGACAAGTGACTGATTCAGCATCAACTTTTTTCAAAATAATTTAAAGTGCAGCGACATGCAAGTCAAACCCTAACAACAACACACAGTCTAGTAGGTAGGAGGATGACAAAACAAAAACTGGCAGAAAACAAAGGGAAACTACAGAGTTGTTCTTGACATCCTACCAGCAGTTGCTATTTCTAACAGAGAGACCTATAAGCTATGAAGTCTAATAAAGATAAATACGTTTCAGTAGTATTTTAGCAAGAAGATTATTTGGCAACTTACGTTCTGGCACTATGCTTTCTGCACAATACAGGGGACTAGAAGCAAGCCTCTTCCCTGCTTTAAACATTAGGATAACTTAGTGGCTTCACCAGCATTTGACAGCTCTAATATTTTTGCCATCAGCTTCATAACAAACACACACAGTGCTCAATTCAGAACCAAATGCAGGAGTGATTACAAGATGTATCAAATGTAAACTTAATGCAATCATTTAGTAATAATTGCTYCACTGACTTATCTAAACCAATCCCACTTCTAAGAACACCCTTCCCCACAATATTTAGAGGCTCTTACCCACATCCACATATGTTTGTTCATCTATCACCCCCTTCAGTTTTAGAAACACATGGATGCACCTCACAGGATAAGTGTAACAAATTACTAGTGTTTAGAAGGAGCAAGAGGCAATTTCTTTCCATCAGAAGCCTAGCAAACTACTTAGAGACATCAATTCAAGCAAGAGAGGAAAAGAAAGAAGTGTATACATAAGTTAACACTTGCTAAAAGAAAGCCATTTTATCTTTTACCCTCTATTGAGATAAAAAAAGTAACTATAAACCTTTTAACTAAAACACACCCCCCTAAAAAAAACAGCCGCCCCCMAAAACCTTACGATACTAAGTTGTGTTACAACTTCCCAGAACAGCACAGCTATGTATATTCTGTATCTGCCAAAGCRCTCAAGACAGCTTCCCTGTCATGAGGGAACAGCCTAAATAAAACAGCAATTACAAAATAATGGGAGTTCTGTATGTTTTTTATTTGTATATAAGGAAACAAATTTATCAGTAGTGTACTTCATTTATTTTGTTTTACACATCTGAACATTTATCAGACAAACACTTTAGGTATGAGATTTCTTCATCTAATAGTCATTGTCTCACTATCCCTCTACTAAGTAGTCTTAATTATGCATGAATTGTACACTAAAAACCCTCTTCTAGCTACTATAATTTGCTTCTCTGTTGTGATGGTATCTGAAGCAAGTTGATGGAGTTATTTTTGAATTAACGTAACTATGGAGAAACTCCATCATATTTGAGCAGAAAGCTGCAGAAGTGTAGAGACAGATTTCTTTCTCAAAATCAGTAGACTAAGACTGTGTTAGCTCATGTTTCATATTACACAAGAGAAAATAAACTGAAAGGTCAGTTGAGCAGTTACAGCATTGCCCTTTTCCAAGGTAATCAGCAGAGCATGTAGCAAAGACGTGAACACAAGCGTGACTAGAAAGACAGTAGCTGATAAAGAGGCTTTTGCTGCCAAAAGTATGTGGGACAAAATACCGCTCTCTCAATGCCCATCGAGGAGTGTGACATACTGCAGGCCTTACTTCAGTAACTCTGATTTATTACTTTAATTTGAAATTGTGTTCTGGTTAAACATTCAGGTTTTCATATTGCCAAAATACACTAGAATACATAATACTGAACATTAATCACATTCTCAGGTAAGCTACAGGAACAATATCATTATTAATTTGTTTGTAATAGGGACACAATACAGTCAAAAATTCATCTGGTTTACTAATGCATTTTTACTTTAAGCATACAAATTCTTCTTGTTATCCAGTATTATTTAACTGGAAACTGTAGGGTAGATTTTTTCCCCCCATATTAAAAGCAGTTTATTTTTCCTCTTAGAAGCATGCATTTATTAGTGGAACCTTCCAAAACAGTTTCTACTCATCATATTAACATATGCTTAAAAACACCTTAATCTGGAAACAACTCACTCAAATGTTTTATTTACCAGAATTATTTTTAATGAAGCTGTAAATAACAGCATATCAATTCCAATTTGATTCCACTGCCAACTATCTCTAACAGACTATCTTTGTATTAATAGATATCAAGGTCTACTTGGGGGAAAGAGTCACAGCACTAGTAGAAAGTTGGAATCAAAACACAAACTAAAAGCAGTAGCTACACAAGGGGCTTCAGGGAAAAAACCCACAGAATTTCTTAGAAAGAATTTATAACATGCCTTTTCATGGGCAAGTGTTACTACCTCTTGAAGGTCTTCAGTAACCTGAAAGTATCAGTCAGTACCATTTTGAAAGCAATTATTTGTGTGGTTAGAACCAGCCCATGCACCTCCTATGGGTTGTAAAAGCTCTGCACATAGTGACAAGGTAGTCTGGACTTCAGTAACTATTTAATTTTAGTTGTTTAAATAAAGCTATTCTGAATGTTGTGGGGTTTTTTTATTGGCTTGCCACAGCAGTAGACATAAGCAGCCATCTGTTTCTTTTCAAATTTGGATTTCAAGTCTGCTGCATCAGTTTGGCTCCCACATTCTACTGTCAGTAATGCTACAAGTAACATTAACTGGCATAAATGAAGCTCAACACAATGCTAAGAAAGACTTATCTTTCTAAATAAACACCCAAGAAGTTAAGAATCAAAAGTTTTAGTTGCCTACCAAACAGGAAGAAGCTTTTAAGTCAGAAGTCACTTCTGATTATTTCAAATAAAACACCAGATATTCCTCACTACCTTAGCCACCCAACCCACTTTAGCAGGCACATTATGTAGTAAGAATTGTTATTTGAATTTCCTAACAGAACTGTGCAGCTGCTCTAGCTACAACTTCATTGTTAATTTCCRTAAGTCTTATTTCACCTCCTTTTAAAATAGATTCCAGAAATTAAAAACAAAGTCTTGACCCGGCAATGTGTGCTTGCAGCCCAGAAAGCCAACCATATCCTGGACTGCATCAAAAGAAGCGTGACCAGCAGGTCGAGGGAGGTGATCCTCCCCCTCTACTCTGCTCTTGTGAGACCCCACCTGGAGTACTGCATCCAGCTCTGGAGCCCCCAACATAAGGAGGACATGGACCTGTTGAAGCAAGTCCAGAGGAGGGCCAGAAAGATGGTCAGAGGGCTGGAGCACCTCTCCTATGAATACAGGCTGAGACAGTTGGAATTGTTCAGCCTGGAGAAGAAAAGGCTCCAGGGAGGCGTTATAGCAGCCTTCTAGTACCTGAAGGAGGCCTACAAGCAAGCTGGAGAGGGAATTTTTTACAAGAGCATGGAGTGACAGGACAAGGGGTAATGGCTTTAAACTGAAAGAGGGTAGATTTAGATTAGATAAGGAAGAAGTTCTTCACTATGAGGGTGGTGAGGCACTGGAACCGGTTGCCCAGAGAAGCTGTGGATGCCCCATCCCTGGAAGCGTTGAAGGCCAGGTTGGATGGGGCTTTCAGCAACCTGTCTAGTGGAAGGTGTCCCTGCCCATGGCAGGGGGGTTGGAACTAGGTGATCTTTAAGGTCCCTTCCTTTAAGGTTCCTTCCAACCCAAACCATTCTGTGATTCTATGATGGCTTAATGGATCAGATCAATGGCTTGTATATTCAAGCAGTTCACTATTTGAAAGTCACTATTTGGAAGTTATGTTAGAAAGTTAAATAAAAATCTTCTCATCCCCCTTGTTTGATAACCATCAAACAAGCAAAAGTCTCCCTTATTACAGGGCTGTTTCCTTGTCAAACTTTAAACAGATTTAAATGGATAGCCATCTTAAGAGGCGGTCAAAAAGATGGCTAGAGGAAAGGTACCCACAGCAACACCCGGCTTCTTTACCACAGCACCAAACCTTGCTCCCCGTAACAGTTTTCCTCTCATCTAGTGTGACCATAAACCTACAGTATTCTACCTAATTAAGTAACTCTTTAAATCCTATTAGTTTAGCCTCAATTTTAGGAAGTCCATGTATTCATACACCACCTAAAAAAGGTGTTTTGTTTTCCCTTTCTCGTGCACACAAATATGTTCCCAATGCAGGTTTCTTCCTGGCCTTTAAGTATGTCACCCACTTTTAGATTACCTCTCTGTATTTGATTGTGACAAAGAAAACTTCACAGTACTCCAGGAAAGAAAAGCATGTGTGAGATTTTTACATATAAAGAATAGATAAGAAAAACAAGTATTAAACACAGGATGGGAAGGAAGGTATACTTTTGCTTTTGTTGCTGACCACTGTGCCAGTTTTGATCAGTCTTCATTGGTTTGATCAAGGAGTGTTTTTTATTTAGTCTCAGTAGCTGTATGGGGCTATTCATATAGACCGCACATTCAACTCACCAAGCACRCTTGGTCTGCTGCGTTCCCTGTAATGCCGATGAAGAAAAGTAGCCCATTTAGAAGACAATTTTAAGGAAGAAAACGTTACCTCCAGTGACTGGAAAATAAGATCTGGATGGATTTGGGGGTGGGGGGAGGAACACCACTGAGCTACTTTACCTTCTACATTATCACACCAGCTTCAGGTGCCTTAGCAGAAGCAYCACATTGGCTTCACAGCACAAGCTCGTCCAAAACTAATTCTTAACTGCTTTCACTGCAGACAGGACCAACAAGGAAAGCCAAGCACTCTTAAACATTTATACAGTCCACAATGCAAAGTGTTCATAATTTAATATCAACATACTAGAAGTATAATTAGAACTTGTGTACTGAAGAAATATCTGTAACTAGCCCCAGGCAATCAAGTCTATTCCCACAGAAGATGCGCAAGCAAAAAGCATGTATGGTTGTTGACTGCTACTGTGAATAGTTGTATACAACAGCTTACTTCATTCGTGGCCAAGCATTTTCAAGGTGCAGTCTAAAAGCTGTCTTTTTCCAGACTTCAGTGAGAATGAATACAAAGATAAGAAATACTCGTCATTAACTAATTTGCACCATCATCTAAAAAAGAGAGTATAAACATCAAATTCTCAAAGTTGTTATACTGAATATTCAAACCTCTTTAGAAAACAGAAGAGTTCAGATTTTACATAGTCCAGCTATTTTTCTGAAACATTAAGCTACTGTATCTCCTTGACACAATCTTTAATCTGACTAAAACTGTATGAATTGCTGCATGCCAAAAATTTGTTAAGCACTTAACTGCAGAAAGAGCACTACTCAGCAGTTGTTGGATTTATCCCAACCACATACCCATTTTCACATGATTTAAGCTCATAAGTACATATGACGCAGCTTCCAAGACACCTGCCTTCTGATGGGATTGTAGCTGTATTTGATGTTAGCAGGGGCAGCCTGATAATCATAGAAGTCACCATTACTTTGCAGCCTCCAAGCACGTTAGTCTCTTGTCTATAATGCGACTTGTCTGTCACAACATTAGAAAGCTTATAATTCAAGTTTTGAATTGATATGGCTAAAGAAAATTGTAAACAAAAGAGAGGGGAGAGTATTAACTGCATTACTATGCAAGACTCTTAAGTCACCTACCATAAATGACTCAAGACTTAGCAAGACAGTGAAGTTTACATCAGAATTTTAAATACCTGAAGTGATGAGGTAACGTGAGACACAGAAAGCCACTTCCAACAATTCAGGGGGTGGGGGAGATGGAGGAAGCAAAACCCCACAAACTTAGAAAGCCTAGTATTGCCAGGGGTAGTCATCCTGATATGCTGCACACCCAAGGGCAACCATAGTCTTATTTTTAGAAAGTACTACCGGGAAAGCTTCAGAGATCATGGAATATTAACATTTGCCTAATACTAGGAGTTAGGAAGTACAAGATGAACAAGCTATCTACTTGGGCAGAGAAAACCCATCTGTTTTTACAGTTTCAGATTCATCTTGTCTGCTTAAGACTCTATGTACCTTCTAAAACAACCGAAGTTATCAGATTTTGACATAAGCTTTATTTGCACAGAACCTTTTGTATGGAAAATTAATATTACTAAGYGTTCACTTACTTCAGATGGATAAACTTAAACAGCAAAAAGGTTGAGCAATATAGTAATGGACTATATGTTGGATAGGATTTCCCTTTTTAGTAATTTTCCACCCTCACTATGACATTCCTATGACTATTTAGTATGGTTTTTTCCTCTTTATAGAGGAATTTAGACAGTTTACTCTGGCTGACCTGCTTGAAAAGTTGTATTTTAAAGTACCCATCTACCTTTAAAGTTCAAAATCAAAAAAGCAGTGCAGTATACTCTTGACTGAAAAAATATAAATATGTATATGATTATCCACAAATCTGGGTGTTTACAACATCCCTTCATTCTCCCCTCTCCCACCTGAAACACATGCAACAGAACATAAAAGTAATATCTCTTATCGATACTAAGCCTAGAAAAACACTACTAGCTCCGATTCTCAGCCTGGAGAGCTGCCAAAGTAAAGCCTACAAACTGAAGCCAAGCAGGACAACATGTTAGTCCCAAAGCTTCAGTCGGCACAGCCTCCTTATTTGAGATCAACTCAATATGCACGAGCACAAGGGAATAACAAAGGAGGAAAACCATGAGCCAACAACTTCAGGTATTCACAGTTTGTCAGGAAATTAACATCTTCATTTATGAGCTATGCATCAAGAATAAAGCTGGTAAAGACTTCCGAGGCATCATAGAAGAAAAAAAATATTTTTAGGTACGCAAAGAATTAACATATTTTTTTTTGTCACAATGTATTCATTACCTCAGAGTAGCCTGGGTATTTATTATTCCATAAATAAATCTATAATCTGTAAACTGTATGTAATCCCCCCAAAATTCCATACTTTTCTTCTTCTCCTGGAGAGCCTGAACTCATGTTTAGCTTCTACAATGCTACACATACATTAGCATCTATAGGCATAATCTCCTATTCTTTCCCTCCTAACACACACACCCTTTTTCAATTGTTGTCTGACTTGGTACAAGATAAAAGATTTTAGTGTAAAACATATGCAAAAATTGACAGGGGGGTGCCAACTAGATAGAAGAAAAAATTTCCCTTAGGACCAGGGCCCCAGAGAGGGTGCAGAATCTCTATCCCTGTAGGTTTGACACCCAGGAGAAAAAAAATCCTGACCAATCCAGTCCCAATTCAACACTGACCTGGTTCTGAGCAGGAGGCTGGGACACAGATAGCATTCAGAGGTCCCCTCCAACCAGAATTGTTCTGTGAATATTTAGTACTTTACACCTACTGAAGCTAGCCAGTTGTGCTTAAGAAAAAAAAAGAACATGGCAAGATACATAAAAACAACAATGCAGATAATGACAGAAACACTACAAGTGCTGCAAATGCCAAAGCATTCTAATATATCTTAGATTACTGGCAATCACATCCACCTCCCCTAAGCTTGCATTAAATTTTCTTTGTATGTGTATCTATGCGCACAGATAAAGGAATTCCACGGTGCCAAACCAGACAAAAATATGGACAAAACAGCCCAGCTGCTACCTTGAAACAAGTTTTGCTATTGTTGTTAGGCAATTTTTCCTCAAATACCTTATTAGCATGCAAGTGTGTGCCATATAATTTAAAATCAGTTAAAGTAGTTACTGACATCTGTAAGGTGAACTTTTACATCAATATTACCTATGTTACAATTATAGTAACCACATATTCACAAGGAATTGATTACCTAGTTGTTTCTATTTTAATTCCTTATATACAAGTTATGTAATTGTATAGTACACACTATACATACATGTGTGTGCACACAAACACACACAAAGTTTACTTACATATATATCAGGTATTGTTTCAAAGCATTCTGGAAATGTGAAACAATTTAATATTGGCAAGAAATTCCAGAGTTTTCAGCACCAAAGTATAAAGTACTTTGGGTGGGGGATTATGGATGCAAGATTGTATTCATACTGGATATTATCCAATACTATAGATTTTTTTTTTTTTTTCTTCTTTCTTAACCTCTTTAACCAAATATTACTGGTGCAATTTTTGAGTCTTTCTTCCTGGATACCTAATTAGAACAAGAGACAATCCATATCCCTGAGTATTCTGCAACAGAGGGGGCCAACCTTCAGGAAAGGTAATGCCACCATGTCTCCTTCCTGAACTGAAGCACAGAACTGCTGTTCAACAGTGCTGAACAGATCTCTACAGGATCTCTACAGGAAAGGGACCCCTTATTTTCACCAAAATCAGTAGGAATGTGAAGCTACCACATTTTACCTTATGTACCTTCCTGCTGCTGACTGGCAATCCCCCTGTAACTGCTACCATCAGCCTCTCATTTATGCCAGCAATGGGATTCCTGATGTAAAATCATGCCAACATATGAGTTTTACAAAACCTAGGACCTTACCCTACACTTCAGTCAGCTTTTGGTAACTTTAAATCAAGTGCATCAGCCCTAGTTCTACAAGGCTGAACTTAAAAAAATCCGAATAAATCAACGGGGGTGCAGGGAGGGGGGAGTCCTTTACAAAGGACACCAGTCTTTAGGATATAAAAGAACTTAATCCTAAATTTTCAAGACAGCCACAATGTTCTTTGAGGCTTTTGAAGAGGTACCCGTTACTATTTGGGGCAGTTCTGTTTAACATGTCTTTCTTCCTTTGCAGGCTTCCCTTAAGACAATCAGCATACCTCTACATCACCAGAGAGAGAACCAGACAGTTTGACTCACTGCAGTGCGATAGCTAGAATTAGTTTAATGTCCACATATTACAGTCTCTTACATACTTATAGCCCTTTGCTGCATATCTCCCTCATTTTAAAATCTCTCGAAGGAAGCCTGGATGCTTATAATCCATCATTCTTTTACTCCAAGAAAAATTCTTAATTATTCTCACATTTTTCTGAGCTGAGCATTTAGTGCCTTTAAGAATGTGCACGCTAAGTGAACTATTATATTTCTTTTAAACATTAAGCCACAGTGCACCCGCTGATGGTCTGTTTGACAAAGTTTACAGATACCTTTGTTCAGAAAGCCCTGGTGTGCYGTCCCAATGCGTTATGTTACACAATACAATTGCATTTGGTTATGACAGGAAGCTTTCAGCAACAGACCAGACAGATGATAAGAGACTCTCATAGAAAGGCCTTTCTCACTACCAGTCCTTTGGTATGGGTCAGATGTGTAAATGCAGGCCAGAACCACGGCTTCTTTACCAAACCCAAAATATCACACAGCTTGTACAGTTAAGTTTCATGTCCCACATGGAGTCACAGGAGCAGAGAAGCTCATTCAAGGTTACCAGCACGTGAGTTATAGGTGCTATATGTAAGTGTGAGGAGGAGAACAATGTCTCAGGTCTGAACTGAACATACGTTCTTTTTTTCCCCCCTTACATGCATCGTACATACAGCTGAATAAAACAAATTTGCAACTTGCCAGATGACTTCTTGAGAGAAACTTAGATTATCAGTTATTCCTAATTAAGTATAAACTTTCAGATTGCTTACTGAGAAAAATCCATGATAAAAACAGAATTTTGAAGGCACATCAGTATATGTAATGAACAATATGAACAAAAACTGACCTGGACAATATTAAAGAGCTCAAACCGGTAATTCATCCTTGTTTTGTAGCATTAAAGAGTTACTAGAACTGCATTGCACTTACGTAACACTTGAATTTTGGGGAACTCGCATTTATACTCTAACACAGCTAATATGGATTTCAACTTCCATACATTATATGACACCATTCTATTAAGACCCTTTAACAGCATACAGGACCCAGTCAGAAGAGCTGGCTTCCCCACCAGCCCTCCCGTTCAGCTCCTCTGCAGTGCAGGCTCCTGGCACTTCCCAGCTCCGGGGCGAGCACCAAGCAGGGACCCACCGCCAGGACCTGACCTGCTCTTTGCCCACAACCTTCCCTTTCAGCAAGACCTTCCCCCTCCCCTTCTTCACCTCAGTTTGGAGCAAAGCCAGGCTTTGAACTCCCCAAGCAACAGGGCTACTTTTCTCCATATAGTTCTCAAAACAAGCACAAGTGTCCATGATACAATGCGACGCACCTAACATTTCAAATAGCTCATACATAGACAAGATACAAAAAAAMCCATGAAAACTAAATTAAATCCATTCTGTTAAAAGTTTAAGGTAGCATGAAGGGAAAAGCTGTTCTTTAACTCATTATTTACATATTAAGTTATCAGGCAAAACAGCAGTTTCAAAATAAGTATTTTGGCAGAGGCAGATGCCTATTAACATGAGTGGCAGTGAACATGACATATGGCAACTTTTTACTAAAACAAACAGAATGCAAGGCCTACACTTTAAAACTAAATCTTGTCCCATTGCTGGTCAACTAGCTCTTTCTAGACCAAATTTCAGTATTAGGCACCCTCCTTATTTGCTTTAAGAATAAATTCTGAGTAGCAACTAGTTGTCAAAGTGGTTTTGTTTTTGTTTTTTGTTCTTTTTTTGTTTTGTTTTTGTTGGTTTTGGTTTGGGTTTTGGTTTTGGGGTTTTTTTTTGGGGGGGGGAAAGCAACAGAAACTATCCCACCTTACTTAAGTTAATTATCAATTTCTTTTTTGTTTGTTCTCCCAGAAACAAAAATAAAACTAGAAGTAAGTTTAACTTGCACCCAGGACAGCTATTCTGAAGACTATTCAGTTTGCTGACTTCAAGAGTCCAGAAAATCCTCACTGCTTCGACAGCTCAGAGGAATTCAGAGAGAAAAACCAAACAAAACCACAAAAACCCATTTCCCAAAAAAGTCACAGAAAACACATGCACACAAACAGTGCCCGCCCATCAAATCCATGAATAGCATACCTTGGACACAGTTGAATAGCCAAATTCATCTCATTTCATGAACAACTTTGAAGACTGAAGAACAAATGCTGCCATATTATATTATCGCTTGTAATTTTAGCTTGCATTTGTAATCTCCTTTATTTGTGAGCTGTATGGTCCCATCCCACCAGCTCCATATAAACTGACAATATCCTCTACTCCCTCACCCCTGACAGCACTCATGAAAACTCTAAGTTTCAGTAGCATGCAGCATGTTCTGATTAATGTATTTTAATAACACTGAAATATTAAGAGTTATAACAATGATACACAATCAGCAATTGGTATGATACATTTCGCTCCAGAAATACTTTTTTTCTGAAAGTTTACTTTAAGATACAACCCAGATGCACCATAGACTTTACAGGTTGCAGGAACTATGCAAAAAGAAAAATCAGTTCTAGATTACTACCAAGTTCATAGTTGACTATTTGATTATAATTTCCACCTTTCTAAAATCTTTTTCTTTCTTTGTAATTAATGCTCTGGAGGGAATTTCCTCCCAGTACCTTGTAAGCTAATCAAGTACTGCACTTTGCAGAAGATTTATTATCAGCCTCAGAATCCCAAACTCCCCAAAGACTATGAAATGCTGGCTTGCACACCCACAACACATATTACACAGAGAGCAATCCATAGTAAGTACGCAACAAATGCTTACATGRAAGATGGAAAAAGGTTCTGGTGGCAGGAAAAAGCATCAATGAGGTAACTAATGTAAATAGCAAATAGAAGATGCAACGCAGARTATCTGTCAAGATCTGAAAACACAAAAAAGTTTGTATATTTTACCCTTTCATAATATTTAGTTAATTCAAGATTCCTTTGCAATAATCATGAGGGTTTTGTATTGTCAGAAATTTATCATGACATCTTTTTTGTTTGGCTGGGTTTTGGTAAGGTATAAACATTTCCCATAATATATGGCATTCACTGGAGCACTGACACGATCGTATCCAATACAAATTGCATCATGAATAGTGCAGAAACTATTCTTTTAGGATTTGACAGTTACATGTATTTCCAGGAATTTAACAAAAAGCGGTTATGTGATTCCACCTACTAATAAAAATTTATTAGTGATATCTAGACAGGATATCAGAACAGTAAGAATTAGTGAAGAGTCACACTGAAATACACCATTATTCTACCTGAAGGTTGATAGTCATCTTACTCACATACACACATGATACAATGACGCAATTATTTAAGCTCTCCACATTTGACCAGCTCTCTCATCAGCTATCACAGCAGAGCACAAAGGAATGAGCCAGCAGAAGCAATACTCCACCACAAAAGTTATCGAGATTGTGTGATCTGCAGTTACCATGTCACTGCAATAACCATCATGAAAAATAACACTACAGGTCGCAATTACAACCTGTTTGTTCCAGTCATCTTATAACCACCCTAACTATTATTAAAACAACCTACCCACAAACAATCCCCACACCACAGACTTCCTCTTCATGGCTGGAAAACAGAACACAGCAAAGTCTGACACTTTCAGAAGAGATGTAACCCGAGGTTTTGTCACAACCTCTGGAGTTGGTCTGCAAATCTTCGTTCCCTATTTCCCTTTGCCTCTGCTCCCAAGTTTGCCTTGGCTCTCACCCCACGCACCCTTTTTCATTTTCTTTTTGTTGAGGCAATGAAGTTTTTAAAAAGTTGCAAAATAAAGTTATTCGACAAGACAGGAATTCAAATTTATATTACAATAGGCACTGTGTGCGTACACGCGCATGTGTGTGTATGAAATCCCCCTGGCTTCCGCCAAAATTTGCTTTGGTTGTATTATGAAAGGTAGAGGAAGCAAAGTATATTAGAATCTTACAGTAGTATATGCAACAGTATCCAAACATTTTATCCTCAACAAGTCACCATCTATCCACACTTCCAAGACAATAAAAGTTTTGAAACATTAGACTTAAAATCTGACATCCTACACTGCAACAGACCAGTTTGTTTGCCAGGG
Organism: Phoebastria nigripes; assembly: GCA_035582835.1. Taxonomy (NCBI): domain Eukaryota; kingdom Metazoa; phylum Chordata; class Aves; order Procellariiformes; family Diomedeidae; genus Phoebastria; species Phoebastria nigripes. The sequence goes on from JAYKAV010003109.1 coordinate 319,597, forward strand.
ATACATACAATTTTAAGATTGTTTAATAAACATCTCTGTCATTCAAATAAGGTCATACACGTATTTGTATTAGGCAAGACCTATCTTTGTAAAACCCCTAAATTCAATTTTCATTATCTTGATACCTGAAGTAAAGAATAGAGGAAACAATAAAGCCAACAAAAACCATTGTGCTTATATAGCACAAAGCACACAAATCAAGAAGTACTAGAACAGAGCAGAATTTTCCCACCAATTAGCAAGTTCTTTAAATGTGCTTGGGGAGGGGGAAAAAAGCACACCTTGCATAGCCTGGCAAACAGTTAGTAAGCAGTTGAGTTACAGACACTTATTTACAGCTATTTAAGCCCTCAAAGCTTTATTTTAATTAACCCCCAAAGTCTATAGTGTCTCATACTGCATGAACAGAAGCAACCACACATCCCCCAGTTACACTTCCCACTTTATTCCGTATCACAAAGGGACCTTTCCTGAGTTCACCCATCAAGACCACAATTTTCTCTTCACTTCAATTTCCTTATAGTTTCTTTCATAGTTTACAAGTGGACCAGTTGATGAAAGAGTATCAATAGAAATAGCAGGAGAAAGGAAAATCTTAAGCCAAAGCTTCTAACCTAACAAACACATTCACTGCCAAAACACATGCACAACACTAGTGCCATCTCTACTGTTTTCTAGATGCCTGTTTCCATCTTACAGACTATTAGATTTTTATATTACCAGGTGAAAGCTCATACCCCAGTGAATTTTGAGGTTTCTACAATACCTCTTCTCTTCTGTAGGACAAAGCAAACCACAGCAGGAAAACCACCTTGATGAAGCACAATGAGACCCAGAGCACTCTTGACTTTAACTGTTTTTCATTTCCCTCCTAACTTCTCCAATAGGGTTGTTCATGAAATCTCAGTCTTGGTCAGCCTATTCTGCACAAAGCTTTAGAAAGCCAGAGAAGTCATTTACAAGCTGCAGGGGATTGAGTACTTTCTTTGCATTGACATTTGAGAATCAAGAACTTCAGCAAAACAGATTCAGGAAGCTAATCCACTATAGACAGATACTAAAAAACTACAACACCCAATACCTCCACAAAAAACCCTTTCTGGTTTAAAATAAATAAAAAAACCCAGATGTCTGAAAAATTTTACTGATTCATACTTTGTAATGGTGTGTAACACATKACAAAACCAGCCACAAATTACTGTTTATTCCTACTTTTCTGTTACATGGTTTCTTTGCCACAAGACCTGTTGGTCCCTCAACAACAAAAAAAACCCACCACACACCACAAACAACACACACCAAAAAAAYAGCTTATCCTTATTTCTCCTCCTGATCATCCCTTATGCTTTTACATGATCAGAAACATCAAAGCTAGGGTTTGGAGCCATCATACCAAAGTGACATTTCTCTGTGCCAGAAGGAAACAAGTGTCAGCTTTCAACCACTCCAACAAGGTGGTAAACAAGTTGAGTTAGTAACTTTAAGGTTTTATGCCTTGTTTCTCTGACAAAGTTCTGTCTTACCATCCTGCTCCAACTAGCAGCACTCACTGGAGATGTCAGGAGTAATGCTACAAAAAAATCCCCACAATCACCAAAACACAGCACAAGCAATTTCTGGTCTTTATTCTCCCGCTTCTTCTCAACTAGTCATCATCGCTATCGTACTTGATTTATGGAACACCAAAGGCTAAAACATATACCTGTTCAACTCAACAATATGTATGTATTGTGTTTGTATTAAATACTGTAACAGACATGATGTAAGCACCATGTTGTCTGACACCTACCATGGAGTAATATTGACAGAATGAATGTCAGAAAAGGTTCCAGGTCTGAAAGCCTTCTCCCCTCTGACAAATCCCTGGATTTCTTACAGTTCCTGGCAGACAACCCACAGAGCCTGGGAAAGATGACCAAGAAAAACTTAGAATAAGAGAACAATACAACAAAGAATCTTGACTTTCTCAGCACATCTGTTTTGAACAAGCAAGGGCTGGACAGATGAAACTTAGTTTGGAAAATGTCAACAAGTAGTACAAAAATCACCACAGTTTACTACTGTCCCATTGCTTTCCTTAGCACTGACTAAATGTTGTTGCTTGTATTAGACAAACCTCATTAAGCATTTAAAGAAAACCTATCTGTGAAGAAATCTCAGTGGCATTTTTACAATTACTTAAACAGCCAACTACATGCATCCTCTTAGTAAAGTCCACAAGTTGCACAAGTGTGGTGTCAAAGTTTATACTTTAGTCACAGCAACATCGAAAGGACTTATGCAAGTGCACTTAGAAGCTGTCTCTGACCTTTCAAAATGTGAAGACTATTGCTCTAAAACCAGGTTTACATTAGAAGTGCTTGTTAATGTATTAGCAAATGCTACTGGTGAGCAATATCCTTTTTGCTGCAGAAGTCCTTAGTGCAGATGCCATTAGACCAAGGAATTTATCACTACAAGTTTTGCCTGGGTTGGAGTGGGCACCAGCAACAATTTGTATTATCAAAAGCATGCTCTTGCACCTACAGACTGTATTCATTGTACAGTCTCTTCTCCAATACTGTATGCTACGCTGGCAATGTCTTTCTGTGGACATTTTCTACTTTCAGTGGACTTTCTACTTCAATACCTCCCATTTTTGGTTTCCCTAACAAGTAATGCAATGATTATCCAACCTACACCCCAGAACTGACTAAGCATTTTTGAGAAAACACTGTTATAGTTGAACAACACTAACTGACAGGTACTGGATTTGCAGCAAACTACACTGATCCCTGCTATRTAAGGACAAACAAGCTTTTCAGAAGGGTATCTGCAAAAGAATCAGATCTTGACAGACTTGGCATTCCTACCTCTGTAGGGCCTAGGAGATGTTTGTCAGAAGTCATTACAGTCAAAGTGTTCTACAATGACACTTAATGGACATAATTGCCACTTACAGCTACCTCCATTTTAAGTTGGAAACCACTCAAAGTCAACCATGACTGTTGCTGAAAGCTCAGCCTGATGCCTATGCATTATTTACGATATTAGGGAAGGTGATGCCTTACTTCTTGTTCTGCAATTCAAAGAGCTCAGATGAAGTTTTTGCTTCTGGTATTAAAGAAAGTGTGTTTTTTGTTTTTGTAATTGTTTCTACTATTTACTGTTAAGCAAAAAAACAAATAGCTTGGCCAAAATACACAATGGCCAATAGTCACACTCAAAGACTTCACTCGTTATCTTATAATACTCAGTCCATAACTTCATGGTCCAAAAGAGATCCTATTCAGAAGGCAAAGATACTTTAATCCAGTCATTGTTATTGTGCAGTAACAACATTCCTGGTTTACTGGCTGTGCTAAAATAGTTGACATCCAAGTGCTATTTAGGTCCAAATTTGCTAAATTTTCAAGTGAGAATAATCATTAGGTCTATTTAGGTACCTGATCTTTTAGTAAAGCTTTTCACAACATTCCCAGAATTCACAAGGTGTAGCTGAAATATATATATCTCCATACACAAATTGACTGTGCTCTTAATTTTACCAATTGTGGAACCTACAGACACCTTCTACCAGTTAAAGGTGTCAAGGACTAGGTTAACTTCTGTACTACCAACACTACTTTTTCATCCTGTTATCAGTTCATGGAAAAAGTGTCAGAYTGCTTTCCTCTGAAGAAGCGTATTTTTTGAACAATCAGATTAATAGATCAAGTCTTCTGCTGCCATTAAGAACTTTATCAGCATCAAGGAACTTGTATTTTTATTATCCAATTGAAAAAAAAAGTTAAGACAAGCAGTTTAAGTTTAAACAATACATGCGTGAAACCTGTTGAAACACACCGTACTGGGAGCCTTGCAGAAGAGATTGTATTTGAGGAGCTGGTGACATTGAACAGGCCCTATCTGCTCTGTTGGGCCTCGTACTTAGGGCTTGAGAAGCCTGAACATTAGCATGAGTAGCCAGGCACTGCACGGGAGCCAGCTGGCGTGCTCCGTGCCAGTCTGTGAGGACAAAGTGAATTTGAAACTAGCTTATGTGCCATCTTCAGCCCTAAAACATGCTCAGACCTGCCTCGGGGGRCCGGATCTTAAAATTGGAGAAAATACAGCTCACACTATGAATCAGCATTCACTTCATGGCAAATTCTGGGGATAGGGGGGTGGAATTTATATACAAGTAACACAGCTAAATTTCCCCACATAATGTCAGTACCTGGCATTATCACTCTATAGATTAAGTCTGGTAGTTAACGTTTTTAATCTCCCCGAGTCTTGCCCTCCTTCTGCAAAATTGAGCTTTTTATCCATGGTCTACCTTAGCAACACGAAAAAACCAAACATTTCTTACATTACATTTTTATACACTGACATTATATTCCACAGCCACTTCCTCAAAAAAAGAACGCATCATGCCAGCTAATAGAATTAGTACCTTGAACTTTTGAGGAAAGTTCTACATACAACTACCATCAAAATTAACTGAGGGCAGGGGAGGGAGATGAAGGGGTAGTCTTCAGTTTTGAGGTGGTTTTATTTACATTAATTTACAGTGTTTAAGTGAAGTAACAAATAATCATATTTATGAATTCATACATTTATTTATTTTAGGATAACAAGTAAGAAGTAGCTAGAAAAAGATTTTCTGTCCAGAATTTTTTGATGATACAAAGAAAATCCAAAGTAGTTTGGCAAATAAATCTAAATGCTAACAACTGTTATCTATAATTTTCTGTCTGAAAGAATTAATCACTATAATCACATACAAATTACACTGCAATAGCATTACTATTAAAAATCTGTTTGCTGCTATTTAAAAAAAAGACTGTTAGGAGCCTGATTTTTTTTTTTTTTTCTTAAATACTTCCCAATTGTTGTAAACAGGATTAAAATAAAGCAGCAATATTTTGAAAAAACCTTTCACGTGTTTATAAAATTAAGCATTAAAGAACTMACTCTTATTAGAAAACTCATATCAAATATGCCATAGATTAAGTCAGTGAATTCCATAAGCCACAGTTAAACTTGCCAATGAACCCCAATGGAGACTGGATATATACACACTAGCTAGAAACTTGTCCAAAAAGAGCTCTCTGTGTGTATATACACTTGTGCATTAAGTACATAAAGTGCAATTAATAAAGATATTTTTATGTATTTTCCCAAAAAGCTATAAAGGAAGCTGTACAGCAAACAAAGGAAAAACTAGCTTTCACACTCAAATCAAAAACTTTACACCACTGAAAGCTAAGATACAACTAACTACTTGAATTTTGCACTAAGAAACAGCTACCTGCAAATCAAGTGACAACATCTCCACACAGCCCAGGCACAGGCCTTTCTTTTAAAAGCCTCAGGCATCCCCTCTTTTTTTTTTTTTTTGGGGGGGGAGGGGGCGGGGCAGGAAGAAGGAAAGAGGAAAAACACAAAACTTTTCTGATACTGTCACCAGTACCAAACTGCTATCTTAATCGCTTCTATTTTTAAAACCCTTTCTCACTTCAGGCTTTCTCCCTTACTGCCTCACGAAACAGACAGTAACRCCTATTTTGATTTGCTTTCTTTAAGAAAAGGAAAAAACTGCTTAGACAATGGATACAGACCAAAGTAGCTAACCTAAATGCTATGCTTTGCTGCAGTCTTTCTCCCATCCCTTTGGAGTTTGTCAATGAAAAGATTATTCTTCTACTGGTGCTACATGCTGAAATTAGTTCAGTATCCCACAAGTACACGCTGTTGTTCAAAACAACTGCTAGCCAGTGGCAAGAAAGTAGCAAAGAGCTGAACAACGAAGGAAGCACAGGGGTAAGGAGGGTAGCATCCTACCTGAAAAAAATGGGGGCAAGTAGATACAACTATTTAGCCTCCTAAAGACTGGACAAAAGGGAGAAGATAGTACAGCCACTTGCAAGATGAAAAAATTAAAGTTATTGCTACACTGTTTGTTTTTTTTTTTTTTAAGCTGTATTTTTCTAAATCACTTCCTCCAAGTGAGAATGAAGAATTTACAGAACATATCTGATCCCTATTGAAAGAAAGGGAAATGAAAAACCTTTTCCAACAGATTACACTTCACTGGAAAACCTCACATACATGTTCATAGAGCCCATGCCGTTGGCAGTACTGGACACATACTGTCTACTCTTGAAAATTGAAATATTTTGGTACAAACAATATCCATGTATTGAACTTGAAATATATGATAATCCATGAGCTTTCCAAAGATTAAGTTAAAGCTTGGGAGTTCATGTCAACTGTTTGTTCAGACAGTAGATTTGAGTCACCCGGCTCATTCAGCATGCAGAAGTTTTACCATGTTCTCCACTATATTAACAGTCTCATAAAACAGCTGTAGTCTAAACAGACCACAAAGGTGTAAAGTATGTCTTTTTTTTCAGCTCTGTTCCCTCCCTTCTTACAAAGGAGGGATTTTTCCACATTTCTCCTGTATTTCTCCTAGGGATGTCAAGGGTTTTGGGGCGTGAGGAGGGCAATTGTAGAAGGGTGGGACAGAGAGGAGGTAACATCAGATGACAACTCAAATCAAAATACAAACTGAGGAAGGATTTGAGAACTGACAAAAAGTACTTATTTGCCTTAAGTTCTTACCTTTATGTACAAAGTATACAGATTGTGATACTTTCAGTGGTTCTCTCTAATTTCTTCTTCTCAAAAAAATGTGGATTTTAGCTCTAACCTCTGGAGAGCCCCTGCCCCAGCTCCTGCCCCAAAACATCACACCTACTATTTCACAAATGCTTCTCTGTGGAGTCATTGCTACTGTTTGTGTAACAATACGAAGCTATTGTGCAAGTATTTACAACCAGCATGCACCCAAATTTTCCCAAAAAAGCTGGCACACCAAAGCAGTATGCAACACTTCATATTTCTATTAAACTTTAACAATTTCCTAGARGAGTGGCATTTGGCAGGATGAACACTGTTTATGCAGGACAAATTAAATATTGCTGGAAGTGATCAAAGATTCATAATTTCAAAATGAGCTGCATAAGTCTTAGAATGGAAAGCATTAACTAACTTACGGCTTACCAATCCCTGTCAAACCAGGTACATTTATAATGTGGATATCTACCACAATAGGTATCAAACAATGATGTTAACAGTAAGACTTGCTTGCATAAACCGGGATGTCCAAGGGCATTTTAGACAGCCTAAAATACCCAAGGTATCTGCTTAAGCCTGGCACATACAACAGAATTTATTAAGCTTTTTTTTTTTTTTTTGCTGGCATAGCAGGTACAGTACAATCAGGATACCCCCTCAAGCTGCTAAAATGAGCTGCTGACTCCTATGTTTATGCAATGAATTCATTCTAGATGGTCAATTTCCAAACAGTTGTGGTAGCACAGCATGTTTTCATTTAAAACAGAGTAATTCAGCATGATTTTAATAGCAGTCTTTTAGACAATTCCCCCTGGCCCTCCTGCCTTTCCTCCAAAGCATCTTATCAAATGCTTTACATCCAAAAACTTAGAGCTGATGACAACATCACATTCACGTGTGACCATGGGGAATGCCTGGAGGCACACATCCTGCACATGCGTGTAGCCTGCCTATCAGTGACACGCTAGGAAAAAGAGAATGCCCTCAAAACAGAAGTCTGGCCCCACACACACAGTTGGCACAGAGGTACTTGCTTGAACAACCATTTAATGCATTGTTTTGTCAAAAAAAATCCCCACACCAACTGTAATAAACTACCTACATCTGTTTGTGATCAGCACTAAAAGTTTGTTTTCCGCTTGTCCCAATACAATGTCTCCTAAAGAGCCTTCTCTATCAGCTCCCTCTCTCAAAAAAGATGAGTACAAATGAAGATCAGACCCTAAACATTGCCCAGAAATAGAAAAATAAGTCTCTTCCAGTTGCACATCTTTGCAGTGGTATTTAATCACCCTTCAAGATCAATGAAGGCTGTTTGCTTATGTTAGCTTATCCGCATTCCTATAAGCCTTTTCTTGACCAAAAAGGTGGGGGTTTGTTTTGGTTTGGAGTGGGAGGAATTAAAGAAGAAATACTGATACACTTGAAGTCCACACTCTCTAAAGTATTACTTTAGCAGGGTTTCTCTACTTTCCTACTCCTACCACAAAGGACATCATCTTTACTTTGGTGCCTCATGCCAGCATCACTTGGAATCCAATCCACTGGATCCCAACCTCACTTTGAGGACCGTGGAACACACAAATGGAGACAAATCGCTCAGTGAATGCAAGACTAGTTCCTATAAGGGCCGAAACTCACGTTTTCTACTCCATGAACTAAGCACTTAGAAGTTAATTTTGTGTGTGTCTGAGCATCACTCAATTCCTTTTGCAGATCTAGGCTACATTTTTTTGAACTTAGCATAACCTCCTAGCAGTGGTACTCCTACTTCAGGGACAGTAGGCCCACCCTTACCAGAACGTCATGCCCCACTGTGAACATACTTTCTCTCTCTAATGCTAAGCGCAATGGCAGACATGCTAGCACAAAGGCCAGCAACACAGCACACCAGAACAGCAAGGACATGTGTGAACTGTAAGTATACTGTGCCTGAGCAACGATGCCAAAGAAAGGAGGAGGGTGTCAAACAGAAAGCATTAGAGCTACCACTACCTTCAAGTAACATCAGTCAATAGAATTGGAGCTGTATGTTTAACAAAACTGTCAGTAAGGCTTTTTTTTTTCTTCAAGTATCTCAAGAGTGCAGGTTAAAATAAATTTAGCATTAGAAATATCCAGATTAATTGGAACAGTTTCAAGATGTTCACATAAGTGAACTAGTTGACCTGGGTTATTAGACAGGTCTTCAGACATCTATTCTGAGAGATCAGATCAAGGGCCTACGCTATATTTTAATCACAAATAATGTCCAGATAACATTCATTGGTAAGGTGCTTCCAACAGCAACATGAGGTGAAACAGACTGTTACTCTAAGCAGGTTGGAGGCCTATTCCTCACAGCATGGCCAGAAATCGTAACTAATAACTGGCCTTCAACTTGTTAGCATGAGGTGCTGTAAGAATGTCAAGATAAAATTGTCAGATACTTGGGGTAGAGGCAAGCCATATTATAGCTAAAAACTTCTTTGCAGAATAATTTTTTTTTCCAGAGGAAAACTCATGTTTTAAACATTTTAAATACAAAAACCTGATCTTGTTGTACTTGACACATTGCCTTAAGACAAATTTTCTTTTTAAGCTAATGAATAATTATATGAAGCAAAGTTTCAGAAGTACACAGTAAACTGAAGCATGAATGAGAGGTTTTAGATCTCTGACACTGCACAAGTGAAAAGGACCTTCTTTTGTGGAAGACAGAAGATGAAGGAGCAGCTAGGATTAGAAGGCATAGTGGGAGTAAATAGAAGGTAACAGGGAGACAGAGAGGAAAGAGAAGTGTGTATACATAAATACTGAAATTGAACAGGGGGAGAAAAGCATCTTCATGAGATAGAATGTTAATTTAAGACAGTCCTCCATAATAAGAATGCCTTCTTTACAGCTTGGAAGTAGTAAAGAAACATGCAAAAATACTTGAATTTAAAGTATTCAGCAAGATAAAAGCTTTTCCTCACTATTACAATGAGACAGCAATTAGATTCCTGGTCACATAATCTATTGTTTTAAAATTCTGGGCAAATTCTCAGAGCCCATCCAACATCCTCAGACATGCTAACACTACATAAYGGAGCTGAGGGGGCCTCCACTCAGTTTTTCAGAGAGTACATAGTTTTAATTCGTATACAGAGGCAACTGCCTTGCTAACAAAATGCAATACCCACATCTTAATACTTTCCTGCCTTTTTGTAAAGCTAGCAGCTGTTAAGGCAATTGCCAACTTGAATCTTTTGATGAGGACTACRACCAGATATGCATATACTAGATGTACACTGGCCTATGTAACTACTTCCTCACAAACTTAAATATTAAGGTCACCAGTGATGCAGTCAGCTGTGCTTGTCAGGGTTAGTAATCCTAATGCACAAGAGCATTCTAAAGAGTACCATAACGCAGAAGCATATATTCTATTAAACTGACAGGTATTGATTTCTATAGGGCTCTAAAATCTTTCCAAGTAGTTCAGCAGAAGTTAACTGAACTTACAGGATGCCACCAAAAAAGAAAAATACAGCAATGTATGACATTGGTTTTTGTGTACATTTAGTTTTGCACACCCAATACAGCAGCCTGTATGAGACAACAGAAAAGGAAAATCCAGTTGTTCTGAGTTAGCATCATGGCTCCCTACACAGATGATATATAGTAGTTGTGTTAATTCTGTGACAGATCTTACTCCAGCCTTTCCCCCTTCCCCATCATCATCTAGAAAACTAGGATTCCAGCTGGGTCACTCTTCAACTTCCATTCCCAAACTTGCTAGACCCCAACAGCTGCTTTCCTACTTAGTCCTATCAAACCCAATTCGACACCTTTTCATTTTCAATACCTCAGTCAAGTACCCACTACTGTGCATCTCTTAAAATAGGGAAAAAAAAAAAGACAGAACCATCATAAAGCAGCTGTAATCTGGTATCAGGTAGATACAAACAGGAGAATGGCAAATATTTCCCTTCTGTAAGAGTGGAGGAGTCCAAGAACACTACTAGAAACCTATGAACCAATTGACAAGACATCTTGTTAATTGATCCAGCTACAAAAGCCATTGAGTAGATGTTCCAGTCTTCTCAACCAAAAAATCACCGACACTTCAGAAGAAATGGGACCTTCTCTCTCTCTCAACCTATACCTATGACCAAGCACTATGGCCAGTATTTTGTCTGGCTGAATAAATCAGCGTCCTGTTTGATGCTTTCATGAAGATAAAGACTGAAGCTGTGCAGTGGTACATTTTTACTTAGTTACTCATAAATTGAACTATTTAAAAAAGCTTTCACTGAGGACTACATAGTCAGTAGATTAGAGAGGCAGTTGCAGGGGCTGGTAAAATATAATAAGCCATGCACATTGTTATAGCAGAAAATTCTAATGGGCAGCACTTTCTAACACCAGTGTGTAACTCCATAAAATGCAATTACACCACAGGCATTAATGGTTTTAATTGAACCAATTATGTTCTAAGAGGTAGAAGACTAAAAATACATACTAAATTATACAAAGTCTTTAGCCTAAATAACACTTGGGAGTTAACAGAATACTTGTGGGAAAACATACCACAGATGGTCAAACAACATAGCACAGTGATATCCTATGCAAACACTATCACTTGGGGGTTTTTTGTTTGCTTGTTTTTTAAAGTAGATTCTTGTTTCAAGTTCTGAATAGCATGTGGTTTGGGTCAAAGCTGAATGGTTCACTATACATACACTGAAAGGATTGCCCCCCTCCCCAAAGAAAATACTGCCCCCCCCCCCCAGGGTCAAATTCAGGCATTCAGAGAAAGGAAAAATTACAGATTTCTATTTTTCCCCACAAACACCATTTGTAACAACACGCATGACAAAGAACTGAGAAGGGACTGTGACCAGAAGTCTCTTTCTTCCTACTAGTCACTCATTTAGCTATGGTAGTCCATGCTTAGGACTTAACTAGGTCCTCGCATCACATTTTAGGCATCACTTATTTAGATAAGCACTTTGTTCCCATCAAAGCAGCCATTCAATGTTTCTCAACRCTTTATTAAAAAAAGCAAAAAAGTCAGCTGTCTAAAGCAGGAAGTTAAACTTTACAAGAGGTTAAAGGAATCCTTGAAACCAAAAGGAAAATTTTCAGAACTTGAGGCAACGTCATGATCCAGTTCATCATGAATCTGGCAATTCTCAAAGTGAATCAGTATAATTATATTACACTGTAGAATCCAGGCTGTCTATCCTTCAACATTCCCCTCCCGCCCCAGAAAAAGAGGAAAAATAAAAGAATGTGCAAAGATCTCAGTTTTAGGCATGCTGCCATGCAGACATGGTCACCCTCCCCAGGGTGAAGGGGCACAGCACAGGGTAGGAGAGGTGRATGTGAACTCCAGCAAGATAGGCCTGCATCTGCTCAAGGCACAGGTGAGCAGGGACCAGCTAAGGCCTCTGTAGAAAGCTAGCTTCTTGTTCCTGGTCTGTCTTCTACTACTTATGGCACACAGGTAGAGCCTGAGAGAGCTGGGTTTCTTCAGACCAGTGATGAAAAAGCTAACTTGGGGGGGCGCAGGTTGCTAATGTCCACTTACAGTCTTAAGCTATCTAAAGGGACAGGTGGGGGGCAGTGCCTAGAGCAAAGAGTGAGCCAGGCTCTCCTCCAATGTACACAGGAAAAAAAGGCCAGAGGCAATGGACAAAGTTGCAGCACGGGTAGTTACAGTATTAAGAAATTTTTACAATGAGGGTAGCCAAACACTGGGAAAGGCTGCCCAAAGAGGCTGTGGAAGCACATCCTCAGAGATTCAGCACAACCCAACAAGGTCCTGGGCAACCCAATCCAACACCAGAAATGACCCTGCTTTGAATATGAGAATAAACCATCATAAGCAAGTTAACTGCACATCCTCCAACAGTCATGCATAAACAGTTATAAAATTTTCCACTAGCAATAATCTGGCTATGCTAATACAGTGCTATGGATAAAACAGCAGGCAGACTTAAGCCCAAAGGGTGAATCAACAACTTGCTGATATCACTGCTAAGATTAGACCCTAAATCTTTTATTTCCCCTCCCTTCTGTAGAAGAGCATACTGTTACTAAGCAAGACAAAGGCAGAACTATTTTTATATGGTTTTGCACGTGACATAGTATAAAGATCTCCACAGACAAATGTTTAAAAAGCTTTGTTTCTCAAGCATCCTTAATCCTCTGTCAAAATCCCCAATTTTTATTTCTCTAGGCGATACACGGTATGATAGCTATAAGCTACAAAATTCCCATCGGTCCTTAATTATTTTGTTTAATATTAAGTAAAGTCAACACCATTGCGAACTAAGAAGAAATTTAGACTACTACAGTAAAAGTACCCATACATATTCTATTTGATCAAGTGTGTTTCACTTCTGTTCCTTCCCAAAGCTTCCTAATCCAAGCAAATAAATCACTTTTGGTGCTACAGGGTGCCAGGCACAACAGCTGCCTCCGGTCCCCTTCATCAGGAATAACTCAACCTTCTGAACTGAGAGACTAGCTGTATCTTTTTTGTTTAAACTATTCAAGTGGCAAAAAAATGCCACTTGCTGGGGGTATCAGGAGCAAAGGCAGAGAGAGAAAGACAGCCAGTATTATCAGAAGGAATAATGAACAGATTGTTCAGCAGTTGAGCAGTATCGTTTCTACCCTTCCTACTCTACAACAATAAAGGAATTGCTGATACCATTTTATTAAGAATCAGTCCTCCTGCCCTACCTATGATGAGGCCATGGCAAGCAGTTGACAGTTGATCAATTCCCAATACATAGGTTTGCTCAACAGCACATATTCCTGGTTGCTTCATCACAGCCTTTCCTACACTATGTGTGGGATACATCTGATCCATTGGGTTACTTAATGAGAGGCCCCACAAATGGATGATCAACATTTAAGCCACCATCTAAAATAAYTGCTGCCTTTCTAAGAGGCATAAGAATTTACCGCCAGTAGGATTTAAGATTAATATGTGCCACTTTACTTTGCATGTATGCTTGGAGCTTCAGAGGTAAATACATTTCTGCTTCTAGACAGCTTGCCAGGCTTATTTTGCTTTACACTTTTACTTGAAGGATTAGTTATGCAAGTGCCATATCATTATGTAACTGTATTAATCTACACAGTATTCAACTCAAAGACTGTTTTCAGTTCTAACTCCCATCTCAAAAGGGGCCAGGAAAGACACACACCAAAGGATCAGACATGTGGACCACCATCATACAACGACAAGTTAAACACATCAGGATCCTTCAGCCTGGAACAGAGATCATATAGCTTCACACTGCTCAGGATTTCATGGACACAGTGAACAGAGTTGTGCAGGGCTGTTCACCAACTCCTCCAGTACAAGAATTGGAGAAAAGTAACCAAAACCCACATACTGGAGGCTCAAAACACCCCAGAGAACTGGTTCTTCACACAAGCAGCAATTAAGCTGCAAAACTCCTTTCTCCTGGGCACTCCTGATGCAAGAGCTCTAGATAAAAACGCACCTGGAGCTATTAAATACAGACTGAATCACAGTTCACAGAAGCCAGGATGAGCATGGCATGGAGACACCAACAGGCATTTCCCTGTGCTTACACTCTTCCTCCTTGGCACTCTACCATCCACAGGATGAAAGACAGGACAGGCTTGTTTGGGCTTGGAATAAGACATTCAGTTTGTCACAGGTTGTCACAAAAGTTTTCCTTTATTCTTTTAAACTACTTAACAGCATACATGTTTCCACAATAATTATATTGTAAGTGACCGGTTTGAGGCTCAGAAGCCAGGAAGGGACAAGATACAAACAGGATCATCTGAAGTTCTGTGCTTGAGATGGATGAACCCCGGAAGAACACAAAAGTTTTGAAAACTCGCTGTGTTCAGCACAGCCGTACTATCCTCAGAAATACAAACATCATCATCCACAATGTGCCCACTTAGATGGCAGGCACATCTGAGAAGCCCAAATGTTTTAATGAATGGTTTTATTAAGAGCCAGATCCACCCACTTATTACTTCCTACACCCCACTGAAAGAATTAGGTGTTTTACAGCACTGCATACATTACCACAAGCTTGCCAGGAATCATTGTTTAAAACACTCAGTTATTCTATCATTGAGAGATTACACTTTGAGAAAATGCTCTGTAAATCAGCCTAGTAGTTTACTCAATCCTTAATCCCATTTTACAAGATCTAGCCTTACCACTATTCGCTGCCAGAACCCAACAGGACACCTGGTAATGCTTAGCCAAAAGCACCATGTGTAATATAGTAAAGGAAAAAAGCCAAATACTTTAAAAAAAAAAATCAAATTCCCTCTTACTTCCCTTACTATGTACTTACTACATACACAGACTTTTCCAGACTTCTGGGATATAGGGTATTGGTCAGTACTACAATTTGGATTATCAGAGGACCACTAGTGAAATGCAACATATAAAGTTGCACCATAAAAACTCCCAATTCCTGTTTTCAAACAGCCAGTGAGGTTTTAGCAGTCTTTCAAGGCCGGCAGTTTGGCTCTGCAGGATGCAGGTCGCCTCTGCCTGAGCTGCTGCTGGCAGGCTCTCGCCCAGGCCTGCTACCCATCCTGGGCAGAGGGCTGGTGTCGCAGCTCCCGGCGAGAGGCAAAAAGAAGGGATGCTCAGACCGGCAACCTGAARCCAACCTGACGCACACTCTGCTACTTTATCGTCAGTCAGTCTGACGAACTGCTGAGCTGGGGATTCAGGGGTATCTCCAAAAATGCACCTAAAGGAAAATTCTCCAGAAAGAGGCGATTCAGGAGCAGTTTATTTACAAGTTACCGCAGCTAGACCGAAAAACATTTTTATTAGCGACAGCAGCTCGGCTAACCGCCCTCACAAGCTGCCCACGACGCTTCCCCCCACGGAACACCTGCCTGCGCTCCAAGGGCCAGGCTCGCCTCTCAACCAGCCCCCTCGCCCCCGTAACGAAGCCATGCCGCTTTTAGGCGGGCCTAAGGAGGACAACGAAGACGCCCGAAGCACCGGAGAGGCTGCGGGGGACGGGACGGCCTCCCACAACGCTGCCGCCGCCAGAGAGGCCCGCGGTGGAGGCCTCCCTGCAGCAGCGCGCCATGCTCGGCTCGGGAGGCCCTGCCGGGCCTCGGCGGCGGCTCCGCCCGCGGTGGAAGCGCCTCCGTCGGAAGGGCCGGCGCAAAATCCCCAGCTCCGGGTCCGTCCCCCCCGCCGCCGCCGCCGCCGGGGCTAGAAGCGGAGCCGCCCCGGAGCTGGCTGAGGGACAGCCCCCGCTGCGACGGGGAGGGGAGAGGAGGGAGGGGGAGGGGACACCGCCCGCCCCGCCGCTCCCCCCGCCCGCCCCGGCGCCCCCAGAGGCGGGCGGTCGCCGCCTGCTCGCCCGCCGCCCCTCGCCCTGCCGAGGCGGCGCTCCCCTCCCCGCGGCACAGGCACAGGCACAGGCCTAGGCCGCCGGCGGGCAGGCGGGCGGGCCGGGGCGGTACCTGCGCTGGAAGTCTGTCTCGAAGGGGGCCAGGTAAGGGTCCCGTTCCAGCAGCTGCGGCAGCTGCGGRGGTTGCGCGCTGGTGGCGGCCGCCATTTTGCCTACCGCGGGATCCGCGCCGCGCCGCGCCGCCGCTATATACAGCCGGGGAGGGGGGCCGGGGCGGGCGAGGCGCCCCCTGCCTCTCACTGCCCGGCGCCGCCCACCGGCCGGGGCAGCCCGCCGGGGCCGGGTAGGCGGCCGCCCCCGCCGCCCCTCCCCGCCCGCCGTGCCAGCCGCCTGGGCCGGGCCGCGTCGGGTCGCTCCGGGTCGGGTCGGGCCGCGCCGCGCCGCGCTTCCCCTCCCGGTGCGGTGGTGTCGGTGCTTGGGGGGCTGCGGGAGCCGAGGGGGCGGTGTTGGGGGGACTCGTGTCCCTGCTTCCCCTTGGCGCGGACGAGCGAGGGGTTTAGTTTCGCAGCCCCCGCGCTCTGCCCGCAGGGGGGTGATAGCGGGAAGGGGGGGGGGATGTAAAAAGAGCCGTTCTCCTCAAAACGGTGCGGGGAGGCGGCGGCCTGCGGGGTGAGCGCGGGCCGGGCCTGGGCCGCGGCGCTGGCGGAGCCACTCCTGAGGCGAGGGAGTACTGCTGCTCTCGCTGTGGAGCCCCGAGCGGCGGCCCGAAATGCCGCTGCTGAGGGGCTGGGCGGTGAGGTGAGGGGGCGAGCTGTGCTCTGTCGGTAAAGGAAATTAAAAAAGTAGCTGTCGGAGCCCACCTCCCCGGCAGGGCAGGGCAGGGCAGAGCCGGCGGGAGGGGGGTGTCTGCCGTTGCTCGGCGGTCCCCAGTTTGTTTTCTTAGTGCCTCTTTGATGTCTTTTTCAGTGTGTCTGCTGCCGGGTGAGCTCTGCATTCCCACGCACAAAAAAACCCACACCACCACCACCGCCCAACAGATTTGGTGTAATCATGAGTGCTGGAATAAATTTCTCGACTGTTTGATAGGGTGCTGGTGTGCTCACAGACAAGCTCAGCAAAACAAGACTCCGGGGGCATCCATGGGTTCTCATAAACGCCGTGTCTGTACAGCAAAATGTTGCTTTGCTGGACRCATAAAGAATCTTAAGCAAAGTAAGATTAATTCAGTTGATCCTAATGCAGCTCTAAATGCTGAATAGCACAGGTAGATTGCTGTGGAAGTTTTTGACCTAATATCAGCATGTCTTGTTTTTGGATAGGCCACCAAATATCCAAGGCAACTAATCACTAGCCTGAGCATGCCTCTAGGCCAGCATTTAGCACTTTTATTTAAGGTCCAGCAATTTTGCTTTGTTTAGACATGTAGTGAGAAAGTTTATTTAGAGGCCTCTCTTGAATGTTTTTCAGCCACGTTTATAAACTTTTCAGCTCCTAGATACCTTACATCATTTCCACAACCATCTCCTAAATTGTTATCCTCAGTTTGTAATTCGTCTCCCCCATCTTGGCTTCCTTTGAATTTTAGTGCTGCTTCCCCTTCCTGTCTGCCAGACAACGAACAGCACAGTGTGTAATGAACACTAGCAGTTCATTTATTATTTTACCCAAAATTGGCTACAGTGAAAGTTTCCGTAGTGATTTGTTTCATCAACAGTGTATGTTTAACTACACTAGATTTCCTTCCTTGCAGCAGTTTCTAACTACACACGCAAAAATCCAAGTACTTTTGTACTTTTTTCCTTATGGAGTGCAACAAGTATTCCCTGTCCTAAGAATGAGTAGGGCAATACTCATACTGTTTGCTATAGCAGTTGCCCCAGCAGGAGGCCCAAACGGTTTTTGTTTGGTTATTGAAAGAAGTAGCATCTATGCTGTAGCAGAACTACCTATCATATCCAGCTCTGATAGATCAGGATTTCTTTTTTTCCCAGTTTCCACCATTTCTTCAGTCTCACTGGAGACTGAAAAACTGTCTTTAAAATTACCTGTGCTTCTCAAAACTTTCTGCATGGCAGTGATTCCAGTGCCTGTGCTAAACCAAAGTTTAACAACTCTTATCAGCTTCTTATTCTTGCTTCTTGCATCATACTATGCGCATTGTGTTCTTTTGCAAATGTGTCACATTCATTCTCACAGTTTACTAGTTTGGCAAACTAAAAGGAGAGAAATTCCAGCTGATTATCAAGAGCCAGGAAATTGTCTTTTTTGCAATAGTTACGTGTTACCTGTGCTGCTGCTTTGGGGCTTCCAGCTGTTCAGTACTGAAGGGGTTGCTGGCTGTTAAAGTGGAGGTAGGAAGGCAATTCCTGCAGCCTTTGAGTTCACAAGCGTAGGAAACAGGAGCTTCACTCTTAGCACAGTCTCTTTGGTTTTCTTCATTGTCAGAAAGCTCAAGCAAGTTCACAGCACTGTTATTAGCTGTTTGGCATAAACACAAGAGAGAGATTTATAAATCAGCATTAGCAATTTGTGTAAACAGTAGGAATATAGCTGTGACTTTCGGCTCCCTGAAGACAGGGACTCCTTCTTAACCTTCATTTGGAAGATTTTAAGTAGAAGTGACACAGTATCCAGCCTCACATCCAAGCAACTTCGAACCTCAGGAAGTTAAATTCTGCAAATGGCCCCTGTCCTTATAATAGACAAAGCCCAAGTGCTATATTTAACACTCTGTGAACTGGGAAATTGATAACCGTACCATTTGTATCTACTCATGTTCCAGTTTACAACTTGGGCATGATTTTATCTGCCTGCTTTGTCACAAGTAACTCAAAGATACTAAGGCATATATTATTGTGATCATCTATTACACCGTGATCTAGCTGAGACTCAAAGGACGAGTTTGGCTCTCAGGACACTGCCATTTAGCCCTCTACCTGGAGGCAAAAATGGCAGTGCAAACAATGAATATTGTCCCAACAGCTGAATGTGCATTTGTCAGAGATTGATACAAAGCTGGCAGCTGCTGCTGCCAGTAGGAGTAGGAAGAGGAGGACTATTTGTAATAACTGCCCTTTTGGGGGGACAGCAGTGGATCATATAGGAGTGGTGTCTAAGGTGTGTGTCTGGCACCCAGTTACCACTGAGGCTGGAGTGTATCAATCCACTCTAAACTAGTCTTTCAAAGGATGCTCATGCTTAAGTTATGTATAGTTTAAAATGTTGCATAGCAATGCTGAGCAGTAACTGTATAGTTACAATTATTATAATATCAATTTAGATTTTTTTAAAATATGCAAAGTTCAGATAGAAATCAAAGAACATTCAAGATCTGGAAAACATTGAAGAAAGAGAAAAATGGCTACTCTTGTCATGAAGTAACTTGTCATGCATCCACTTTGATTCAGTAATATTGTGCACTTATTTTGCAAAAGATGACAGATGCTAAACTGTAGGAACTGTGTTAGGAAAAAATCTTTTTTCCATAAGGCACTGGTTCAGATTCTCCCTCATCAGCGGTGTCTGTTTGTATCATCTCAGCCAGAACAGATCTGTGTGGTCTGTGGCCTTGACTGGCTCTTGCAGAGCCAGTTCCTGAGCTCCAGGTGCTTCTAACCCAAGTGGCTCAGAGCAGACCTGGTCCCTGGTCCTGGCCTGGCTCTGTAACACGCTTCCAGACCTGTCAGAGTCATCTTTGGGGTACAGGATTCTGCACTACAGCTGTCATGCACTACTGCTAATTTCTAGACTGCCCAATCCCACAACTATGAGATAGATAGATAACTCATGCATGAGTTACAGTGTGGTTCCTGCCATGCCGGTTCTCAGATTGCCCAGAGCAGGAATATGGTGAGGGTTTGCTGGAGTTACCTTCTAGCCTGCAGGGAGAGAAAGAGAGCAATGGCCAAGGATGACGTGTGCCCAGTTTTTATTCCAATATAGACATAAATGGGGCATTGCAGACATCCATACCTGGATGCTACGATGTGGTCCCAAATACCACTCATTAGCCTGTTCCATCAGCTGTGCTCCGTTTTAGCTGTGGGCAGTCTAGACTCCTAGTTTAATCCGCCTGAGAAGAGATGGCAGGTACCAAAGACAGCAAGGTATTTTTTAACTCTGCTGTTGAGAACGTTTAAGAATTACTGATCTCTCAAAGTGACAAGTCACAAGGCATGTCCTTTGTATGTTTAAATTCAATACTTAAAGGCTATATCCAAGATTTGTCATCATGTCGGTCTGGGCAGAACTCCTCCCAGTTCCTTTTCCTGAAAGCCTTTTTACATCTAGGTGTGGTTGGCCCACTTTGCTTGCTTGCATGTCAGGAGATGTATGCATTTTTTATTGCCATTGCACCTTTTGATGTCTTAAAGATGAGAAGTAGTCCATTGTCAAGGACTGAGAAGCACAGGAACACGACCTCTCCCCTGTGCCTATACTGGATCCCACAAGGGGCACTATCAAGAAAAGGTGTTCCTGTGGAAAGAGGCAGCTGTTCGAAAAGATTTGTGTTTCATTATTCCAGAAGAATGGATTCTTGAAGGTTTCCCTGCGTCCTTTATAGAGGTGTCGGACACCTGAGCATGTTACGGTACACATTGCAGCTTCCCACCTTTGGACCGGTTTCTGCACGTTCAGTACATAACACAAAATGGAGTTCAAAATTTGAAAGAAAACTAGCTTATTTTGCCACATTGGCCAGCCGTACTTAACACTATTATTTGTTCAAGAGTGCATAAGAAATAAATTGCACAGTTGTCATCCAGATCCAATACAAATACCCCCCTTAAAAAAAACATCTGTTAACTTCTTAATTACCATTTATCTTGGTAGTCTTCTCAGAGAGGTCAAACATTGGGAATGGAGATTAAACAAGCTACTTATCCCTATCTTTGGATTCTCCAAGGTGAGACACACAGGAGAAAAGAAATGGTCAGTGTTGCACAGCTGCTGCCAAAGCTAGACCTCAACAGCGTGTCACACTTCCATAATTAAAACTGCACTTCTAGAAAGGATTCAACTATTTTATTACATATGAAGAACAAAGCACATATCCGTGAAAATTGCAGCAAACATTCCAAGAATCCGTCAGTATGTCCGTTAATTAGTTTATAGGTTTGGGGGKTTCGTTTTTGGTTTTGGGTTTGGTTTTTTTAAGAAATGTAGGGTATTCATTGAGACTATCTTTTAAGGTCTTATCTCTGCCCTGTCATGGTATCAGGAGCTTTAAATAACAACATRTCCTTAAAGATCAAAACTGATGTACAATCTGAAATACTAAAAAGCCTGTTTCAGGGTTGTCAAATTTCCAGTAAGTGCACTTGATGGGAATGCCATTTGCACTTACTATGCAGAGCAAAATGAAAACATGCCGACAACCTGGAAGTCCTAGATAATGGCTGCTTCTTGCTTTCACAATATTGCAGTATTATTATGATTTGGTGTCCTTATTTTGTATAACAGAGTATCAAAAATGTAAATATCTTTCATAGTTGTTTACACAGTTATCAAGACACTTTAAAGTGTGATACCAATTAAAAAATATCAACAGATGTAGAACAATATTTGTTGTGAAAATGCCTGAGTCTCACTAAAAAAAGGATTTAATTTAGCAGAAAGTCTTCAGTTTCAAGTAAGAATTTGTGAAACACTTCACAGACACAAAATATAGGAAAACCTTTAGGAATATCATAATACTTTTGGATGTTGTATATACTCTTGTATTTATGCCTTCTATATGTATTTCTCAAAAGTAATTACTGCCGATAGTAACAACCTTCTACAACTGCCAATACTGCTATTTCCTGGTATTTGCGTATGTGTTTATGTGTTGGGGGAAGAACATAAAACGTTTGGGACTCTCTCCTTAATGCCATACCCACAATATTTGATAACTGTCACCTTTGTCTTACCAAAGTGTGTTTATCTCTAACACTTAGGAAATAAGTAGCTTGAGCTCTCCGGGATAGTTGTCCTAGAGGAACGTTCCTGCTATTATTGCAGCAGGCTTCTGTAACAATATATTGCTATTAAACAAGCAACTTATTAATGCTAGCCAGATATTGTATGGTTTATATCCAATACACTTAGAATTAAGAATGAAGCACCACAGCTTCAGCGGCAATTTTGCTTTCTTTCATTGTTCATTGCCAGGTATTTCCTAAAATCCCTGAGAAATAATCTTACCTAGGACGTCTCCTGAAGGCTGGTTGCATAGTCTCCCATTCCTCCCTGAAACACTACAGGCATTTAGGCTGTCTGGCCTTTTACTCAGAAAGGAAAATGAGGTTGCCAGATATTTGTTCAGAGGGTAACACATCTAATCCTGGGGGACGTCAAGTGAGGTAAGAAGAAAGGGGGAGGTGCATATTGCTAATGCTCTGACAGCTCTGTCAATATAAATTCATTAGTATGTGTAGAACTATTTTAGTTTTCAAAAAGCAGAGTAGTACCTAAGTTGCATTCATGAATTTAAGTGTGTACTGAGTTCACCACAGTAAAAGCAGATGAATCTGATGGAAATTCTGTGTGAAGTGCAGAACTTTCGGAAGTCCAAAATGCTTTCTGCAGACAGTCTTTTAGATCTTGGCAGTATTAGTTGTGGTTTAGTTTTTAATGGCAGCCAGTGGCAGTTGACCGAATCGGTTCTCAGGTGCGACCAGTAGTGTTTCRAATGAACAGAAAGATGGGACAGGGACAAGTTCCTTAGTGCTACACTCAAAATCTTGCTATAGGCAGAAGAGAACACCATATATGGAGCTAAGAATTTACTGTTAGTCCAGTAAATGTTTTAACAGTGTAATTGTCCAACTTATCTAATTAATATGGAAAAAAAAMCACCCTCATTAATAGTGCATTTTAAATTGTTATACAGAAAACTTTATAGCACCTATGGCTTTTCTCTTAATATCATGCCCCACTTCCCAGCATGCCTCTAGGTCCTAAGGTTGACAGTTTAAGTCTTTCTCAGGCA
Organism: Phoebastria nigripes; assembly: GCA_035582835.1. NCBI lineage: Eukaryota > Metazoa > Chordata > Aves > Procellariiformes > Diomedeidae > Phoebastria > Phoebastria nigripes. The sequence goes on from JAYKAV010003109.1 coordinate 342,535, forward strand.
GATGGGGGCATATCTGCTGTGACAAGGCATTGGCCTCCTGAGGTCTTTGCCACACACAGCCTGATGTTCATGGGAGGGGTGGGTGTCTCCCTCCTCAATTTTGAGGTTCCCAGCTGAAGTCTGACAACTGCACAGCAGCCTCTCCCAGATGCAGTTGACATTAAGGATGCTGTTGGTCATGGAGGGACTGCATGGGGCTATCAAATCCTTTCCCCCAGCAGCACTCACAGACGCAAGCTCACACAGGTTTAGCAACAGTCACTCAGCCAATAGGCAGGCAATGGCAATGGCAAAAAATCACATGTACCAGGCTAAAATTCCCCTTTTTGATAGATGGTCTGCTAAACACTGGCTAATCGTTACAGGAGTCCAGCAGAGATGTTGCAAACTCTCCTACGACTCAAGGCTTCTTAACAGGACTGAGTGATGGCTCTTGAAGGCGATCATTTTTTCCTATGTGGTCTTGTGTGATGATAACACTTAAGGGTCTGAGGGTGTAATGATGTATAACTATTGTACAATCACCAAAGCTAGTATAACAACTAAAATTACAACTATAGGGTGTAAAGCTAAGTTCAGGTTTCTGTAGATGTTGGAGACCATAGTCTTACTTTTAAGGTAATGATGTAATTTGTATCTTCACATTGCATGTGTGCCTATCATTGGGCATGTTACACGCTGTGAGATAGTTCACAGTGATTTCTGGATGTATATGAACATAACTAATACTACATAGATAATGGCAAAATAACTGGCGCAATTTCATAATCACATCTTGGTCAAATTCTGATCTAAGCAATTGTCAAAACATTGAAAACTAATATCCTTACATATGTAATGCATGTCTTGAGCTGTTGTTTTTCTGGAATCTGCCTAAAGAGACTGTGAAGAACATCTATCATGTTCAATAATCCATCTTCATGAATCCACATCTCATCTCAGAAATGCTATAGCTGTACATCTCCAATGTTACCATGATAACAAAATTATCATGCAAGGTTACGTATTACAAACATAAGTAACATTTTGAWACCTTATCGGCTTAGGGATTCCTGATTTCTACCATTTTCTACGTCTTAAAATATCCCCAGTACAATAAATGAAGGTGCAGTCTTCACAATCCCAATGATACAGAGCAACACTTACAGGTATGCAATCCGTTGCCATAGGTGATTGTATTGTATGCAATACAATTTTCCATAGGAAATACTTTTATATCTCAGTGATTCACCTTTTCTTCTTAGAGCACTTAAAATTCTGTATTTTATAAATATAGACAGTTTCATCCAGGACAAATACATACACACACACACACACACACACATTTTTGTTAGGAACATAGATATTCATAGATTAGTAAGAAGTACAACTGTCTTCATACAGAGAAACAGGTTTTCTCTTGCTTGGAGATGAATCCTTTAGGTTGGATCCTTTGTCTCTTATTACCTAGGTTTGTATTTTTCTCTTGTTTTTAAATTCAACCATGGCATCTGAGGTAAAAGAAAAGTAGTATGGCTTTCACTTTTCCTATATGCATGTCATCATACAGATGTCGTCTATCTGGACCTCTGTAAGGCCTTTGACACGGTCCCCCACAACATCCTTCTCTCTAAACTGGAGAGGTATGGATTTGATGGGTGGACTGTCCCGTGGGTGAGGAATTGGTTGGATGGTCACATCCAGAGGGTAGTGGTCAACGGCTCCGTGTCCAGATGGAGATCAGTGACGAGTGGTATCCCTCAGGGGTCCATACTGGGACCAGTACTGTTTAATATCTTCATCAATGACATGGACAGTGGGATCGAGTGCACCCTCAGCAAGTTTGCAGACGACGCCAAGCTGAGTGGTGCGGTTGACACGCCTGAGGGAWGGGATRCCAYCCAGAGGGACCTGGACWASCTSGAGAAGTGGGCCYRTGTGAACCTCATGAGGTTCAACAAGGCCAAGTGCAAGGTCCTGCACCTGGGTCAGGGCAACCCCTGCTATCAATACAGGTTGGGGGATGAAGGGATTGAGAGCAGCCCTGCYGAGAAGGACTTGGGGGTACTGGTGGCTGAAAAGCTGGACACAAGCCGACAATGTGCGCTTGCACCCAGAAGGCCAACCGTATCCTGGGCTGCATCACAAGAAGCGTGGCCAGCCGGTCGAGGAAGGTGATTCTGCCCCTCTACTCTGCTCTGGTGAGACCCCACTTGCAGTACTGCATCCAACTCTGGGGTCCTCAGTACAGGAAAGACATGGACCTGTTGGAGTGGGTCCAGAGGAGGGCCACGAAAATGATCAGGGGGATGGGACACCTCTCCTATGAAGAAAGGCTGAGAGAGTTGGGGTTGTTCAGCCTGGAGAAGAGCAGGCTTCGGGGAGACCTTRTTGCAGCCTTTCAGTACTTAAAGGGGGCTTATAAGAAAGATGGGGACAAACTTTTTAGCAGGGCCTGTTGCGACAGGACAAGGGGGAATGGCTTTAAACTAAAAGAGGGTAGATTTAGACTAGATATAAGGRAGAAATTTTTGATGCTGAGGGTGGTGAAACACTGGAACAGGTTTCCCAGAGAGGCGGTAGGTGCCCCATCCCTGGAAACATTCAAGGTCCGGTTGGACGAGGCCCTGAGCAACCTGATCTAGTTGAAGATGGCCCTGCCCATGGTAGGGGCATTGGACTTTAAAAGGTCCCTTCCAATTCAAACTATTCTATGATTCTATCATTCTGTGTATCGTAATAAAAATACGCAGTAAAGAAAACTAAGCAATACGCAGTTTACAGCCTGCATACATTTGGAAGGCTTTGCTTATACTATGCTATCTGTGGAAGACAAAATAAGCAAATGTTGTTATTAATAGTTATCTTAGTTACCCAGGCTAAAGCACCTCCCTCTGTATGAGTTTCTGAGGATTAATTAGCTGCATTTCTGTTTCCTGAATACTTGATGTTGAATTATAGTACTATAGAAAAGCCTCACTTCTCTGATGTTATAGTCACCTTTCCAGTGTGCCTCTAGGTCCTGAAGTTGGCAGTTTAAGTCTTCCTGCTGCAGACAAGAGAGGGGGCTTGCTTTACGACAAGTCATCAGCCCCTGAGGTCTTCATGAGAACAACAATGATGTTTGTGTTGGGGGGTTCTAATTCCTCAGTCTTGGGTATGTTTGGTTTTATTTTTAAACCTTTTCCTTATACTATCTGCTTCCCTCTCATTGATTCCCAGCTAGTTTGAGTATTGCACAACATCTTTACTCCAGGGCTCTCAGCAGGTATCTGCCATCCTCTGCAATTTTATTGCAGTATTATACAAATATTAACTCTACTAAAATCAGTAGTTTCAGCAATATACAACTGTAATTCCTTAGTGGAGAATCTAGGAGACAGGTTAGAGAGCAGTGGTTGATTTTTCAAATTCACAGTAGTTTTGCTGAAATACATAGTCAGCAGAGCTGTATAAAACTGGTGGTTGTTGCATTGTTAAGTTCAAATTTGTCATTTAGCTACTCGAGTAAAGCATCTATAAATGGAAGACATCACAAACATTTATAATGTTGCAGTACAAAGGTCCATTTTACAGTCTGCCTGCAATTTAGTAGTTTGTCAGTATATAATATAAAAAACTTGAGTCCAGTATCTCTTTCCATTTGTTCTGGTTCTGAAGAATTTGCCGAATTTATGATAAAATTCTGACACAGGTTATGAAAAGACTTATATCCATGACTGTTGGTGCCATGAGCAAATCAGCTGATTGTGCGCTACTCTCCTACATTAACCAACTGTTCTTAGATAAATATGCTGTAGAAATACTTAAGTATTCAAAATGCTCTGTCCTGGTGAAAATTTACAAATATTTTTATGTCTTGTTTTATTCCAGCTCTTTTTCCTCAAAGAATCTGAAATATGAATAATTGTGGTAGGATAAATGACAATACATGGACCAGTAGGTATACTGAGTCTCTGGAACCCATCTGCCATTTACTTTGTGTCATCACTGACTCTCATAACACAGTGTTCTGGGCAAAATTATTGTTACAGGTATATATTTTTGCTTTAATATCAACCTTCTATAAATTTAACATTATTTTATCAGTGATACAGTTCACTGTCTCTGGTCAGTCAGGTCAGTAGTAGTCAAATACCAGCCATATTAGTACACTATAAAGAAGGAATCCTTTCAAAGTCTTTCATGTCTTACCCCCATTAAAACTTAGTCTCACAAACCACACTAAGATCCTCTCCTGACATTTTCCTGTTGGTCATTATCTGGCTCTTTTACCGTTTGCAGTTAAGGCATTAATTTATGCAAATGAAGAGATTTCTTCATTCATAAGATCATTGTCCAAATTGTTAAAATTACTTGTTCTATTTCCTTCTTCTGCTGTTTCAGCTGCACACAGTTGAAATACTGAATTGCTCTTACAGTTCATGAATTATCTGTTGCTTCTTGACCTATGCACTCCTTCAGCTGTCTCCTCAGTAACACCTATGTTGTCATCTGTTTCAACACATACACAAGAAAACCCACAAAGGTTTCCATCCTGGGAGCTGAGTCATTCTCTAAATCAGGACCATCATCCTCTGAACACAAAATCTTCCTCTGCATAACTTAAGGGCAAGTATTACTTATGTGATTTTACGTAGGATGTTTTAGCTTCTCTTACTTTAAATTACTTGTGTGTCTGACTGAAAAATACATAATTTAGCAGTAATAATAAGAATAATAATTTAGCACCAAAATTTTCTTTGTATTCGTATGTGTTACATAATGCCAAAAACTTAGTTATCCTTCTCAGTTCTGTGTTCTGTTTTCTTTATTTTTTAATCAATTGTCGTTTCAAAATATACTCACATCTTCACTGGTTTGTTTTGTGTACATACATCTAATTTCTGTGACCTGTGACTACTTTCCTGTCATACAGGAAACCTCCAGTGCTCAAGGAACATAACCTCCTGTACAATCAAATTGTTATTCCAATCGTACCATTAAAAGACGCTCACGGTGAATATCAATCTGGCTTAAGTCATCCGATATACCTAACATTTAAAAGGGCTGACTAATGAGGACATACATTAGACATCCTAGAAGTGAGGAAAAAGCAAGACCAACTGTTTATTTCTTATCCTCTTCTTAGCACTACAAAATACCATACACATTCTTTGTATTTTTAAATGAACAGACTTGCTTTTAATCTTGTCTCTGTGCTTGCCAAAAATGTATACTCTGGTAGGTTGAAACCACTCTAGCACTACTACAAGTTATTAACACTATGATTTTTCCTGTTTATGTCCAAATTGCTGGGTTACTTGTAGCTCTGAATAAGATTTACATGAAGACTTCTGAAGAACTGTGTATTTGAGTTGTATTACATTGCTTGAAATAAAACTTTTCAGCTGATATCTCTAGTATAATTCTTTTCATGTTTTAGGAATTTTCATGCTAGCGCTGTTTTTATAAATACTGCCTTTATTAAATTTGTAATCTCCCAAATTAATATCCCTTTTTAGTTTTTCTTCCTTGCTTTATTTGCTTGCATATTTATCTTCTCTCTATCACTTGTCCAGCTCTTTTTTGTTTTAATGTGGGTTTTTTTCCTCTTTTTTTTACAGTAAGTCATGTGGCATTGCTATCCTTAAGGAATTTAAAGGTACACGGAAGAAAATTGAGCCCCATGCTGATGGATGAGATAGGCTTTATAGCTTCTCCATGATCTCATTGCATGTTGGTAAAGGGGAAGAACTGTGGAATACAAGATACAAGTGTCATCAAAATATTTCCCTGGTTTTGTAAGGAGTTGCACAAAGAGTCATTCCTTCTCTGTAAAATGAAGCATGGGTATTCATAACTGTAAAAAAACACCAACATTGCCAACAACAGAAAAATAACTGCCATATGTTGGTTTTTGTTTTTCTAATTTCCTTTCTATAGAATGAAGCATGGATATTCATATTTAAAAAAAAAAAAAAGCTAACAATAAGAAAAACTATCACCTGTTGTCTACTGTTTTTCTTAAATCTAGAAATGTTTTGCAAATTTAACTTAAATCGTTAGTCAGGTGCCTTGCCCCAGTTCTTCATCGTCAGAATAAACTAAAGTATTTCAGCTTTTAGCATCTGTCCCACTTGTTCACATGATTTCATTTGTATGTTGGGGACCAATTTTTCATAAACATCAAGGCCTCTTTCAACACTGACACAATAGCAGGGAACTGAGGTGGGTTCTGTTGTATTTCTGTAGTAAATTACATTCATTTTATAACCTATTCAGTACTCAGAAACATGAAAACAAGCCTTTTTATAAATTTGAATCAGGTACATTGTGCCTTTCAGGTTAATGTATTTTACGTACTGCTTTGAGTGCAAGTTTGCATATTAACTGAAAGAGGTTTGATTGGTTTTATTCTCTTCATTCTTTTCTTTTCGAAAGTCTTTTGCATTGTATATTAGCTCCATTAGTAAAAAGTATAAAATCTTCTCTGATAACTTCCCATTATGTTAGAGAAGATTCAACAAAGCCTTTAATTTCTTTTGTCTTACATTGTAAACCTGGATAGTTAAGGAAAAAAAAAAAAATCTTCTAAGAATATAGTATCTGCGTGTAAATATAATACTGTCATTTATAGTTAGAGATAATATGCAGTGGTTATAGCAGTGTGAGCTATTTAAAAATCAGAAGCAGCACAGTCACAATGTAGTCATGTTTGGAGGAACAGTACATAAAACTTATCCCTCAAGAACATATCCTTCTAAAGGGTAACCAAATATAATTATTTCTTGTGGTGCTGTATAATTGAGATGACTTGGAATTCCCCCTCTTGTAACACTTGATCTAGCTGTTAAGTTTGACGGGGTAAGGTTAAATCTCCTTTTCCTATCACGGGTTGGGAAATACTTTTACTGCTAAGAATAGCTCATTAAAGGTGGATGGAAAGTCTCCCTTTCCAATGTACATATTAATTACCATAACACTCAATGAATTCATCTTTGCTGGCAGAATGACATACCTTGCTGCTGTATCAATGAAAACTGAAGTTTCTTCTTGATTAAAACTGTCACTTGCCTCGAATAACTAGGTCCAATGAAGTAAAAACAGGGAAAGTGGAGCAAGATTTTGTAAGAATATATGGTTCTGTTCTAAGCAAAACAGGACCTATTTCTTTTTAGAGAGAATTTACATTGAACACAGGACTTTTGAGTCAGTAAACTCCGATGATCTGACCCACTGTTGTTCTGGACCTCACTGACCCTCTGCTGAACTACTGGTTTTGCAGCAATGTCACTGACGGCAGAAAACACGTTAGTAAGAAAACTTGCCAATGTGCTTGAATCTTAGAACTTGAGGTGAGCAGTGCCAGGGACATCTGCGGCCTGAAGGCAGAGGCAAAACACTCATTTCCCCTTACAATACACGTGGAAAACTCTTGGTAAGGAAGAAGGGCTAGAGAATATGTACATCACCAGAGCTGTATATACATCACCAGCTCTATGTCTCTCTGTTTCCACAGGAGGACCCTTACCCTTTCCCATATTCTCTGCCCCAGGACAGAAAGAATCACTGTGTAACCACAGTTTAAGATGTATGCTACAATGCCTTCTTCTGTTCAGTCTAAAATAATTTTTTTGACCCACTTCCCAGAATGCAGTGTACTGCAAGTAAAATGTATCCCTAAGAAATTATTAATATATGCAGCCTTACTTGACTTTCCTTTCAGCTGCTGAAATAAGATATTCCTTTTCTCTAAAGTGTATGTAGATGGATGTCTAGAGTTTATGAACTGCCAAATGTGTGACTTGGGGATAACTGCCAGAGTTGCAAGGCAAACAAGAAGCTGCCGAGAACTGGATAGTGACAGTGCTTGTCTAAAATCCAGTTAGGATCCAGTGTTCCTGGTAAGAAGTGCAACCCATCTGTAGTTTTTCCAGTTGAACAGGCATCTCCAGATCATCATCATCACGAAGTGACAAAGTATAGAAGAAAGATTTCAGTATACCTTCAAAGCACATGGTACTAGGGGAAAAAATGCTAAATACATGATCTCAGCATAATTAGGGAGAAGATTAGCTAAGGAGTCTGTTACTCAAAGAAAATGGGCACCACTGCTGCTGTAGAGGTGAAGAAAAGTTAAAAAAAGAGTAATGCATCATTCAGAATGCTTTATTTTCATGCTTTCAATAAAAATTTGTAGTATCTTTTTGGAACTTGGCCAATTTCTTAACAAAAACCTAACCAAAAATATGAAATAATTATTTAAATACTTAATTGTGACTCACTCTGGTATTGAAGGGAAATACAAAGCATTAATTCTTTTAGAAACTTTTTCTCCTGTTGTTTAAAATCTTTTCTATGAATTCGAAATCTTGTCTGTGCGTTATTTTTGGTCTGTAGGTAATCCACAGATAAACTGGGACTAGCATTCATATCTGGAAATTTGAGTTCCTTTGGTTTGTTTTGACTGAACTTGCATGATATTCCTGTTAGCTGTGGATACTTAGCACATTGCTGGTGCTAGAGGTTTTGGCACAGCTAGTCCAAATGCTGTTTTGAGTGATTTTTCTTGGACAGTCATTTAAAATTTGTTGTTTCTATAAGGCTGTGATCAGCAAAACCCAAAAGGAACAGTAAATTACTGAGCATGTTCTTTTACCAATTTGACCAAATATTCCCAGAAGTGTTTTTCAGCGTTCACTGACTGGCAGATAGCAGTGCCTTTATATCCAGCAGTACTGTCTCCCATGGGACAAGAACAGTTGCTGGACCTTGCTTCTACCTAATCTCTTCAGTGCACAGTCTTCCTGAGTGACAGGGCTCTGCCCACGTATTACCGTAGCAGAACTCCCCTGAGACGCTCTCCTTTAAACCTGATGAGCCTAAAGCATCCCATATTCTTTATTTCTGCATTTAAATCTTCTTCTCAGAAGTGCATCCCTTAAATGGCTGCATTTCAGTACATTTGATTTTTTCTAGTTTGAACGTCCTACAGCTACCACTTTTTGTCCGAGCCCCAGAGGCATCTCTTTGTTTCTAACCTTATTAACACGGTAAGCCAAACGATGATTCGTGTCTGCATGACTCTTCCCTCGGGGTAGAGACCAGCGTGCAGTGACTCGCAACCTCTCCTAGAACTGTTTTACAGAAAACGGCAAAATGTTTCTCCATTTGTATCTTGCTGCAAAGCTTATCCACTCCAATACATGAAGTAAGTCGACTTCCCGCCSGTATGCCAAGCAATATTGCCAGTGTCACAGGTCCCACGCTTGGCACCCRTCGTCGTGTTTTTCACTGCTGCTCTGGAGATGCTAGCCACCTATCTCCTTCCCGGGCTRAGTTTGCCCTGAGTTTTGATTGTAAAACTTAAAAATGGGAAAGCAAGGCTGTAACCTGGAGATAGGCAAAGTAGGTCATTCCTCAGTTCACAATTCCACCATTTCTCTTTTCATAACTTTTGATATATTCTTGGAAATATCGCTAATCACAGTCTGGTTCCCTGCTTCCTTGATTCTTTGGTTAATTTCAAGCAAATTCATCATGAAAATATCAAGCAGTTAAACTGAGATACGTGTAATATTCATGAAGCAAATATCCCCCCAAGTTCCAATGAAGTCAGAGGCACTTATCCTGCTGGTTAGCTTTCACTCAGCGTAAGGAAAGATCAAATTATGACCCTTTACTACAGTTGTTAGAGAAACCTGTAGCTGTTTATTTTTACTACTCCATTAACTAAACATGATTGTTTTTAATGGGATGATTCTTGGTAGCATTACAGATGGCAAAAGAATTTTTTTTGGAGGACCTGATCCTTTAGCCACCCCAGGCAGCCAGTTTATGTTCCTCCCTTCTCAGAGAAACATCTGCGGGAGAAGTGGTAGCAGTCTGAGGCCTCAGAAGAGTTCTCAAGGCACAGCTCACAGATAAGCCAGTTTACTGTAGTTCATTTCCTAATCTACTTCATGCCGCTCTACAGTTATATTCACCCTTCTCACCCTCAGGACTTTCCTTTTTTTTTTAACCTGCCATGCCTAAAGGCAAGTAACAGACCTTATTTAATCCTGAAGAGCAAGGACGTTAATTGGGTTGAAAATGGAATGATGCATCTAATTCTGTCTTACCTGCGGTGCTCTTCCTGCTCTCAGGACGCCGGAGTGCACCTGCATCCCAAAACAGAGGCTTGAACACGTATTTTTCTGTGTTGCACCCACCTCCTCCCTTGACCCGTTATCAGTGACATCAAATGTGAATCCCACAATGTTTCTCCTCATTCTATTTCTGAGTAAGAGGAGGTATATGCTCGAGACTTTTTTGATATGTATTGCCTCAGTTAAAGCATAATTAGCTCCATGAAAAGGAAGGGGGTTAACCACCTCCACTTTAGCTGAGACCTCTATCACCTTTACATTTCAGGCTTCTATTTGGTTCTTCAGCTACTTCAATTACCAGTCAAGGAGGGGTTTAAGTATGCAGTATAATAATACTTGCACTTACTAGTAAATAGTATTTTACAGCATTAACTCGTCTGTCCTTACACATCCTTTTCAGGCAGGCAAATAAATGTTATTATCCTCATTTTACAAACTCATTGATTAAGTGACTTACCTAAAGGCCACACATCAATTTCAATGTCAGTGCCAAGATCGGCACAGAGAAACTTCTGCATTGCAGTCACAGAAAAAAGTGATCTGTATTGCCAAGTCCACCCCCGCCTCAGAAACAAGCAATCACTTCTCAGATGTGTAGTCTAGATAGCATTTACCCACTTCACATCCCCCGTATGCGTGGATGCTTTGTCTACCTGTTAAGCTGCTCCTTGATGATGGCTCATAATGGTTCCCAGTATGTCTCTACCTCCTGGTTTCAACCCGAGGGCTGGAAAGCACTGCCTGGAGAACCTGTGAAGCTCCCACATGGGTGGCTGGGCTTGTGGAGGCAGAGGGCGAGGGAAGGAAGAGGGGCTCGTGCTGCTCTCCAAAGGGCAACATGAAGATGAGCAATGATCTGAGGAAGCAGCAGGGGCAGGATTAGGAAGAAATTAGGAAGAGCTTCCACCATTTTAAGAGATTTTTTTTGCCTCTCCAACCAAGCAAATTTTCAATTTTTAGGTTGTGTACAACAGGTAAAATTCTCTTTCCTATTGCTGCTGTAGCTACTGTTTGGAAATTGTGGTAGTTGCATTAGTAACATTGGAAGCTGAGTCTTCAGCTGTAAAATGTAGTAGCATCTCTAGTCTTCAATCTGTTGAGCTATTAGGTAAATTGCTCCATTTTAAAGCTCCTGTTTTTAAATTTGGAAGGAATTTTGGATTTGATCTCCATTGTCTGGTTTAGACAGACAGATTGTGTCTGTTCATCTCCTAACTGACTGATGAGCAACACAGACCTTACTGCATGCATGAGCTATGTATGACAAATGAAAGTATAACAAGTAACATCATGGCACGCAAAAATCTGTTAAACAATACTGAGTTTCTAACGTTAAAAACCTGCTCTGTTTACAGGCAGTTATTTCTAAGGGAAAATATGATGGTGGCTGTATTTGTTTCCCCTCCAGAAGAAGTCTTCCCTACCTGGAAAAACAAAACAGAGAAACTCAGGACAGCACTTTTAACAGCTAATTAAGGCCATCCATGTGTAAATGTGGCAATGTTTTGTTCTGATTTAGGTACAGTTCACAAGATCTTTCTGACTCAACTTCTAAATGCGACAGAAAATCAAAATAATTGTAAATCTTTTGAACCGCAGTAGTATAGTTCGTCAGCAGAGTCACAGATCTGCCATTAAAGCCCACGATGTCATTTGCCAACACCTGAATTTGACCTAGTCATTGAAGCTGATACTGTGCCAATGTCTGAAAGCAGATACATTGAAAAATTGTCCAGCATTTATGGTAGATACTGGTATTTCAGAGCAGACTCCCAGGCGATGAACTATATTCTTAATAAGCATACATGACAAAGTTAAATTTAGAAGTAGAATTTGAAATAGTTGCCAAGTTTTTAACTGAAGGTCATTTGTACTTTTTTTTTTTTTTAACCCATGCGCATGTAGACACTCACAGGAAATGTGTGAACTTACCTTCAAAATACCTCAAATATTAGCCATATGAATTATACATTTGCCTTTTTTTCTGGCTTTTAAAAGATTATTTCATGCATAAAGCTAACATCATTCAATTTACTGCTTGCGAGTCACCTGTAGATTGCAGTATCAGAATTATTCAATAGGTTTATGCCTGTCAGAATTTTATATTAGCTCCATTATTCATTAACAGCAAAAAAATAAAGCATCTTTCTAAACGAATGCTTAAGCGTGTGTGTTTTCTTGGCACTTGGCTTGCTCTTCTGTGCAACTCTAGTCCTTACTCTTCCACCTCAGAATTATTAAGGTGTCATATACAGAAGTGGTAAGTTTAGCTTCATTAAACTGTGGTAGAGGGTTACTCTCACCTAATGAAAAAGCAAAACATGTCTGGATGGCCGTAGATGTGATTATGTGTTCTGAAGCCTGATAAATATTGTATCACGCCACAATTTAAGATGCTCAAGGGCTTCACAACCTTAATTGTGTTTTAATGATGGCAACTCTGTTCAATTATGTACTCTGGCTTCTTCAAAAAAAAGCACTTCAGTCCTTAAAATGATACTGTGGTACATCTCACCTGCAGGGCTGCTGCAATATTTGGAGTGTGCCCTATTGTCTTCAGTGGTAGTTTTGGGTGCTAAGAAATGCAAACCAGAGGTTTCTGCGTTGGGAAAACAACAACATAACTGAATATACAATCAAGAATAAAACAAGAGAAAGTAATATGACAGACAGTAAAATAATGGAAGACAGTGTTTGCATGAAAATGATGTGTTTTCTTCTCTTTAGCTTGCATGTTCTGTGGAGCAAGTAGCATCTAGTGTTTTCTGAGGTGCATTACACTGCCCAGTGAGAACCTCATTTGTGGTTGATCCTTAGGTAATACCACAAACATGACTGTTGAAAAGAAGTTTTCTTATAGTTCTTTCTGTTTTGTAATTTATTTTACTGAGCTTCTCATAAGCTCTGTACTACCTCCTTGCTAAAAGAAATTAATGATTTTGACTAGGCACTTGGATTCCAATCTACTAAAGCACTTAGAGGCATGCCTGTGCCTGTCTTCTGAAACTTTTAACAGTCTCATTGCCTTTGATGAAACTCCTTACATCATGAGAGTCACAGGCATGCTTTCGTGTTTCACTGGATTAAGACTTTAGCCATTTTTCCTTTCTTTGCATCTATTTTTAAGACCTAGCTTCTTAAAACCGTACTGGGTCGATGATACTTCAGCATTTTATCATGTTTTTTGTCTCAGTTTTCTTACTCAATTKTTCACTGATAACTCATCTCTTTCATTCACTTCCAGAATCCACTCATGATTTTAATAAGTATCTCAAGTCAGAGTGTATAATGAAATGAAATATTCAGCTGTGCTTTCAAAAGAAGTTAAAATTACCTGGTGAACATAGAGTCTGGGGCAGAAAGCCTTATTTTCACTTTCAGAAGCCCTTACAAACAAAAGTATTTGTGGTTGTCCAGAAACACAGTTTGTGCAGGAGCTATGGGTGAAATTCTCTTTGCTTCTCATGTGCAAGAAGTCAGGCTAGCTGATCAAAACACTCCCTTGTGGCCTTAAAAATCTCTGATGTATTTTGAAGCTTATGATTGCAGCATCAGATCAATGATATGTTATCTTTGTTTCAAAAGAACAATCTTCTGTGATCATTACTGCTGCGTTAGCTGATAATTTTAAATTAACATAGCACAAAACAATTTCAAAAAATCAATTCATATTCTTATCTCCAGAGTTCCGATTTTAAATATGGAAAAAGTGGAGTCAGAAAATGGGTATTCACAGGAAGAAGGTGCCTTATATTGCCCAACAAACCCCTCTGTGGTAGGTTGACCCTGGCTGGATGCCAGGTGCCCCCCAAAGCCGCTCTATCACTCCCCCTCCTCAGCTGGACAGGGGAGAGAAAAGATAATGAAAGGCTCGTGGGTCAAGGTAAGGACAGGGAGAGCTCACTCACCAATTACCGTCACGGGCAAAACAGACTCGACTCGGGGAAATTAGTTTAATTTATTACCAATCAAATCAGAGTAGGGTAAACAAGAAATAAAAACCAAATCTTAAAACACCTTCCCCCCACCCCTCCCTTCTTCCCGGGCTCAACTTCACTCCCGATTTTCTCTACCTCCTCCCCGCCAGCGGTACAGGGGGACAGGGAATGGGGGTTGGGGTCAGTTCATCACACGTTGTCTCTGCCGCTCCTTCCTCCTTACACCCTTCCCCTGCTCCAGCATGGGGTCCCACCCATGGGAGACAGTCCTCCACGAACTTCTCCAACATGAGTCCTTCCCATGGACTGCAGTTCTTCATGAACTGCTCCAGCGTGGGTCCCTTCCAGGGGGTGCAGTCCTTCAAGAACAGACTGCTCCAGCGTGGGTCCCCCACGGGGGTCACAAGTCCTGCCAGCAAACCTGCTCCAGCGTGGGCTCCTCTCTCCATGGGGCCACAGGTCCTGCCAGGAGCCTGCTCCAGCACAGGCTTCCCATGGGGTCACAGCCTCCTTCGGGTGCCTCCACCTGCTCCGGTGTGGGGTCCTCCATGGGCTACAGGGGGACAGCCTGCCTCACCACGGTCTTCACCACGGGCTGCAGGGGACTCATCTGCTCAGGCGYCTGGAGCACCTCCTCCCCCTCCTTCTTCACTAACCTTGGTGTCTGCAGGGCTGTTTCTCTCACATACTCTCCTCTCTCCGGCTGCTGTTGTGCAGGTTTTTTTTCCCCTTATTAAATATGTTATCCCAGAGGTGCTACCACCGTCACTGATGGGCTTGGCCTTGGCCAGCAGTGGGTCCATCTTGGAACCGGCTGGCATTGGCTCTATTGGACATGGGGGAAGCTTCTAGCAGCTTCTCACAGAAGCCACTCCTGTGGCCCCCCCGCTACCAAAACCTTGCCATACAAACCCAATGCACTCTCCATTATCTCATGGTGCTTTTCAAATAAATGATTTCATGTAACTCTCAACTCCTAAAGGGATTTGAAGGTTATTGCATTCCATTCATTTCCAAGTAGATTGGATACTAAAAATAAAAAGTAATGACTCAGAGCTTACCTTTCCTGACTCTGGAGCTGAAATGGTAAATATTTAATAAGGGAAACTCTCTTTCCCAAAGTTTTGTTCTTCTTTGTCTTTCTCTATAATAAAAAGCAAAATGAATTTCTAAGCACATAGCTGTCCACGTATCACACTCATGGATAATCATGTTTCCATAGTATAGATGCACAATCCCCATCCTGCAAAAGCAAGTGAGGATTTTTACTGATGATAATAGCCCCAATAAAGACAGTGAGAATATAACTGAAGAGCTACCATTCACTGTTGAAAAAAATCACCTAGGTATATAATCTTTCCCTTCATGCAATGCAATAGCTAAATGGACTGAAAAAACCCGTTACCATATACTTTACTGTCTTGATATCACTGGAACATCTGCAAACATGATATATGTATTATGCAGATCACAGTATATATTTTAAAAAATTATATAATATATATGGATATAAGTATTATTCAAATACTCTTGAGAGCAGTGGACATGGTGCAGCATTTGTACTTTAGCCCACTTTTCATAGAATCATTAGGGTTAGAAAAGACCTCTAAGATCATCGAGTCCAACCATCAACCCAACACCACCATGCCCACTAAACCAGGTCCCTAAGCGCCTCATCTACACGTCTTTTAAATACCTCCAGGGATGGTGACTCCACCACCTCCCTGGGCAGCCTGTTCCAATGCTTAACCGCTCTTTCAGTAAAGAAATTTTTCCTAATATCCAATCTAAACCTCCCCTGGCGCAACTTGAGGCCATTTCCTGTCATCCTCTCTCTTGTTACTTGGGAGAAGAGACCCAAACAGGGTCAAACAGGGAACAATACAAAGGCATAAGGCTGACAAACTTAGTTCTTTCTTTGCAAGGCCTGAATAGCTGGATATACTTTGTTTCTAATTCTGACTGTTAAAAGACATTTCCCTAGAAGAAAAACCTATTAGGAGGAAACAGATGATGCTTTGTGCGTAACCAAGTGAACAAAAGAATCTTTTTACCAGGAGCCATCATCCCAAGGAGATGCTGCAGCTCCTTTGGAAGATATCTCTCAGAATAGCACAATACATTTGGCTCAAAGTAAGAGGTAAATAAGGGTGTGCCAGCAGGGAGAGAAGCATGAATACGGAGTACAAGGGAGCAAGCATGAATAAAAATGCTGAGCTGGATATTTCAGCTGCCTCTCCAGTCATCTTTCCACCCTGTCAGATCCACACAGGCCCCAGCTCAGATCCTTTGTCTCTGTCTGAATGATTTCAAAGACTTTTCTTTTCCTTAAGATGGGAAAATATTATTTTGTAGAAACTAGCTGGCATAGAAACAGTAAGAAAAAGTCTCCACAAATCTTTATTGATCCTAACAGCAGCCTGCCAAAAGCAAACACACATACCATAGGCAGTGGAAGTCCGAAGGAGTTCTTAAAACAACTTGCATGTAGGAAATAGCAAAGGTGTTCTCTGGGCCTCACCTCTTCACTAGGAGATAACATGAGCTGGGTTGGGAGTAATCTCAATTCAACAACCCCCGGGGCTCAGAGTACCTACCCTACTTCTTACCTGGCCTTCCCACGGCAACACAACCACGGTGGAGCCTTGGCGTGGAAAGTGCACTCAGATTGCTAGGTAAGTGCACACAACTCAGAAGCCACAGGCTGCCCATCCTGTGTTAATCCAGCTTGCTGTTCTCAACAAAATCAAGTAAACCAAAGTGTACCCTGAAAATCCTCACTGCAAATTAAACTGATTTTTCATTCTGCTCTGTGACTACTGTAAGAAGACGTTGTCATTGTCCTTTTGCTCTGCAAAGTACAAGAAAATGCTTTCTGCTAGTAGCATTAAGACAGAGATTTCCATCTTTCAAAAAGTGGCTAACAGAGTACGTTGGTAGTAAAAGACACAGCGTGGTCCACAAATATGTGTACATGGCCACCATGTTGCATATTGAAGATAGCTTTAAATTACCTCATGTGGCTACTGCTGTCTGACTGCTAAAGGTGTCATGAAGATCAGCGTGGTGCAAAATTCACCTTGGCATTTGGTTAGATAACCAGAGCTAGCTAATGTTGAGCTCCTGAAGCTAAATTGCCAGTTACCTACTTTAAAGCTATCTTAAGCACATCTGCACTCACCTGCAGTTCATATATCTTAGAGATATGTTATGGATGATGCAACTGCTGTTCTTCAGATTTCACACACACACACACACACACAAGAATACTAGAACTGGGATTGTAATGATCAGCTCTGTTTCAGACCTGTTCTAAATAGGTAAAATTGCATCTGGGATTAGATTTTAGTTTAAATTCTACAACAGATATAAAAGACAACCGATGAAGTTCACAGAGAGATCTGGATTTCCTTAAAGTTCACAGGTGATTGAATCTTTTGGTTTGAGACTATTTCTAGTTCAAATCTACTGGGACTTCCTAGAAAATTCTTGTACCTGAAAAATGCAATTTCTCGATAACTTGCACTGCAAGCTTTCTTTACTTTTAGCTTTCCAAACTTCGTTAAGGTGAAACAAACATGAATAAACTCTTCATAGAGAGATAAAATGTAATTTTTTCTTAAAAATACATTTCCACCACAAGACTCAGGATGCCTTGGGAAGGCTGAGTGGGTGAAAGCTGCTATTTTTAATTAGCTGGCTGTTTCTGCCTAAGCATGGTAGGAAAAGGAGATGTTTACACACTTTACTTTTCTGACATGTATTTCTCTGCATTTGGGGGAGGGCAAGAGGAAGCTTAGAAACTGGTAGAAGGACCCAAGTGGAGCAGTCTTAATGGAACAGTTATAGCTTCATTTTATCCTCCAAATGGTGCCAACCTAGGTTATATCTGTTGGATCTGTATTCCTTGGCTAGGAATCTAACATTTAATTTCTTTAATCTCTCCCAAGACAGAGTAATGATGTTACCAAACCCTTCCAAACCTTGTGAACTACTCACAACAATATTATTAGCGTTATTACTTTTACTATTCCTTGCAAAAAATGGGTGATTTGGGAGTCCAGGCATGAAAGCCAAAGTGTCAGAGGTACTCAGAGGTACTGCTATCTGTTTCCTTCTGCAGGCTTAATAGTCGCTCCTTGAGCTGAATAGAAGACTGGCTCTTGTATTCCCTGACGGAAAATTTTCAGTGGCACTAATTAAATAGGGTGCATGACTCCAGGTTACAGCAAGTCACATATCACTTACTCACATCTATTATTGTTGATTGTAATTTTTATTGTTTAGCTATCTGTTTGAAATTGTGTATGTGTAAGATAAATGCAACAATTTTCGGAAGACCCTTCTGCATCAGCAGTCATACTTACCACTTTATCTCTACGTCTTCAAGTAAGTAATACCATGCTTCATTATGTCCATGTGCAATAAGAGAGAAAAAAGGTGAAATGACTTTTATGAGATTGCACAGCAAGTCAGTAGCAGAACGAGAAGAGAACCCAACCCCGCCTCCCTCCCAGCGGCCCCCCACTTGCGCTGTCTCCTGGACCAACTTGCGAACAAGTTTGGTGACTGCATGCTTGCTGAAGTGCATTTGTTTGTATTGTCTTGTCAGGAATTTAATTTCACAACATCACGTGCTACCAACACAAGCGTGTCATTGCAATTTAGCATGCATTTTGTTGGTGTGCTCTATATCTCATTAAAGTCTCATCTCCTTAGCCAATACCATATGTTACTCATCTGTAGCAAAGCTCTTAAACGTAATGAAAAAGGTATAATCACAAGTGAGAAAGCAACTGTCAACCAGCAACCTACAGATATTCAAGTTCCACAACACCGCTGAAAGAAACAATATTGCAAGAGCAATCCTTTTAAAACTTCTAGACATCATTGTCTGACAGGAAAAAAATGTTGGGCTCGGAGGTGCTCTTCAGTCATGCCTGAGCTGCTCAGTGCTGTTACAGGTTTCTCAGCTCACCAGACAATGCCGTGTCAACGCGTAGGGGAAAGATCAATTTCTCTCAATTTTTTCAACTGAGAAGAAAGTTTCAAATTATTGATACGCCGCACTGGACACTTTATGTTTTCAAAAATACTAATTTAAAAGTTAAAATATTCTGAAAATATTTTGAGAATATTAAACCTTCTTCTTAAGCGTGCTGATAGCTTTTCTTTCCCCCAGATTTTGATTGGTTTTGTTTTGATTCATGATGGGAATTTTAGCTTTTTTCCTGACAATAGGAAAATACACAGATACTTTTTTAAGAATGATACCTTTTTCATTAAAAATAATCATTATAAAACAAAAATAAAAGAGTTAGTGGTGATCAATAGTAGAAAAAGAGGTTAGTCAGGTTCTGTCCTCAGACACGTGAAGATAATTACCTTGAATCAATGTGAAATGCAGCTGGATTAGGTAACAAACCGAGTTTAAAACAGGACCAGAGGGACAGGCTCTAGCTGCTCAGTATTGCTGCTGATACTGTAATTCCTAAAGTTAGATGGAAACGCCAGTCCTGAAAGGAGCTCTGTATGCATACAACCCTGTGTCCAAGGTAGAGATGTCACTGATACCTAAAAAACTCTGTCCAAGCATGTGGGGGTCCACTCCCAAGTAACCGGTTGCAGGACACAGGTGTGCCGGGGAGGATGCAGAGGGGAGCCGCAGCCGGGCAGTACCCTGAGCTGGGGGCACCATGACCAGAAAGTGTTAGAAACTCAGCGACAGGGCTGGGGAGGCTGGGAGCACCTGGTCCAGGAGAGAGAAGAGCTGCGCAAGGGCTGTGAGCAAGTGGGATGCTATTTGCTGCAGTTTCATTCCCCGCCTGTGAGAAAAAAACCCAAGCACAGGGTTTTTATAAGCAGTGTTGGCACTGATAGATCGCCAGCCCCTATTTCTCACGTATATGCGAACGCCTGTCACCCTGCTGACCTGGGCACTAATTCTGCCCCAGGCACCTGTTTGAGAGCCCATGGTGGCTGCAGCCAGCTAACCCGAAAGGCAAATTTTCGTGGGTCACTATCAACTGGGAGGTCCAATAAAACAAAGGTAACTTTTACCCCTTCAGTATTAACAACAGCTTATTGAAGACATGTATCTTGACTCCAGTCCATCTCTAATTAAATCTAAATTAAATTTCACCAAGCAGAATTACCAGGGCCTAATTTTTAGACTCTGTGATAAATCCCACTTCCTGACGCTGACTAGCTGTTCACTAGAGAGAAAGATCCACGGAAGAACAAATAATTTTGTCCTTTCTTGGTATGTTAGCTCACGTCACAAGAATTAAGCTAGTAGGTTTCTTTGGACAGGCAGTATAATGCACATTTATATTTATGCACACGTTTTAGTTGTACGTACCATAAAATATCTTTGGAACTAAATCAGAGTTCTTGACATGAGAAAATAGCCATATATTCAAAATCTAAACTTTTCTGTGTTTCTTTCGTGGGCAGCTTCTTTAAAACACTCTCTTTTCACAGATCTTCCCCTATCGAAGCTCTATAAATGTGCTAACGGTTGCTTTACTAATGGTTGCCTTGGTCTCACTAAAGTTTTTTCTTTTTTCTGTGAGTATAATCTTTCTTATGCATGCCTTCCATCTGGAAATAAATTGGACTGAATTAGATGGACCTTTTTAAAAGTGCAAAACTTAACGTTAAGTTTTAATTAAGCAGTCTTTTTCGTTCATTATTTTTTATCCTAAGAGGCTCTAAATCGTAGTCTGTTTCTGCCTGAATGTACATAGATTACTGCCTTATTTTATCTTTATATTTATATATTCACTTTGAACAAACTTAGATGAAGCTTAAAGAATTTTTGAGGGTCACTTATAAATTGTTTTTCATATGCTCGTTTCCTTCCGTCTGTAAACATTGAATGAATAACAGTCATTTTGTGAATCAAGCCCTCTAATTTTCAATAACAAAAATGATTACCATTTCATTAATCATTGACAACAAATTAGTATTGTGAAAACAAAATGACTGTATTCTTATGAAAATACCACTTTGTCTATAAAATTTAGAAGATGACTGATAATTTTATGTGCCGCAGTTTCTGAATGCCCAACTTAAAGCTGAAAGGCCCAGAATACCAGATGGAAAACAAGACTGTCTAGTTGTAGTCAATAGTTCAGTCTAATTTGTGCAACGTGTGGTGTTGAGGTGTATGATGACACTTGCAGTCCCCACCACAAAAAAAGTCACTTCCCTGCCTTGCTTATAATTCTCAGTCTTCCCTACAGCCTGGCTAAAGCACCTGCCTGTGCTTTGTCCAGGCTGTCGGGTAGTCTGAAGTCCTTAAGCGATGTTGCCTATTAATCATTAGCAGTTATTCTGGATTTATGATATAAAATGATTAAGAAATATCTATTCCAGATGTCTACACAAAGCTTCATGTGCTATGCAGATATACTCTGAACTAACAAAGCTATTTTCCATGAATGTTGCTACCTGCAGAAAAGGAGCTAATTAATTCCACACATTTTTTATTATTATTTATAAACTGATTCTTAAATAAAATGCTTACATCTGCCTCTTGCTCCAGATGGTGCAATTTAGCTGCCTACGTTACTCAAGAGTTGTTTTCGGTTTTAAACAAATACTTAACCCAGCAATTGTCTTATCAAGAATTCTCCATTTCTTGCAACTGAAACCTAAACTGCGTTGCTGCTTTAATTCTCAGAACAGGGAGTTTCCTGTCTCACAGGTCAAAAGTACAAGGAAAAAAAAATCTTTTTAATATTTCAGTGCAGCAGCCACAGTTGTAAAACTGCCTGATACCGTACCCTCCAGTTACTAGCAGAAATTCAGGCAGCAAATTTAATCTAAAATTCTCACGAGGTCTGACAGCATGCAGACAGTAGGACAAATCTGTAGCAAGCTTTTTTTTTTTTCCTTTTTTTTTTCTGCCACATCACCTGGTCATTGCATTTACATCTATGTTCCAGCCCCTAGGAGTATCAGTTCCAGCTTACAGCAAATCCTTCAACATATACAGCAATGCTGTGTCCTTGTCCTAAAATCTGCCCAGGAGGAGGCAGTGAGCAGGCTGCAGCTCTCTGCCAGGACAGACAGGTGCTGGATGCTCTTCTCCTAGTTAAGAACCATAGTGGGATGGTGCAGCTGCTCCTGGGGAAACTAGAAAAAAGCAATATGTATGGGATGTCCTGTAGGAATGTAAAAAACACAGCATGTATAGTTTGGCAGGGTCCTAGCAAAGTTATGGCCCGGATCCACCATATGACTAGCCTTTATAGAGATCTTYGGATGTGATCCACCTGTCTGCTGGCATAATGAGCAGAAATGACTGAAATATCCCTCTGCTAGGTTATGCTATAGCTGCAATTTTTGCCTTGAAGCTTTATTACCAATAACGTATTTTGAAACAATGTTAAATTCTAAAAAGTTACAGAATTATTTCACTTTGATTTTGTAAAATCTTATTCTTATAAAACCAAACTCTCAGACTTATTTTAAAATTTACAATGTTCTTGAGACTTTCATAATAAAATAAATGTGTAGTTTGAGTGAACCCATCCAGACCAGTAATACATAGCTAGCTAGATTAAAAACAGAGTAAGTGAATGCTTTCCAAATTATTACGTTAAAAAATTATTGGAAATCTCTGGTTCAGGAAGCTTAGGGGGGGGGAAATTGCTACTGCTTTTCACTATTTAAATGAAAAAGTTAGATCTACTTCACCAAATTTTACTTGTGGAGTGCTTTTGGAGCCAGAAATCATTTGAAAGGTAAAATTTAAGATTTAAATGAAGATAATTTTTTATTTATGATTTCTATGTGTGCTCCTTTACTATTGTTGAGGGTTTGGGGTTTTTTTGTTGGGTTTTTTGTGTTTGGGTTTGGTTTTTTTTTTTTAAATTAAAATAAGAAAAACATTTGGAATAGGTTAAACCTGATTTGATTTACTGCTTCTGTACCTAAGCTGGTATGTCCTTTCATTATGAAACTTTCTTGAAAGATGAAAAATCTCTTCATTCTCCTGTGTCCAGGAAAAATAGCATAGCAAAGATGGTAGCCACAGCCATCTAATCTTCTGGGTGTGTGTTGAGCATCCAGAGTTTTTCACCAGAGTGGGCATTACCTGGATCTTGATCTTATTTTAACTGAAGCTACTAATGCAGCTGCTCCAAAGGAGTAAGCCCAGGAGCAGAACTGATACCTGAAGAATATGCCAGTAAAAGCCATGCCACCATAGGCAACCAGTGAGCAGGAGATTTGGGATCACATTTTAGACCTAGGTGATCAAAACTTTGGTCTGTTCCACATAATTTTCCTACAGCTAAGCATCTAACCTGAAGTACTGAAGTGCCTTAGTGGAAATCTGGTAATTCTTTGGGCCGGTAGTCAGCCATGAATGAGTGCAAGGTAAGGGATACTTTAAGAAACTCTTCCTTGCCACCTCTTGGCTATTAGTATCTTCTTTTCTCCTGTTTCAGTTGGCTGACTGCAGGAATGCACTTTTGGGAATGGAGAACTAGCACCGCTGTGTGTGGGCTCCAGTCTCAGCTGTGAAACGGCATGGGAGAGGACCCCTTGTCAGCTCAGAGGCTACAGTCAACTACACAAGAGCTCTTCTTCTCCTCTTTCTTGGAAGAGGGGCTTGGGTCTTACTAAGACTCCACAATTCGCAGTGGAGACTGGAGACGCTTGCCAAATTCTTTGCTGTGGGTGTCATTTTAACTTACTGATACTGGCAGACGTCTATGCCCACGTGCCTGGGACAATAAACTCAGAATACCTAAGCCCAAGTCAAACAGTCTTTGCAAAAACAGCTTAAATTAAACTCATATTCTCCCTGGGCTTTTTATACAGCTAACAGAGAAAGAAATGCAGGCTGAATTGCTTTCTGGAGGGATATAAGGTATGAGCTGCTTCCTAACAGTGCCTCTCTCGCTGCACATGCTACAGTTCAGAAAATTGGACTCCCAGATTCTGTTCTCAACTAGGCATCTAGACACAGGCTGAATGAATTGTGGCCACATCTCATGTTGAATTCAGCTTTTAGCAAATAACTGAAAAATATCCTACTGTTTACCTTCAGGCATTCAAGAGTCCTTGACTAGTTAGCATCCTGTTTTTAGGGGGACTTTCATTGATGTGATGTGCCATGATACCCAGTGCAGAATTAAAGGTGGGAAATTCCCACCCTTTTGTGAGATTGAGGAGTCACGTCACCAAAACAAAACTACATTTAGCAAAGCACTGCCCCAGTGCTTTGGTTCAGTATGTTCATGCAACATCATGCTATCATCATTTGGCAAATACACAGTTTTTATATATCTGGTAAACTATTGCTAAGCTGCCAGTTCAGGCTATTTCCTCTAAATCTCAAAGATCCATGTGTTTAAAACTGAAAACTATGGGTTTTTGACTCTATGTTTTCCAACACACTTTGACACTGGGTCCCCACCATTCTTTCTTCTGATGCACTTAGGCCCTTTTACAGTCGATGAATGGTATCTGAAGCTACCATACAGAACCAAAATCTTCCCAGATACAAATAGCCAATTATAAAATGCAGCTCAGGGTTGAATAAATTCTTTGCTGACCCTGTAGGTGATAAAGTGATGGCCAGAGGTGCGTGTTTCATTATCCGTATCATTATCACAGCTCATATGACTCCCATGTTAATGCCAGCAATTAGTTTGCTCAGATTTTCTATGAGAAATTTTCTGTATGAGCCTAGCGAACTACATCCTGATCACTTTGTTCCAGCTTTCTAAGATAGAGGCATAAACACTGTGAATGGCCATATATCTATTGATTATGAGCTTGGACAGACTTAACACCCACACAATAATAAGACATGTCCAAATGAGCATTAGGATCCAAGACAGATCAAGCATGTAGCATTTGTACCTATCAGCCTCATTAGCTAACCCTGACCATCCTTCATGCTTCACAGAAGTGCTTTCTGCATTTTAAAATGTCGTTAATGGGGAAAAAACGTGTTTGGGATCTCAAATTATTGCTTCTGTGTAATGTTTTTCTAATGTATTTCTATGAGCACTGAAACTAGCTGTTCATATTTCATTTGGGTTGCCTTTCTAAACCATCAGATCCACTCCTACATAACGCAATGCTGTACCAGGTATGTCTTATACAAAATGAGAAGTGCAACAGAGAAATGCCTAGAGACAGCTATTTTTAGAAGTAGCAGTTTAGACTACTTAGATTATGACTTGCATTAGTTGTCTTCCCACACCAGGGGCTTCCTTCCATTTATTCATGTCCCCATGAACTTCCCACTATTACCATCCCTTCTCATTTTCGTATCTAGAAGACTGGAAGTACTTTCCCATAGTCCTTGTGCTTTGATAACTGAGGTATCATCAGGAGCAGAGAGTTACTCTACGAAGTTCACAAGCCTATCTGGTAGAGCGAATGGATAATGACCCCTTAGAACTGATCAAGAGACAGCAATCACATTTCTGAAATTCCAATGTTTTCACATTTAGCTTTTCATCACACTGAAATAAGAAGTAAGCTTATCAAGTTTCTTTGCAATAAGGAAATTATACAAAACATTGGTGGGGGGTGTGTGTATTCAAATATTTTCTTTTTTGTTTTAGAAAGTATTCTTTAAGAGGACAGAATCCTGCCATGTGGTGGTCAGGATACTGTGTCCTAGGATGTGCAAAAGTAGCATGCAGAGAGACGATTTTACTTTGTTGTTGCTGTTGGTGGGGTTTTTTTATATATATAACATATATATATATGTATGTACATATGCATGTGTATATGTATCTATATCTATATCTATATATCTCTCCCCAGGAATGTTTTTACCAGAGCAAGAACTTGAGCATGTATGTGTCTTCCAAATCTCAGTCCGCTGTTGTAGTTGCCAGGCTACAGATCATTAGCGTCCTTAACTTTCACTGTACCCATTTCAGCTCCTGCAAAACAATATACTGTAATGACGTGAAGGGAAACATTTTTCAACAAAATTTCAGCTACCTTTAGCAGAATAGCTTCTGTATCTTTCTAGATATTGCCAAAGAATAGGACAACCTAAATACAATAGAAAGTGTTTTTCTGACATCACAAGACTATAAATAGGACAGTGCAGCATGAAGAATGATGCCCTAAACCAGAAGTCAGACTATTATTTTAGGTATTATACATGAAAGTATCCCTTCTGGTCTCTCTCCGTTTGTAAGAATGAACCATTCCAATGCCTGCTTTCAGCCTGTGATCCTGCCTTTGTGCCGATTTGAAACAGTATAATTTGGCAGGCCCGTTAAACCGAGATCCTAACTGGCTGTGCTTTACAAGCGCTCCCTTCAAGAGGCAATTCCAAAAGGAAGAGGAGAGAGGAGCCTGCCAGTGAAATAGAGTTGTGGCTAAATCTGGGATACTCTGTGATATAAGTTCCTGAAAAATGAAAACAATCTCACAGAATATCATCGTGCACGGCAAATGAGCCATGAGAGATTTGGTGAGAAGAATGAAAGGTAATACACCACTATAATAGCTCCAACAGCTTAAGGACAGCCTGTGAACTGAAAGTACGTAACAGCTTCAGTAAACACAAAGTTTGAATGTCAGGAAAGGTCTTACCTACAGTCCTTTAMAACAAAAGGCATACTTCATCTTTTA
Source organism: Phoebastria nigripes (assembly GCA_035582835.1). Taxonomy (NCBI): domain Eukaryota; kingdom Metazoa; phylum Chordata; class Aves; order Procellariiformes; family Diomedeidae; genus Phoebastria; species Phoebastria nigripes. Next base: position 369,209 of record JAYKAV010003109.1, read on the forward strand.
TTAAAAGTTTGATCTCCAACAGCAGACTTCAACTTTCAATACAGGACTGTCGCTGATGCTGAAAATCAAAAAGCATGAATTACTTTACATATATATAGAAGCCAAAAATCCCCAGATTTTCCTCTGTCATTGCTGCTCGATACCTTTGACTGTCAAAAACTTCAGGATGCCTTCTTCTGGAAAAAGACTCATTGTTGACTAGTTATCTTTACTTATTGCCTACGACATGTACGCAATAACGGAACTCAAATGTTCACTTAAATAGAAACAACAGCACGTCCCCCTCCACTGTGCTACTTCTCCAATGATTAAAATGAGTACTGGCACATACTCTGAGGTCCATTTATTTTGTGAGTGAAGTGCTGAGGGCAAGCACCATTTTTTTCCACAGACGGATACTGTGTATTGCCTTTTTCCTCTCCTTTTCCTTTCCCACTAATGAGCAGAAGCCACCCTGGCCAAATGTGCTATTTTTGAACAAGTGGCATTGTAGTGCATTCCCTGTATGCAAGAATACACAGATCAGGAAATGCTTAACAGAGTGGTGTTTTAATAAGCAGTTTATTGCTTTGCCCTACTGTTGGTTGTAGGCCTTAGGGTATATGCACTGCATACGGGTCAGGTTTGGGCGGTCGGCAGAAGGCCCTGCAGAGCAGGCAGCAAGGCGCGTGTCTGAGAGCAGCTCTCGCAGGTGAGGCAGGATGCGTCCGGGCACGAGCGCTGCAGTGGCCTGACGCACGGACACAGACGAGCGCTTCGGCAAGGGGTGGGAACGTGACAGCAGTCTTCAAGGGCGTTGAACATCAGTGTTGGTGCGGTGCTTCAAATGAAGGCTCAGGGGTGCAGCGCTGTCCAAAAGTGAAAATACCAGAAGTCGCTGAAGTAATTTCAAATTTATTTCAGAAGTAGAAAAGGATAAAGGAAGACTACACACCATCTGAAAATGAGGACATGCGCTGCCAACATTACCCCCCAAAAAAGTTACATTAAAAAAATTACTGGCAAACAAATAACTGCATGTTACTTGCTGGACAGTGAGGTGGTGTTCCCAGTCTGCTCCCCCTACTCCAAACACTGAAAAAAGTAAAAATAAAACATTTTCTACAGCTCTGTTATAAATGAGGAGCTTTCAGATAGCTTAGAAGGGCTTGTTTGCAGGAACTCATCTCTCATAAAAGGCTTGTTGCTGCTCTAGGGAGGAGTAAAATAGCTACTGATGACATTCAAATCATGATCTGTCTTCTCAGCCATTAATTTTAAATATGATTCATACTCCATTATGCTCTGGAAACCAAAGAAATTATCCTTTATTGTGTCTAGCCATTTTTCATCACTATGTACTCATAATGACCAATTTTACTCTTGCCTTCTGATATGTGCTTGAAAATGTGCAGAAATTAACCCCGATGTTTACATTTGCCTTTAATTCAGCTTCATAAGGATTCTCCAGTGTAAATATATATTTATACAATAGAACAGAATTATTAGCATCCAACATATATAAACAACATTAGCTTTTAAATTGCTTAAATATTAGCGTTTGTAAATTAGAAACAAGTCCAGGTCAAACTTCAGAGAACAAACGCTACTGAACTTTGTCCTACTTAAACACAAATTCAAATAAAAATATACATTTTAATGACTGTCTAAGCCTGTGTTAGGGCATTTTAAAAACCATGGAAGYGAAGTCCAAAAATGGATGGGTTTGTAATAATCACCCTCATTTACAACATCAATGCATTTTTAGTTTTTTTTWAAAAAAAAGATAGATCACAGAAAAAGGTCCTGGCTTAAGTTTTCAAAAATCCAGATGCAATTCCTTGTTTTAGCTATGTGACTTTGCACAAATCATTTACTCYCTCTGTGACTCAAAATCCCACCTGTAAAATGGAGATTTTAATTATGTATTTCCAAACAAAACAGATATGCTGCGTAAAGCTGAGAAACCACTTCCTTCGCCTTTAAGAGACAGGGTGCATCTTCCTACCTTCGGAGGCGGTGGCAGCTCTGAACCCCAAGTTGAGGCAAAGTTCTTCCTTGAAAGCCTGTATGAGAGGTGACATTGCCATAACTCTCATTAAACTTTATTTACAGGGCGCACAGCAGTGGAATACTATTTTTAATGTGTCCAGGACCTGCCTCCCTCCCTGCCCAGTTCCATGCTCACTGAGGAACCGCTGAGGGCAGTGGAGCTGCCTGTACCAGCAGGTGCCACGTGGCGTGTGGCAGAGAAGCACAGCGTAACTCTCGGTCACGAGAATATTACTCAAAGAAATAGTGAGATAAGATCACTGAGTTAAATCTCACAGCATACAGTTCAATTTGATAAATATCTGATGGATTAGGATGGAGAAGTAAATAATATTTATTATCACTAGCTACTTATTAAACAGTAGCTGAAAAAAACCCAGTAAGCAGAGCATGACATGCAGCATCCTCAAAGACAATGCAATTTTCATTCCTGTCTGTCCAGCATAAGAGTTCGTGGGTATCAGAGGTTGAGTCAATTGTTGCTGGGTTTATTAAAAAAAAAAAAAAAAAGAAAAAAAACCCCTCATTACTCTTAAAATAATGGTGATTAGTGCTGAGCATAACAAGGCTTATAAATGTCTGGGTTTTCTTCCAGAGTAAGGAGAATAAGGAGTTACCTCTACCAGTTAGGGATAGCAAATGATGTTATGCAGCTCATACAGCTTGTCACATGTGAAGCAAATCCCACACCTCCCATGAGTACAAGCTTCAGAGAGCACATTTCCAGCTTAATCACTAAGATTCAATTTTAAATTAAGTTACTGATGGATGGCAAATAAATATGAGACTTGAAGTGGGGAAGCTAGCCCTATTTTTAAAACCTTAAAAGTGCTACAAGAAAAGAGGGATGATGTACAGATGTATTGGGTGTTGGTGTCAAGGTGTTGGCAGCAGGAGGGCTGCAGGGGTGGCCTCTGTGAGAAGAGTCCAGGGGCTGCCCTGTCCTCGACACAGCCAGCTCCACAATGGACCCACCACAGGACACAGCTAAGCCCATCAGCCAAACTGGTGGCACCTCTGGGAAAACATAGTTAAGGAAGGGGAGAAAATGCTGGATAGAGAGAAAAAGGAACAAAAATAGTGTGAGAAACAACCCTGTGAACACCAAGGTGAGAGAAGAAGGAGGGGGAGAAGGTGCTCCAGGTGCTGGAGCCGCCGTGGAGAGGACCATGCTGGAGCAGATATCCACACTGCACCCATGGAGGACCCYGTGGTGGAGCAGGTGGATGTGCCCTGAAGGAACTGTGGCCCATGGAGATCCCATGCTGGAGCAGGTTTATCCTCAAGGACTGCAGCCCATGGGAAGGACCCACACTGGAGCAGGGGAAAAGTGTGAAGAGGAAGSAGCGGCAGAGAGGAGCAGTGATGGACTGACCACGGCCCCCATTCCCCATCCCCCCTCCACCACTCCTCAGCGGGAGGTAGAGGAGCAGGGAACGAAGGAGTGACGTTGAKCCTGGGAAGAAGGGGTGGGGTAGGGGGAAGGTATTTTTGTGGTTGTCTTTATTTCTCACCATCCAACTCCAATTTAATTGGCAAAAAAAAAAAAAAAATTTCCCCAAGTTGAGTCTGTTTTGCCTGTGACTAATTGGTGAGTGATCTCCCTGTCTTTATCTTGACCCCTGAGCTTTTCCATCCTATCTTCTCCCCTGTCCTGTTGAGGAGGGTAAGTGAGAGAGTGGCTGGGTGGGTGTCTGGCCCTTAGTCAAGGTCAACCCACCACAATAAACCCACAAGTTTTAAAATTGAACCCGAATACAGTACTGAAAGATCTACATAAATTCTGAATGTGAAGAATACACAGAAACAGCATTAATCCAAAGACTGACATCTGCAGGGTCAGGTAAGGGAGCTCATGAAAAAAGGCAGGAATTCTTAGAATTATTATTGTAAAGATAATTTAATTAGCCTTCTCTCTATTCAGATTTTTCAAAATGTATTTGACAAGATTCTTCTTTGGCAATTAAGTGATTCTAAGTCATGAATTGGTTTGAAGTTTGGATGCCAAGAGAAAGAGATAAAAAAGCAAGACTAAATCTTTTCAAGATTATATTCTCAAGAGAGAAAGATATTGGTGGAACTGTGGAAAAGGTAGGAGTTCTGACAACATGACATTTGACATAATTTAGAAATTGCCACTCTAAGTTCRAAATTACTCAATAAAGCAAGCTGTTTCATGATTCAGTTTAAATTCTGTCATTACTTCAAAACTGATGGATTCTGTGGTTTAACACTTATACCATTTATTTTGAAAAATGGAAAACAAACTACCGAAATAGTCATTTTGAAGCAAAACTACATGTTGTGGTTTAACCCCAGCCAGCAACTAAGCACCACACAGCCGCTCGCTCACTCCCCSCWCRGTGGGATGGGGGAGAGAATCGGAAGGGTGAAAGTGAGAAAACTCATGGGTTGAGATAAAGACAGTTTAATAGGGAAAGCAAAAGCCGTGCACGCAAGCAAAGCAAAACAAGGA
>JAYKAV010003109.1:373960-411596 GCA_035582835.1 Phoebastria nigripes
TATCAACATTCTTCTCATACTAAATCCAAAACATAGCACTATACCAACTACTAGGAAAAAAAAATTAACTCTATCCCAGCTGAAACCAGGACACTACATTACAATTTCATTCCAAGAATGTTTCCATACTATTGAGATTTTTCTCCTTGATTTTCCTCCCATGTATGTATTTGTTCCATCACAGATCTACTTAAATTCAATAAGTGTGCTATACCCTTTCATTCAAGCTTAGTTAAGCTTAGGTAATTCCAGTTCTTATAACAATAACTTTAAGAACAGAAGGCTACTGTATGAGGCTGAAAGTTTGTTAGAAGTTAAAAGTAAGGACCAAGGAATTCATTTAGGATAGGCTACAAATACGGAAGTCAACATACTAATCGCTGCAGCTGCATTAACAACTGTATGAAACAACCAGAAATAAGGAGAAGGATAGCAGAAACTGAGACAAGCAGCTAGCATAACTCCAGCAAAGTTAAAAAGAAAAGAGAAGAAAAGAGAAGAAAAGAGAAGAGAAGAGAGAGAAGAGAAGAGAAGAGAAGAGAAGAGAAGAGAAGAGAAGAGAAGAGAAGAGAAGAGAAGAGAAGAGAGAAAAAGAGAGGTACTTCTGGAACAGGCAATTCAATGGAAAAGCCTGAGTTTTGTTCCTACTACGTTCAGCTCCCTCTGCATTTCTGTAAATTACACTCATTTATATCAGAAGATAACTGATCCATATTGCGTTTTCCTAATGGAAATAAAAAGGCATCAAATATTGGCTACCTGATTAAGTAAAAGAAAGGTAAAACCATACAATTTTCTACAACCATTGTTCTTATGAGTAATAAATTTACATGATGTTAGCCAGTCACAGTAACTGCTTCCAATATCAATCTTTCATTTATCCTTGCCACATTTCTCAGAGTTTTGTTAAATAATAATAAAAAAAGAAGTACGTTTGCAGCATTTTAAGGAAAATATTGAAGTTTTTGTTGAATTTATCTTGAATAAATAATCCAAATCCTCACTTAAAATTGTTCCCATTTTGACCTCTGACTTATCAGAGAATGACTAATAAGCAGAGAAGCTATCTGTGCTGCCCAAGTAATTTGTTGGTATGTAAAGGTCCCCTGCCCTTTCCTATCCTGCTATGACATCTAGCTTGCTTAAAGCCAAAAATCTTGACCCCCCCCGACATTTTGTGCATTAAGTCAATTAAAACAGTACCAGAATAAACAATAACCTGTAGAAACCAGTAAAGACAATTTAATTGCTGAGTAGAATTTCTGGGCTGGAAAACAGTATGAAGATTTTGTGTATACATTCTTATAATTCTTTCAAGAGGTAGAGACAAATTGGAAAGCAAGGAACCAATGTATTGTATAGCCACTTTCCTCTCACCTTTTTTTATCCTGTCTCAAATGAGTGATAAAATTAGAATGAACACTGAAGCAACACAACATGAACCAATCTATGAAACTTAATGTCCTAAAGATGGTTCAGCATGCCTGAACAAGAACACAATGAAGGAAAAAAAGTTAATCTAATTATAAAACTTATGACCATTAAGTTATTTATGTTGCAGCTATTTGCCGCGATTCTTTGCAACGCTTTGAATATGTAATCTAAGAAAATAGTTTTTTCTGGAAAATTACTGAGATGACTGGTAATAAGAAATTAAAATGAATTATATAGAAGCAAATGTATGGTAACATTTAATGCAATTCAGCTACTGAAATTCCCTTAGYATTGTTAGCAGTTAAAAAGCACTTTTCTCAAGTGATCAACATCTATTTCCAGAACTATTTTGGGTAATATGCACAGTTAAGAATGATGCTGACATTATTCCATGAAGCAGCTCAGGAAAAGATATTTGGATATTCATTTATTAAGTGTCAGCTAGGATCTTGGCAGGTTAGAGGGCCACATGCTGCTAAAATTTTACTGCACATAAACTGACCTAAACAGGGCTCTAATTCCCAGAAAATGTAACCAGAGAACCACATTCTGCATTGGTTTGCATTCAGTAGTATTACTTGGGAGAAACATAGGACAGAATATGTATACGCAATACACTAAATATACCTATTACAAGTTTCTTGTATTTTATTCTTTCCTTCTCTTCCTTCCTGCTCTTCAATAACGACCATTTTGAAACAATATTTAATTCGTGAAGTATACAACTCCGTAAAAATGATGCCACTGATTTCAAATGGTTTTGGATCAAACTTGTGAGATAACATAACCCTATTTCAACCTTGAACTGGCACTGCTCCTGTTCATTGTATACTCTTCTTCGGCTTAATTGTATCTTCTTTTGTATTTGTGAAAGTTCATCCATGCCAATAAGGCAAAAGCAGAGCTTTAGTTCTTTTGCTTTACATGAATTACTACAAAAAAAAAAAAAAGGCTGTTAAATTCCCTGTACCTATGCTATTTCTCTTGTTGTTATTASCATGAAGAGAAGTCTTTTAAATTGCTAAAAAAGACATCTTTTTATTTTTCGGTGAAAACCTGATATAAAATCCTGAAAAAAACCCATGGCTAGTATGGGAAAAAAACCCCTATGTTTTTGTTAAGGAAAAAAAGTATTGTTGTGGTCAATGTTATTTGTAGTTTATTCTACCCACTAAAAGGGCTTCAGCTGGCTTCAAAACATTTCTATACTTCACATGCACTAAGGTCGTATAGAATCTTCTATAGTGCTTATGTTAGAGCATTTTCATATGGGTTTTCATGCCATGTCTAGCTCTTGGGCTTCATAAGAACCTTGGCTCTTCTAGCTTGGGAAAAGAGAATAGCCACACTGTAGCACATGCTAGCTAGCACCCCAGTCTCTCCTAGGACATCAGATGGGGGAGAGGAGGAATCCCAGACAAACCAACCCCAACATTATGCACTTTGCTGAGTGGGGAGCTTATTGCACATGGAGTTTTTTCTAGGACATTGCTAAGGTTCCCTCACTTTGACATAGACCATAGAAGGGTCTTAGCATAATGGAAATTAAGATACAGCTGTCTGTTTTTAACAAGTCTCATACATACACTAAGAAAGACCAGTCATTCTCTCTATATATATTTGGTTTGTATACCCTGGCATTTTCTTACCAGACTTCTCAGTTGTAAAAGAGATGTCAAACAAAATTTTACTACTTATAAATGTATATGTCAACTCGGGAGCCATTAAAAAGTTTTGCTACACAACAGCATCCGCAGAACTAAATAAATTTCTGTTTTCAGTATTAAGAGATATCTCTATTATTGTAAGCATGGTGTGGTGAATGTTGTAGTTCTGAGAGTGCCTGTTGTGCCATGTGGCTGGCACATTTGGCGTGCTCAATGCCACAGATCCTATATATCAGCCATCAATCACATCTCTCATGTCAGTCTGTTACCTTCTGCTGGAAATAACTGGCGTATTCTCATCTTCTTAAAGACTGATGTAAGTCCTACTTGTCCATGCTTCTTATGCATATAAACTCCTGTGCATCAGAATGAGAACACCATACGGATACACATATGCATACATATGTATATACACATATAGATGTAATCTCTATAAAAGCAGTAGTGCAGATGCCTTTTATTCAGCTTTAAACAGAAATTCAGTAATGTAGTTGTAGATATACTGCGTATTGCTCTTGGCAGTGCTAAAAATAAGTCATTTGGATTAAATATTTTCAAGTAGAACATTTTATAACTTAAATAATATTATTTTTATTCAAGATCCTATTTGGTTTAATGCAATTTGTCTGAGAGCATGCATTAATTTCTGTTCTCAGCATAGCCTTGGGAGGATAAAAATGTTAAATATGATTCTTTGCAGGCTTTAAGATATAGTTTTGCCTTATTTAGAGTAGATTATCACTACCCAGTGAGGCTTATGTACCCATAGCATTCATGATTATGAGTATATGTATAAGAAAAATACTGAAAGTATCATGTAACAGGCTTGACGATATTCTATATAAGTAGCTATTGAATTGTAGCCAGTATCATAAAATATTGGCAGGTTCTCATTTTCTTAACAGTTGGAGCCTTTTAGTCAAGCAAACTGCTTTTCTTACCTCTAACAAAATTTATTGCAGGAAGTTGTTAAATTGAAAATTTAATTTAAGTTGTTAAATTGAAAAGCTCTGCTAATTGAAAGTGGAAAATACAGCGTAGTCCGAAAGTATGAATGAGGAGTAAATTACAGATAAAAGGACTGACAAGAAAGGAATCCATATGGATAGTTTGATGTTTACAAATTGGGTCTTAATATAATACGTAATTGTGCCTTCATTTTCTGTCTTCATAGCCTTCATGTGAAAGTAGTGACTGGATTCTCACTGTTATAAATGAAAGCCAAATATAGCCCACAGAAATTATTTTTGTCAAATTTAAACAAAGCATGCTGAAAAACGGTCTCAAATTTTCACCTTCCGTTTAACCTTCTCTTTAACATTTATAGCTCTCTAGTGAAGCTTAACAACAGAAAGAGTATCGGTAATTCTTTCTGCCATCTATCAAAATCTTGGACTTCCTCTATAGAATGAAAATATCAGGCTTTCTGCACAGTTTATAAATATATTAGACTGACTCCACGTATTTATGAGTTACCTGTTTGCTTCTCAATGGTAAAAAGCTGAAACAAACTGACTTTTAATTGTAACCTTGAAAGTTAGAAATGAAAAGTATAAAAATAGGTGAAACCAATCATCTATCGCAGAAAGCTGAGGGCAGTTCTAAAGTTCAAGAAGCTTTTCAAAAAGGTAAAATGAATGTAATCTTTATGAGAAATGTCAATTTTATTCTGGGCAACTGCAGTCAAAACATGAGGGTTTTAGCTGGAACAGTTAAGAACCATATGCTCAGAAAACTAGAAGAAGGAAATAATAATATGGGGAAAGGTTAACATCTTGACATTAAATTATGGGCTTTAATAAAAATTATGATATGTTTTTATATGATCAGGTATAACTGACTACTATGGCAGGTACTAAAACAAAAATGAAAAGACTCGTTTCATCTGTCAGTCTTCGGTTGCAGTGGAGCTCTGCAGGAAACCTAAATGTGTGGGTCTTTGAACTGAGCTAAATCGCTGTGTGAAATAAACCAGTTTTACTTTCAAAGTCTCCGTGCTGGAGATAAAAGTATCATATTCAGACCGGTTTATTTTGTTCGATAGTATAGAAAACTTCAGTCCAAGTTTCAGAGACTAGCCCCTACCTTTTATGACCCCTTCTGTAGGTTTTTAATTGCATATTTTCATTAAATTCTTAAATTCATATGTGATTGCATAATTGCAATATGGTCCTTAAACCATATAAATCAATCTTTTATGAGCTGTAGTTTAGATTACTACTRCTTTGGAAAAATATTTTTCTAGAAAAAATACTGCATTAGTATAGTCATTAACAGCAATTTTTGTTAAGTCTTTAAAACAAATAATGGTCACTAACTGTAAATAAGGAAAATATTTCAATGAGTGTCTAAGCAGCTAAATCTGCTCAGAACAGTCTAATAGTTTTTGTTTGTTGTTTTTTTTTTTTTTTTTCCCCAAAATGACTAAATAGATAAAGCCAATGGGAGATAAGTACCTAACTTGTTAAAGATCCTTGAAAATCATAGCTGGTGTTAATCAGAATCATTAGATGCTTAAATTCCTTAGAGAATCTGAATAATTCTTTCTACAGGCATCTATACATGCTGATTTGATGTATAGGAAAAGTCTCAGTGCAGTTTCTGTATAAAGTTGTTCTTTTCATAAGCATGCTTGGCAAAAGCTATGTTCTTTTCATAAGCATGTCTTAAACTGACACATACTTTACGTACTTTGGGATTCACTTTCTCAAAGGGGTTATACGAAGTCAAAGCTACACACAGCACCTTTAGATTTTTTAAAGTAGTGCTGTTACTGTTATTGAGTGCGGCTATCAATGGCTACAGGCTGTTCAGAAGGGACAGGCGAGGAAGGAGGGGCGCAGGGGTTGCCCCCTRCATCAAGAAATGGATAGAGTGTGAAGAGCTGTCTCTGAAGAATAGCCATGGGCAGGTTGAAAGCTTATGGGTAAGAATTAGAGACCAAGGCAACAAAGGGAACCCTGTGGTTGGTGTCTACTACAGGCCACCCAATCAAGGGGAGCCTATTGACAAAGCCTTCTTACTCCAGCTACAGGAGGCATCGCCCTCGCAGGCCCTCATACTGCTGAGGGACTTCAACCACCCCGACATCTGCTGGAAAAGTAGCACGGCAAGCTGTAGGCAATCCAGGATACGCCTGGAATGCATTGAGGATAACTTCTTAAAAGCCAGGTAATAGACAGCCCTACCAGAGAGGATGTGATACTGGACTTGTTGGTCACCAATGCAAGTGAGCTAATCGGTGATGTCAAGATTGGAGGCAGCCTGGGCTGCAGTGATCATGTRCTGGTGCAGTTCACAGACCTGATGGATATCGGTCAGGTGAAGAGTAAAGTCAGGACCCTGAATTTTAGGAAAGCAAACTTCCAGCTGTTCAAGGAGTTAGTTAATAGGACCCCCCTGGGAAACTGCCCTCAGGGACAAGGGAGCAGAACAGAGCTGGCAGATCTTTAAGGATGCTTTCCATAGAGCACAAGAGCTCTCGATACCCATGTGTAAGAAATCAGGAAAGGAAGGCAAGAGACCGGCATGGATGGGTCGAGACCTGCTGGTCAAACTGAAGGGCAAGAAGGAAATGCACAGGCAGTGGAAGCAGCGACAGGTATCCTGGGAACAATATAGGGACGCTGCCCAGTTGTGTAAGGATGGGGTCAGGAAAGCCAAGGCGTGGCTGGAGCTGAACTTGGCAAGGGATGCAAAGAATAATAAGAAGGGCTTCTATAGGTATGTCAGCCAGAAAAGGAAGGTGAAAAAAAGCATAACCACCCTGATGAGCAAGACAGGCAAACTGATCACAATGGATGAGAAGAAGGCTGAGGTACTCAACAACATTTTTGCCTCAGTCTTCACTGGCAATCTCTCTTCCCACACCTCTTGAGTGGATGGACCACAAGACGGGGACTGGGGGAGCAAAGTCCCTCCCACTGTAAGAGAAGATCAGGTTCGTGACCACCTGAGGAACCTGAACATACACAAGTCTATGGGACCTGACGAGATGCATCCCAGAGTCCTGAGGGAATTGGCTGATGTAGTTGCCAAGCCACTCTCCATCATATTTGAAAAGTCTTGGCAGTCAGGTGAAGTCCCCGGTGACTGGAAAAGGGAAACATTGCACCCATTTTTAAAAAGGGGAAAAAGGAAGATGCGGGGAACTACAGGCCAGTCAGCCTCACCTCTGTGCCTGGSAAGATCATGGAACAGATCCTCCTGGAAGCTATGCTAAGGCACATGGAGGGCAGGGAGGTGATTCGAGACAGCCAGCATGGCTTCACCAAGGGCAAGTCCTGCCTGACCAACCTAGTGGCCTTCTGTGATGGAGTGACTTCATCAGTGGACATGGGAAGAGCTACAGATGTCGTCTCTCTGGACCTCTGTAAGGCCTTTGACACGGTCCCCCACAACATCCTTCTCTCTAAACTGGAGAGGTATGGATTTGATGGGTGGACTGTCCAGTGGGTGAGGAATTGGTTGGATGGTCGCATCCAGAGGGTAGTGGTCAATGGCTCAATGTCTGGATGGAGATCGACGAGTGGTGTCCCTCGGGGGTCCGTATTGGGACCAGTACTGTTTAATATCTTMATCAATGACATAGATGGTGGGATCGAGTGCACCCTCAGCAAGTTTGCAGATGACACCAAGCTGAGTGGTGCGGTTGACCTGCCCGAGGGACGGGATGCCATCCAGAGAGACCTGGACAAGCTGGAGAAGTGGGCCCATGTGAACCTCATGAGGTTCAACAAGRCCAAGTGCAAGGTCCTGCACCTGGGTCGGGGTATCAATAGAGGCTGGGGGACGAAGGGATTGAGAGCAGCCCTGCCGAGAAGGACCTGAGGGTATACTCGTGGATGAAAAGCTGGACATGAGCCGAGAATGTGCGCTCACAGCCCAGAAGGCCAACTGTATCCTGGACTGCATCMMAAGAAGCGTGGCCAGCAGGTYGAGGGAGGTGATTCTGCCCCTCTACTCTGCTCTGGTGAGACCCCACCTGGAGTACTGCGTCCAACTCTGGAGCCCTCAGCACAAGAAAGACAKGGACCTGTTGGAGTGGGTCCAGAGGAGGGCCATGAAAATGATCAGGGGGATGGGATGCCTCTCCTATGAAGAAAGGCTGAGAGAGTTGGGGTTGTTCAGCCTGGGGAAGAGGAGGCTCCGGGGAGACCKTATTGCAGCCTATCAGTACTTAAAGGGGGCTTATAAGAAAGATGGGGACAAACTTTTTAGCAGGGCCTGTTGYGACAGGACAAGGGGGAATAGCTTTAAACTAAAAGAGGGTAGATTTAGACTAGATATAAGGAAGAAATTTTTGAYGCTGAGGGTGGTGAAACACTGGAACAGGTTTCCCAGAGAGGYGGTAGATGCCCCATCCCYGGAAACATTCAAGGTCCRGTTGGACGAGGCCCTGAGCAACCTGATCTAGTTGAAGATGGCCCTGCTCATTGCAGGGGGGTTGGRCTAGATGACCTTTAAAGGTCCCTTCCAATCCAAGCCATTCTATGATTCTATTACATGTCACAGAATATTGCATAATGATAGAGGATAAAAGCTAAATGGTATTCTGATTAAGTGGAATATGCTCTTTTCATAAACATTTCTAAAGCATTCAGAAAAAATATTAATTAAACACATTTCCCTCTCTCAGAGAGATAAAACCCAACTTATTCAAGTGAACTTTTCTTGTTATTGTTACAGTGTAAAATGAAACTATAAAAAGGACAACTGTTGAGTAAAAAAAAAAATTTCTCAGTGTACATTCCACTGAGCAGGTTTCCCATTTATATACTGAAGCCATAGCAAAGATCCTTGCTTTTTAATAAAAATTTAGACAACTAGAATGCAAAGATATTATTTTTTCCTGTGTATAATATATATAAAATATACCTTATATATAAAATATACATACTTTTTCTTTTCATTCCATATCAGTGAACCAAATTCTGTTTTGTAGTTTTGTTACATCCTTATATCATGAAGACATTCACACAGAGAAAAAAAATTGGAGCTATTTGACTTTACATGTATATCTGTGACTTGTTGAACCAGGTTTACCAATCCATTCCTAACTGCCTGATGTTACCTTATCAAACGCAGTAAGTATATTTTAAGCGTTGACAATGGTATTATTACAATATAAACTATGCATTAGAAATAAATACTTTATAGTATCATATCACATCTACAGTAGGAATTAATTACGAAATTGCAAAATATTTTCCAAAAGGACTAGTATCTGTAATTTTCAATATCTTGCTCAAATGATACTAGTGTTGGCTTCTATGAAAATTACTAATAAATCCTGTTCTTTGCAGCGTTGTCCTGCATTTTACAATTGGACTTGACTTGCTTAAGGTTTGAAAGTATTATCTTTTCTGCTAGCTATAAAAATTGATGCTAAGGTTTAAAGAGCAAAACTCTAGGAAAGATGAAGAGGAAAGTAGAGCTAGAAGTCAGCTGAATCTTTTTTTTTTTCCAGATACATCCAGATATAGAAGGAACTGTGTGAAACACCTCCAAACACAATGTATCTTAATGTCTATTTCAAAATATCAAGTAATGCATTCTGTTTTTACCTGTGATGCTCTGAAAATACAAAAAATTAAGCATTGGTGATGATGACAAGTAGCCCCTGTGAATAAGTTGCTCTCATGGTGTTCTGCCAAGATCCAAAAATGGCCAGATTGTGAAAGCTGTGGGCTGTCTGCTTTGTAGATGACAGGTATCCTGAAGAGAACAAAGTCAAACACTGCAGCACATGTAGGCCAGAGGTATGACATTGCTGGAGATATTGTATGCGTTTTGTGACTCTGACAATTGCAGTGATAGCAGACTGGAGAACAGAAATTATAGATGTCTACATGCAGATGTTTTGGGGAAAATTTCCAGCAGTATTCACTTATACTTAATAAGGTGATAATTCAACTTACTGTAGAGGTCTCTTTTCTCCATTTTACAAATATCTAGTAATTAGGTGTCTGTATAATTTTTCTTTCCCACTATATGATACATAAATGCGGATTATTTGTTTGTACATTTTTGTTCAGTAAAACAAAAATAATTTGAGTTTTGCAGGTTGGAAAAATAACCCCCCAAAAGATACATATTAAATCTCTTTATGAACTGTAGGATGGTAAATAATTTTTATGACAGAAGGTATTGCCATCCAAAACGCCTTTTGAGAAATAGCTTTTTGAAAAAAATACTAGGAAGTGCTAGGACAACATAATCAAAATGCTCCAAGTCCTTTGTGATCATACTGATTATACAGAGGTTATGATCAGCATCCAAGAATTAGCAGAGGAAGCTAAAGAGTAAAGCAAGGCTTTGTTATGCCCTGCTACTGTTTGCATTATTTATTGTCTGGATCAAGAGGAAGATAATCATAAATGGCAACTAGACATTTCACTGGCAAACCCCATTTGAATGACCTTCATTTTGCTGATGACATTAATCAGCAACAGAAATACATGGTTTTGTTAAAAAAGGCAAAAGAAATGTGTGCCTGTTAATATTGCAGGAATATTGTTAGAAACATCAAGTCTTTTTACTTATCTAGAAAATGATAGGTGCTGTAATAGTGACATCAGGCATAAGATGGCCTTTAACAACAAACGTCCTTCAGAAACTTGAAATATTTTTGGCCACAGAAACATGACCAGTACTGACACAATAATAACAATTTCCAATACCTCCTCTCCTTCTTTAGAGATATTTCTGGAACACCACAACAATGAGGAACTTTTCTAGAATTCATTGTTCCTATCAGGAAGGTCTTTAAAATAAATTGGAAAGAATGTACTCTATCTTCTGGAAGTCTAAGGAGCGTGGACAAACTGAACACATCAGATGTGAAACATGAACACAGTTAGATGGCAACTTCCACAACAGCCTAAAAAGAAAATAATAAGGAGGCTTACTGAAATCACAGATAGAATAGTAAGAAAAAAGCCTTCATCATCACCAGGAAGATCAAGTCTAATTAATCCAAGCCCAGAATACCCAATGACATGTGGTGGATAATTTTGAGGCAGCACAAGGTAAAGACAGATATATTGAAGACATTGCATGCATTTCGGTTTTCAACAGGATAAAAAAGATCRCTCTGGTGTGGATTACATTTTTACTTCTGAATGTTGATCTCTCCTCACATTGTGTGCAAGAACAGAGATTAGAAAATAACAACACCTCTAATATCACAAATAAAGGGTGATAGTTTGTGAATTACTGAACAGTATAAATGAATGCATGTAATAAGAACTGCAGACTAAAATTGTTTATTTTGCAGTCTGAAATTGTCAATAGGATTTTGGAGGCTATTTACTCAAGTAATCAATAACAAACCAAATGTTACCATGACAACTATAATATTACAGATGCAGTACTTTGTATAACCTTTGGGTTAAATGGAATTTTTTAAAACTCACTTTGTTTATAAGTCTCTTCACTACTTTGTCCTCTCTCAAAAAAACTTTAAAACAAGAAGTGAAAATGTCAATTCTATTATTTTTTTATACAGGTAAGGCAGCCAACTTGCTACGGTGTATGTTTACGAATCCAAATTCTAATGCTTACCTGATTATTTGGGTTGAGTCAGAATTAAGCGGGACATGGCCATAGTCCTACAGCACTTTTTTCCAGGTCACTGGCTATAAAAACTAGCAGTGTTCAAAAACTAGTGAAGCTTAGCCACCCTAACATGTTATAAAACCGAAGCTCAGGATGGTCCTTTGGTACACTCTGATCTTGTATCTGAGATTTCAARGGTACGCACACCGCGACTCTCATGGCATGAGTGAGACTGAAGGCCCTTCTGGCCCTTTTGAAGGTGGACCCATCTCATCCTCAATATGAGTGGTTCCTTAGTGTCAACACACTCTAACACCACCATCCTTGTCACTAGAGTTACAGCCAGGAAAACATCTTTGATTGGGTCATCTCCATGTCTCAGCCTAGATGTTATTTTCCTGGTTCACATTTTCAGTTACATCGCTCCCTCCAAGCTGACTCTCTACAAGCTACAGGTGGAGGCCAGGCAGAATACCTATGACATCTCAATTGGCACTGGGTATGTAAGTTTTAACAATTAAATCTCATGACTAATTTGAAGAAATGACCAAATATCATTTTGACCAGTATCACTTCATTGTTTCTACCTCAATATCATTAATTTACTGTTTCATGTCTTCCATAAGGGTTTCCCGACTTACCTTCTTTCTCTATCACAACTGTGCTGTGGATGTCACCTGCTATAGCAGCACCAGGCTACGAGCATATATGCCACCTGCTTGATTCAGGTATCAGCTTCTAGTAAATCAGGATAAGTTTCTCAGGACAGGGATCATCCCAGTGTCATGTCTGCATACCAACTTAACTGCAGATGGACTTTGGTGCATGATGGACAACCTTTATTACCTTATGTATAAACTATAAGAGGAATGCACAACTTGAAAAAATAATAGAACGGGTAACACGCAGGTTAAAAGCCGTTCATGAAGAATCAATGGATGCTTGATACTAGGGTTCTATCTGCATCCCATCTAAACCAGTTCTGAGAATTATGAAAGTGAAAGAAAACAAAAGAGAAAAATTAGAGTGTTAAGAACTCTCATATTAAAATGAGAATGTGCAAAGTTCTGGAAACAGAATTGGGCTTTTGGCAGGGGAGTCAGCAGGCCGAATTTAAATGTTAATTTTGATCTGTAGTGCAGAATGCCTTTGGTAATAAAGGTTAGATACAATTTTTTGTAGTAAGCGTCCTATCACATGGTGTGATTTATATCCTAATTAGTTTACAACCCTGTAGCCAGTCCATCTTACAAACAATTAGCTGAGAGATTTTCTTAGCCTAGCATTTGATATGAGTGCAATAATTTCTATCTTTTCTTCCTCCTGTCCTCCTCATTTCTTCCCCCTCCTGTTAACAGCTTAAGAACAAAACCTAAAGGGTAAAAACATCCCGAGTTTTTAAATGACATTAAGGAACACAGCTTACTAAAGAGTAGCCCGTTTCTCCAAAACAAGTTAGCACTATTATTTCTCAGATTACAACATCTATGATTGATGCATATTATATAAGAACATTTTGTGCAGCTATCAGTATAAAGTTTATACTACTAATAATGGAAAAATCTGATTCAGTACTTTGTGCGAGTCTGAGAGACATGAAGAATAGCATTATATTCTTTGAGCTAAATTAATCACTTCCACTGCTCTATCATCAATTGTCCACTGATATTTCAGAATCACAGATCCTACTGTATGTGTTGTACAACAGCAGTCTGGCATTATTTAAAGAGGGAAACATTTCTGCAAACACATATAAGACATCAGAAAATAAACTTTCAGAAGCAATTGCTTTAGGCTGAAACCTGACACAAGGAAATAAACTTATCCACAGTAAAACAAATTTAATAGGCGTTTCACTCAGAATAAATTTGGCCTTATGTCTTAAGACGAAAGCAAGAACTACTTTAACTTAAAAATTAAATACAGCTCTTGACAGAATATACCAAGTGAGAATACAGATGCTTTGTGATGACCTCTTTTGCCAAAGCAGATTCAAGAGAGAATAGGCATTACTCGTGGTGTGCTTACAGCTGATGCTGTAAGCAAAGACTAAGTACAAAGCAGTCATAACCTTCCGTAGTYAAGGTCACAATTCAATTTGTGTTCAAAACTGACTGGCTTCATYAGAAGTACACACTCACAAATCAAGTACTTTAAAAACATATAGTTCTGTTCAAGAGAAGAAATAAACTGGTAGAAGAGAATTAACAAAATCATGAAATGAGAATGTATTTTAAAGCTACTGATAATTATTCAAATATATTTTGGGGCAGACATAAAAATAAAACTTAGCCATATTTGCTGATGCAATTTTGTAATTACAGTTTCTTCATCTTCGCTAGAAGGCTTTTCCTGATACATCCTGAGGTATCATTTGTGTTTTTATTTCATAAAATCCCATTAGCAACACACAGTCAACCTGTGATCAAAGCATGTTCTTACTAGGTGCAAACCACGTTTTGTGAGTCAGGGTTGGCTACAAAACATAAATTCCAAGTGTAAACTAGTCCTCCTACACATTGGCTATTGCCAATAACTATACCAAAACATTTGTGACTATAATTGATTTTGAAATAAAGAGCAAACAGCATGTGGGTTCTCTAATTAATGGACTGATTTTGTGTTGAGTTACTAATATTTACAGTGCAACTCATTGTGCAACTCTAAGTTGCAGAAAGTTCTTAAGAAAATAGTTCTTGCATTTTTAAGCATAAATAGCAGAGTATATGGATTTTGTGTGTATATTATACACACACACAGACAGGCATTACAGTAGTCAAAATGCCATCAGAAAACTTTAAGAAAAGACTTCCTTTTAGTGACTTCTTTCTCGAAAACATAAGTGAGCCAAAACCTCTAATATCCTGACAGATGGGTACTTTCATTTTTCCTTGTACTAAAATATGCTTTTGGATTCCTTCATTCCAAAAATACTCTTTCTACTCTTTGCAAAATATTTTAAGTTATAAATGGACATTAAAATCACAACAATCCCTATGACATGAGAGGCTGTAACAGCTCCCTAGGAGTTCTGCAATCTGCAACATCAATAACCTCTAAATTAAGGTGTTTAATCTGATTAGGGGCAGATTAAGAAAGCACTGACATGACAGAATTAGTCTAGCCTCTTGATTATCCATGGATAATGATATTTGTGTCTTTCCAAAATAGTATTAGAAGTGAAAGTGAATACATTAAGGAAACAGGCAAGTACTATGCAAAGCAAAGTTGCACTGCACAGTATTATCACCTCCCACGCTCTATGTAGACTTCTATGACAGTAAAATAATGCTACTAGCACAATCAAATCACTGTGTTAACCAAAAGAAAGGCATATATGGTTAAACGAGGAATTTAAGCAGAGCTCGGGGGAAGCAGCACATAAACCTTATCAGTAGAGGTGTGACTCTAGGAGGCAATTATAACAAGAACATGTGAGGCTTATCACAACTCTTCCTCTATTTCTCTCTGCTTCTGACAGTAATTTACTACATGCTTGTGCAAAACCCTGTGGATTGGYTCATATGTGCTGTAACACAAAGAGTTTGAGCCAAGTTCTATCCAAGACCTCCATGTATCTTCTTCAGAAAAGGACTGAATAACCATACAGCTCTGAATAATCAATTCAGAAGCATGAGGGGTATAATCTCACTTTTTGGTACTTCTTCAAGACATTTGCATTCAAAGCTGATGAAAAAGATGAGAAAGACAGGTGGGACCAATCTGAGACTAGTTAGGGGCAATAAGTGGCCTCCTTGAGCTATGGTACCTAGAATAGCTGTGTTGGTCTAAAAACTGCACGTTGCACATGCAACCAGTGCTTCTGAGGGCATTGATATGTGTACACCCTGTGTACATGCAATGGCAGCTCTGTTGCAGCCTTCAGTGGGGCTGACTAAACATACAGAGGGTTGTCCAATTTGTTAATGGATGGAAAGGGGAACCTCTGGTTTCTGCTTGATCCTATCCTGATTAGAATTAAACAACTCAAGCAGCAGAAAAGGGAGGGAGGTAGTAACAGCTCCTCCCACACAGGTTGGACGTAATTTGTCTCATGACTTGAATAAGAGTACATCTCTGTGTGATTGTGATATTTAGTCATGTGATTAAGTATCAGCCAAATCTTCAAGGGCCTATTATGCCTCTTCCTACCCACCCTCCTTCCCCAGGAGAAATGAAAGCAATATGAGGAAAGTTCAGAGCTTATTTTGTTATTTTTTACCATTCTTTTCAGGTGCAAACCCAGTGAGAACATACTTTGTCTTAAGCAGAAGGTAATCCCAGAAAACTGAACATTTAAAGTGAAAGAATTCCATGCTATAAATAAGGCTTGTCAAGCTGGAGCTCAGATGATCTCCCAGCTGGCAAAAGGGTCATATTTATATAGTCCATAGCATATAATTAAGCGGAAGCCTGAAGAGAATTATTCATATATAAGGGGAAAATTCTTATTCCCATTCTACTTACCTAAGTCAGAACATCTGGGTTCCAACAGTATGACCTTTCCTTACTTAAACTAGTGCAAAAATACAAAGTTATGCCATTTAACACAATGAACATATCAATATAAATCACCCTGTGGAGGAAAATCAGGGCCTGTAAATCTAGTTCTGCTCCTGTTTGGCCCACGTATGCTTTCTTTTTTTGGCTTTGTACAAATGTGCACTGGCAAGTGCTCATCTATTGCATACTGAAAAACAAAAAGACTATTTCTACCCTGAAATAAAAATAAATCATATATTCTATTCCGATTTGACAGCCTTCTCTATAAAGAGACATAGAAAATTGGGAGTTGTTTAAGCCACATCCCACGAATCATCTTGCATGCTCAAATGACAAGCTGTATTTTACATGAGTCACTGACTATCTGGAATTCTTTGGTGATGTTTTTCTCCAGTTGGATTTATATCCGAAGTCCATGCACTTTTTCTTCTACTACATGGAAAACCTTCACTCTCTCATGCAAACTATATGGGAAAAAATAGTTTAAAAATAAAAGAAACAAAGAACTGAAAAAACCCACACAAACACTCCRAAGTAGCAAAGTTGAGAAAGAATTATGTCATTTATAATTACTGACACATGGTAGCTCCATGCTTAGTTGGATACTAGATACCCCAGTGACACCATTCATACACAAAGCTGGAAGACATCCATTTTCCACAAATACATGGGAAATACACAATCCAGGTGTGTACTATTTTTACATTTCCCTCTTCCCTGAGTCTCTTGGCTACTCTGATCCCTCTTACCACCTTGATATTGGCAATATGCCTATAGTCTTTGTATTTACTTCATGCACTGAACAACGTGAGCTAACGTGAAGCCAGTCTTCCCATTTCTTGACCTAGTTACACAGTGATATAGGAATGGTAGGGCTTAGCCCCAGACAGTCCCCTTTTGGGACCTTATCAACTGGTGCAGTTTATAACAGTGGCTATGACAAGGCCAAAGCTGGTGTGTAGCCGGCCAGATAATTAAGCATCTCCCTGGGAAGCCCACACTCCCTTCTTTTTCTGTTCCCAGAGGAACATGGGGGTAGCAGAAAATGTAGGCTCATGTTTTCCATGCTTTTTGAATATAATCATTGGCAACACTTAAAATCTGTGACTATTTCTAGCTTGTCAGTAAAGCTTAAAAAAATGATATAGCCACCTCAGGAGAATACTTTTATTGTGGTATCTCCTGAACCAAGCAGTTTCAGCTCATTGGGATTCAAGTAATTAAATGCTCGAGCAACCCCTRCAACTCTAGACGAGAACGCATGGACACACAGTCAAGTACAAAGCGAGCAAGGCAAATACCGTTCCAACTTCTGCTCTTTCCCATCTGATAGTCAGTTTGATCGTTCTTTACTGTCCATTTGAGATAGTTACTATTAGAGAAGGAACACTGATGAATCATCTTTACGTCTGGYGATACTGTTGAAATAGATCAGACAGGTCGGCATTTTTTTGCTTCAGCAAACTTAATCCTCAGTCCAGGAAAATACTGCTGAAGTTACACTGGCATAAGACAAAGCTTTTGGATTCTCCAATGAGTTGGAATCTGTGAATTATTTGCCACAGAAGGATATATCTTGGCAGCATCACTTAATCTAAACTTTGAAAAGCAACATTGAAAGTACACTTTCACAAATTAGAGGCACTTGTCCTTTAAAGGTTGAGATGTGTTTCTAAGAGAGAGAGAGAGAGAGAGAGAGGAAGAGGACATGACAATTTTGCAAATGAGATTTTTCAGAAAAAGTAAACTTTTAGTTTTCAGAAGTTTCAAAATACAGCTTTTTTTTCCAGTCAAAATCATGAGAGATACCACCAGCACCAAATGTTGCTAGAAACTTCTTACAAAGGGTGTTCCATTTCAGACAAGAATCTTAAATATAGCTGCCTCAAGCTGGGCTCCCAAAGGCTATATTTAGGCACTTGTTTGCTTTGAAGAGTGCTGAGCAACCAGCCTCTCAACGTGATTTCTTGTAGGTGCCTGGCACCACAGCAAAGCAGACAGATGCCTAATTACAGCCTAGGGACCTCCTCTTTAGGTTGCTTCTTTAGCAAGTCTTGGCCTTTATGCCTTCTTGCAGGTGAGAAATCTTATCCTTTTCTATATTAATTTGGAAACATTCACCCTTTCTCTTCCCACTTTTCCTCCCAAGATTAATGTATACTTGTACCATTAAGTAAAGCAAATTGCTTTTAAAAAAAAAAAAAAAAGAATATATGTGCTGTAGTAAAAGAATATATAATACATATATAGTATTAATGTTAGGTATCTTTAGGATTATATACACACTACGGCAGAATGTTTCAAGACAAACCTTCTTTTTCTGATAAAGATGGTTACAGCTAAAGGAAACGTCAAAATGTACTTTCCCATATCTCAATGTTCCCAACCACCAATCTGGAGACGCATGTAGACATGACAAATTTAGCCTCTGTCTGTGACCATCTAAGTCTTGGTACTGATTATCAACATGCCTGCTGATCTAACATTCAGTAAATACCAAAAGCACAGTTTTTTGTAGTACTCATTTTTTCTGTGTTCAGGATGAAGTATTGTTTCATCAGAAACTAATGTTTTAGTTAATCTGGTAATTTGTTTTTAAATATTTAAGCAATTAATTTGAAGAAAAAATAGTTTAAAAATTGCTAAGAATAAAAGATTGAAGTATTTACATTAGAAGAAGTTTCAACAAAAAACGTTTCAAATTTTATTTCTTCCCCGCCCTCCCCAACTCTCCACTAAGTTTGGCATGAATCTAGGAGTTCCAGTGTGTGTGTGTGGGTTGCATTTGCATTTATTTGGTCTAAAATAATAGAAATAGTAGTTAAATAGAAAGAACTAATTAGTGTGGAAAGGCTAAATTTCTCCATCATGCCAGGGACTGTAAGACGACAGATTAGGAAGAGATGTTTAGGTAAGATAGCTTTAAATTCATCCTTACGCTGATACATTTACTCAGATCTGGCAGACTATGACATACGGATTTTCTAAGACAAGAGGTAAATGCAGACCCCGAAAGTTTAACACTCATCAGTGCCCCTGACCTTTTTGAACTCATTTGTATACAAACATCCACAGAAATGTGTGGCAATGTTTGCCAAAATTTATGCTTAGTGAAAAACATTTTCACTTGCTTTAATCTTATTTTCCAATAATTTCAGTGGATGTCCCCTACTTCTTGTATAACAACTGGGTATTGTTACCTATACCCTTTTCCCCCCATTAATTAATGACTTTTTAGACCATATCTTCACTTAAGCCACTTGTTTTCCATGATAAAGAATCCTAGTCTTCTTAATCTTTTCTCATGTGGAAGCCATATTAGCCTTACTGCTCTCCACATCCTGTTTTGAACTCTGATGCTCCCTTTCTGAGATGGGGTAAGTGCAATGTCACACAGTATTCAAACTCTTGGTATACTAGAAATATACGTAGTGATGTAACTTGGGGCTTTTTGGCTTCTCAGAAAACTAAGAGTTTCACAGTAACCTAAGGTCTCTCCTGAGTGATAGCTTATTTAGAGTTCATCAGGGCTGCAAATGTATGCACATATGCATACATATAAAGAAATATACAYGAAACTGGGAATATCTACTACTTAGCATGTATTGACACTGTTTCCTGCCACTGTATTATTTAATTGCTCAGAACAGAATGAATCTTTACAGCCAGCTTCGTATCATCATCTTTAACTTCACAATTCATCCCTTTCTCCAAGTTCAAAATATGCTTGTGTATTAAGCACTGTAAGCCCCAAACACAGGATCTGGGGCCTCATCGATAATGAATTTCCATTATAAAACCTAACCTCTTAATTATTTATCAGCCAACAAAGACATCTCCTAATGATAATTTCCTGTTTTTCAGGGTGCCCTGTCTTTCAGGGCTTTTTTACATAACTAGGGAAATGACATTGACTGTATCACCTGTATCTGTCACATAGAGGGAGAAATGGCTTCCTCTTAACCAAAAACCTATTGACTTTCATTTGCTGCATCATATTTATTCATGGCTCTGCTAATTAATTCTCTTTATTGCATAGCTTCTACCAATTTTATTCTCATGGAAATCCGATTTACTTGTTTATATTAACCAGGATTGCACTGGAGCTCTTTTTTAAAGTTTTTGTCATACTTGCCACTTTTCTTTCCTCGGGTACTGAGGATGATACAAAGAATTTATTGCAAACCACAGTTAGCAGTTCAACAGTTTCATATTCATGGGTGAATGACATCTGGCCCTGGCAATTTATTCCTATTCATTTTTTAAATTTGTTTTAAAACCTTTTTAGTGAGGTTTCATCTCAAGACAGTTTCTCTYCCCCTCCCCTGTAATGAGAGGTTCCTTCTGCTGTGGAGCTCCTGATCTGTGACACAAGCTGCCTTGAGCTGTGACAAGTATATTATCTACACATGAAGCAGAGGTTTCTCACTCAGCAGAAGCTGGGAGCTGCTGTCTTCCTGGGGCCACCTCTTTGGCAAAATCCTGACTTTTTGTGGTGGGTTTACCCCGGAYGGCAGCTAAGCCCCCAACCAGTCACTCTCTCATTCCCATCTCACCCCTCCAGTGGGATGGGGGGATGAATCAAAGAACAAATGCTGAAAACTCGTAGGTTGAGATAAAGACAGTTTTGTAAGTAAAGCGCCATACTGGCTGCTATGGCGAAAATTAACTCCGTCCCAACCAGGCACAGTACACTTTTGTAAAAGACAGAAACTCCCAGGTGCCAGAAGAGGTCAGGGGCTGCCCTGTGTGGGAMACAGCCAGCTCCACAATCAACCTACCACAGGACACAGCTGAGCCCATCAGCCAAGCTGGTGGTGTCTCCAGGAAAACATAGTTAAGGAAGGGCAGAAAATGATAGACAGAGGGAACAAAAAAAGTGTGAGAAACAACTCTGTGAGCACCAAGGTGAGAGATGGAGGAGGGGGAGGAGGTACTCCAGGTGCTGGAGCCGAGCTTCGATGGCAGCCCTTGGAGAGATCACGCTGGAACAGATATTCATGCTGCAGCCCATGGAAGGCCCCATGCTAGACTGATGGATGTTTGCTGAAGGAACTGTGGCCCGTGGAGAGCCCACGCTGGAACAGATTTATCCTGAAGGACTGCAACCCATGGGAAGGACCCATGCTGGAGCAGGGGAAAAGTGTTAAGAGGAAGAAGCAGCAGAGAGGAGTTGTTATGGATCTACCACAACCCCCCAATCCCCTACACTGCTTGGAAGGGGGAGGAGATAGAGGAGTGGGGAATGAAGGAGTGAGGTTGAGCCTGGGAAGAAGGGGTGGGGTGGAAGGAAGATGTTTTAGCTTTTGTCTTTGTTTCTCACTATCAAATCTAATTTAATTGGCAATAAATTAATTTTCCCCATTAATATTTCCCCAGTAATTAATCAAATCTGTTTTGCCTGTGACAGTAATTGGTAAGTGATCTCCCTGTCTTCATCTCAACACATGAGCTTTTTTTTCCTATTTTCTCCCCCTGTCCTGTTGAGCAGGGGGAGTGACAGAGCACCTGGGTGGGTGTCTGGCAGCCAGCCAAGGTCAACCCACCACAGTTGTACATCTTTGTGAGGACATTTCAGCATGAAGAAGAAGGTTCATACTTCAATCCTGCACCAAAAGGCTAAAGCCAAGGATACCTTTGCACCAGACTTGACTCACAATAGCTGATCCAGAGTCCTCCAAGATATTCCAGCAGGYTTAGGATTAGCCTGGTTATTTCCTCCTTCCTTTAACCATCTTTATTACTACCCAGTCACAAAGTTGCACAACAGATAGCCGTGTGCTATGATGCAYGAATGAGCTGCAGACAGGCAGTGCAGAGCTACTGCCTGGACTGTAAAAGCCCAACCTCATTCAGACTGAGAACTCCACTGGGAATTATCACTCACAAATCATGAGGAAGGAAAGCTTGGCTATAGTACAATTCAACACAAAACATCAAATAAGCACTCTCTTCATTGTCACTGTCGGTCACACGAGACTTGGAGGTCTGTTGATGAGACCTTGACCGCCACAGCAGGCACAGCCCTCAGGACTGACTGAGCTGAAACAAAGCCTGCTATTGATGGTGGCATGGAGCCGGCAGCCCCCAGACAAGAAAACTGTGACTACCTCCTCTTCTCCTTTCCTTTTGTTTTCCTCACCGACTAGGAAAGACCAGGAGGAAATAAATTTGTATAGTCCTCTTCCTCTTAGCTTGCATGGCCTTAAAATTGTAGGGGACCCAGGAGCATGGGTTCCTGAAGTTGCAGGCGTATATGCTGAAATGGACGTGGGTGCTGAGCCGTGTGGGGTAGTTCAATCGCAGGAAGGCCTCCAAAGGACATCGTGGCCACAACTGGTTCCCATCAGTGGGGTGCTGAGGCTTGCAGAAGGAAACAAATGATACCCCATTGGTGGCTTTGCAAACTGGAGTCCCTACTTGGGCATTGCTCCCAAGGACAACAGGAATAAGCAGCAAGAACTCTGAGCCCCTACCTTGCATAGAGACAATGCACAGGTTTGTTCTGGTGAAAGCAGCTCATTTCACTTCTATGGGAACTCAGGCAAAGAAGAAGCTGGTGTCCTTTCCAGAAGCATGTCACTGCAAAGAGGACAAGCATGCGATCAGCAGCAAGATACCAACTTCCACCTTTCATTGTGTTCAGTAGCATATTCTCATCCCGTGTATCCCTGGATTGGCAAGGCCTAGCTTTTTATCCCTACTCTTTGGGCATTCATTGGCCCCATCACAAAACCAAAAGCAGAATCCAAGCACTATTGCAGCAAATATGATAAGAAATATAATACATTTCTTGCACAGCTATCAGTAACCCTTTCCCCTTGTAGTAGGGAAAAAAYCAGCTTTCAAAACTGTGATGCATGTATGTTGCCAATATAATGATCTTCTAACATGCAAAAAAGAGGCCAGGAAATGATTTAAAATGCCATAAACTTCCTCAGAACAGGTTTTCTGCTGATACGCCTTTCTCCCTGAAGTGCTCCCCATGCTCTTTCTGAAATATTCATTGCCCTAATGATTTCTTCAGGCACTGCTCCTGTACATAAAGATTAGTTCCTCCTATCAGGAAAGAAGCAATTCCAAGGGAACCATTACGGAAGAAACCCACAGTGTCCAAAAATGTATGTAAAAAATGTTTGCTTTTCTTCCTCTGCACCTAAGGAATTGATTTTAACCTTTACTTTCAGATGTAGAACTGTTACTCTTATCCATGTGTTTACAATTAGAAAAACAAATCTCTGATTTCTTATTTTTCTAGAGCTGTTATATTTTATTTTACCCATTATCTTCCTTATTTCATGCACTTGTATTGTGCCCTTGCAACACTGCAGGGCTAGATGCACCAGAATTCACATGGTCATCCATTGCTCTAGACACTTCTGCAGCTCTGAAGGCAATTAAAAAAAAAGTTTCATCTGTCACTTAAACTGAACCCTTTTCCCCCACAATGTTTGCTTGCAAGCTCGTTGTGTTTTTAGGAAGTCATTCCTTAATTCCTGACACCTTTAATACATGGTAGCTGTTTTGTAGTATAGCTTGCTAGAAAAGAGAATTTTTAGTAACTCCAGCAATGGAAACCTCAGAGTGAAAGTGTCCAGTCTTTGGATCCATGCTGTTCTTCAAGGAGGCTTGGTGCTGCAAGACAGTGAGCCATGGCTCAAGAGCACCAAGTTCAGTTGTATGCCTTGAAGACTTTCTACAGCTGAAACATTTCAGAAAAAGAGAGCTTTTACTCTATGTGTGTCTGTTTAGACTTCTGCACACTAAATTTACTGAAATGTAAACAAATAAGTGTCCTTCATTAAGATCTACTTCAAGCAATGATGCGCTCAGTCCTGCACTGCACTTTATCATCTTGTAGTGTAAGGGGTGCCAAAGCTCATTTGTKGGATGAACCCCTGAGTGCAGTAGAAAGCATGAAGAGTACAAGAATAATACTTGGTAAATGGTGGTCCAGGATGAATTTGAACTAGAAATTAGAGGTGAAGAGCACTATTATACTTACCCAGAAGAGAAAAAAGTTGTGAGATAAAGGAGAGCCACAAACACCAGTACCAGACGTCTTGCTCACGAGTGTTTCAGTGGTACAGTAAAAAATCCAGGAATGAATCCGCTCCATGCATTTCACAAACACTTCAAATAGCTTATGATGAGAGGAATACAAACCAGATCTCTAACTCTGTGAGCCAGCTCCCAAGCAGGTGCATTTAAATAATCTTGTCTTCTGTATGTTTATTGAAACAAGGGAATGGATATTTACCTGTTCCCACCATTTCTCCAGGGTTATGCTGTGCCATTAGTAATCTTTTGAGCATCTATTAAAAAACCACAAATCACAGAAGTTCCATACAGCACCAAGGACCTCGCTTAGTATTTCAAGTTATTCTCAATGAATAGAAATATGAAGGATAAATAAAATCTAAACAAACACTGATCTCATCTCAAATGATGACAGCGTATGCAAAATAAACTGAAAAGAGTACAAAGAAAAATAACAGGCAGGTATAAACCAGTAAGAAAAAAGAAATCTAATTTTGAGGTAGAAACTATTTTCCCCACACCAAAAAACACCCCAAACCTGGAAATGACTAACATCCTCCCCTACCCCAAACTGGACAGATTCATTCCATTAAAATTTTAATTTTTAATTAATGAAAACCTCCCATTCCCATTGAAAATACAAATATGAAATATTTGATCAATCTTCATATTTGATAAAATAATATTTGCCACAAATGAATCAATTCATTTGACAATGTATTTCACATTTTTTGCTATTGTAACATAAAGGTAATTTTAAAACATTAATTTTAAAAGAAGACAATAACCAACATTACTGCCCTAGGTAAACAAAACAAAACAAAACAAAACCTGTAACCAACATGAAAGAAAGAAACAGATATATCTTTTGTATATTGGGAAGATAAAAGAACATTAGATGAGGAATCAGGCCATTATTAACCATAGATAGAAAAATCAGAAGTAGTGGTAAATAAACATTCAGCTGACATTTGCAATCATATTTGGTACAAAGCAAGAGGAGGTTTTCACACGTAATGAAATATTATGGAAAGAACAGCAAGTTTAACACAGGAATGGAAAAAAAAAAAAAATATCATTAACATAATAGGAGAATATGATGCAGTAGCAGAATCTGTAACCATTTAAGAAGAGTATGTTTTGACCTGACTGGAGTGGATGTTTTCAAGGAAATAGCTGAAGAGTTTGCCCCCGCAAACAAGGGACCTTGGTTTGAGTCAAAGGTCTGAATCAATCTGAGAAAGTTTTAAAGGATTTAAAAAGTCAAGATCTAGTTTTGATATTAGAAAAGGATTCAGATAAAGAGATTGCTTGGCGTACTAAACAACACTGTCTTGATTCAAACCTTACACAAAAATAAAAACCAGTTGACTCAAGATTCCATACCATCAACAACAGTAATTCAAGTTAAAAATATAATTGATGCTAGTCGTGAGAAGTGGGTCTTATTAAAAGATACAGTCCTGTTATCTCTTTCTGGGCATGATTACATGCCTAGTTTATGAAACAATGCCATCAACAAAATATACCAGCATTTCTTAAAAGCATTTAACTTCTTTCTACTTTCATCTTGGCAATATTTTTAACAAAAAATTAACAGGGCACAATAGATGGAATAAGAGTTGAATCACTGACAGATCTCTAAAAATCATATTTGGTTATAGGGCATAAAGGCATTATTAGCAAAGTCCAGTAGGGATCARTTTGTCATGCAAAATTATTCAGTAATTTTATCAGAAGTCTAGGTGATGCCTGGTGATGCCTAGTGATGTCTGCAGATAGCATGAAGGTTACAGTATAGTAAGTAACAATGAAAATAATTTTCTGCTACAGAAAGGTGTGAATTGACTGATTAGGATGTTGTCAAAGCAACAGTGTGTATTAGTATGGCAAAACACAAGGAAATGCATTTGGTAATAAAGAATGAAGATTTTACCCTGTAAGGTAGTAGAGTTTGCTCCAGAATGCCTCAATCAAAGAAAGTCTGTTGAGTCATTGCAGGGAACAACTTGGACATGAGCTCTGATATCAATGATGCAGTTAAATGGATTAGTTGTTCCTTGGTTATATAAAATGGGAATACACTTATTATACTAACTTGGAATTCCTGGAAAACTACAGCACATATGCATTGTTTGGGAATTGCCTGATGTATGCACAGTGAGTCCAGCACTTTTTGGAAACTTCATAGTATACCACTATTTATAAGTGTGGCTTGTATCTTTGTAGTCTATACACAGAATTCATATATTCTCAGAAAGCAATGGGGTTACTCTGCATCTTTTTCCCATCCACAGCATGCTCATGCTGCGTATGCCTCAGATTTTTGAACATGTGACAGCTGTTATGGCTTTCTGCCTGTACCTTATGGCCCGTTTGCAGTATGGCTGAAACATTCCATTTAGAATAGGGCTGACCCATGCCTGAAAATCCTGACCAAAGAACAAGTTCTCAAAATTTGCCAGGACAAGATTTCCAGGTGGGAAAAGAATATATAGCTGGAGAAACAAAATAAAAATCAATACCTAGCCTCCTTGCACCCAGTAAACTGTAGGCCTAGGAGGCATAAGAAAATGAAACAAAATTAGGAAAGTCTTTTTGCCTCTGAGGACAAGATGTCTACAGGTGGTAGAAGGATACCATGTCCCGCCATTTGGTGCCTGTGCATGCCATATATTCAATCTGTTTGAGAAGAGTAAGGATAAACCTTCCCAGTGTATGCAGAGTACCTATACTTTAAAGTAACCTGAATATCTGCAGTATCAGAATTCAGCTACGATACATGAGCTGAAATAGCTAAAAGTTCAGTAAATTCAGCATCCAAATAAGGTGCAGTTTCCATGTATTGAGAGCTAATAACAATTTAGCCTGGAAGATGGCAGACTCGTTCTTGCTTGGAGTCTTTAAAATAGGATTCAATATACTTTAATGTATCTTTTGAAGACGGCTCTGTGGTATTTATATAAGGAAGCTCAAACTGGTGGCAACTTTATTGGATTAAATGACTCAGCTAGCATGTAATATGAACCATGCAGCATCATAGGGCCAAATTCAGAACTTTCCTGATAGAAAGCTGTGCTTTCAGTAATATCTTCTTTGTTGTGTCCTTAATATTTGAAGTATCCTGTGACAGGAGGGAATCTAAGCCAACCCTGAAAATAGTGGTAAAGGCACATTTCAATTGTCCCAGTAGGTCTGGCAGCACCAAGGGTTGTTAACCGTTCTCATTTTCATGATCACGATATTACAAATACCGCGGGAAGCAAATCAAATCCCCTCATACCTGACAAGTAAAAAGAGTGACTGGTAATAAACCACGGCACTGCTCAAAATGATGAGCTGGTTCTTCCATTGTAATAAATCAACATTACTTTATTGGAGATGAAGTCTTTTGGATTTATGCCAGGTAAGGGTCTGACCAGCATGTAGCGTTTTCAAATCTGGAGAAGCCATTTTTCTTGGCTGCAATACATCTCATTCATCATAAAAACACAGTAAAACATTCAGAAAGGTTACTTAATACATTGTTAAAGTAAATGCATCTTTGTAAATAAGAGCCAGCATGCCTATGTCTCGGGTGATACTAGTGTTGCTAAGGTAACGACTAATTTCCACCCTAGAGTAAATAGTTACATAAAACTGACAGCTTATTCAATTTTATGTGTTAGACTCTGGGGCAGAGCATGTCTTTTATTTCCTCCTGTGATATTGACCCTAGTTCAGGTTGCGCACCCCCTTGGCTGCTTAAAATCAGAGGTCACCTGTATCGCCTGCCAAAAAAGCTATCAAGGTAACAGCCAGCAAATCTGATCTCTCTGGTCTGCCACTCCCTCATATCCTCTGCTTTTTATTTTGTGTCAGGTTATGAGTCAAATTTCTTGACTCACACACTGAAGCTTAGAAACAGCATCTAAAATATCGTGTAGCTGGTTTCTAAGTAAAGGCACACCGCTGCTATCAACCCAGTTTTCCCACTTAATTTGAATCTCCGGTAAGTATGCCTACTTGTCTTTTCCTTTTACACTTGTTGGAATCTTTGGTGGGCAGCTGTTAGTATCTTGTTGAAAACACACAGCAGTGCTTACATGTTTATTGAAACTCCTCTAAAACTATGGTTTCAAGTGCAAAGTGTTTAGTGGCAATGGCAGCTTAAACTATTCCTTCCCCTGTCTTATGGTGCACTTTGCTTTCTACTGTGCTAGCACAATCATTTACTAGCCTGTGCTACAGCTCTGATTAGGATTCTCTGTTAAAAATAAAAAAAGCCTTCCCTGGCTGGCTTTTTTATTAGCCCAAATCAATTCCTTGATTGGGTTGAAAGAATGGCCCTATAAACAGGCATCCTGACAAAACCGACGATGTTTGTGTTCATGGCAACAAGAAAATGGGGATGTAAGAGGAGAAGGGCAAGGAAAATCAAATACCTAAAAATTCAGCTTTACTACACTCACACTTAGGTATCCCAAAACCACAATACATATTTTTGAATTCTGCATTTACCATTTCCTTCCTCACTTAAGAAGATGCTAGACTATAGCTTTCATACTTAGTTCTTGCCTCAGCTTTTGATTACGTGGTCTGAATATGCCTAGAACGCATACTCGGAATGCACTATTCTGATCTAATGCATCTGTAGCTAAATTCAAACATACCCTTTGAATTTCATAGAGCGACATCAGTTTACACCAGCAGAGAAACTAACTTAAAAAGATGCAACTTAGTAGGGCAACCACCATCTGCACACCTGTCAGGATTGTTGAAATAAATGCTGAATAGTCATTGGCCTGTAGCTGCTACATGAAATGACTTTTGAATACAATCAGCTTATGTTATAAGAGGTTTAATCTCTCTCAGAAATGCAGTGCAAAGGAAAAAAAAGGGAAAAAAAATCAAGCCTGAGTTCACAATAAAAAATCTTCATGTCATTTGCAAAAAAAATCTACTTTATGAAATACCCATACATTCGCACACACTATTGTCGATAGAAAAAACAAAAGCATATTTTTTTGTTTTATTTCATTTTCCACTAATATAAACAAGATAATTTTCCAGGTATGGAATTAAAGTTATCCGACCTAAATTCCTGAATTTCATACCTATTTTTAAYATAGTTGCATGAAAGAGACTTAAACTAGTTATTTATATACCCACATCTATACTATCATCACATTTATGCTGCTTATTCAGAGAACAAAAGAACACAAGACAGGTACTAAAAGATACAGCGTTGACAGCTTGTCAGATGTCCTGTTTTCCCTTGAAACAGAGAACTAATCACTGTCTCATGCTGAAGATGTATTACTGTAAGCATTAAACTGCAGCAGTGGAAATGTGGAATTGAAAAACTTTCTCATGAGATTCAGACAACGTTTAAGTTCTAGATCAGAAAATTATTGCTTTTGGGAGAGACTGATCCCCATTCCAACCCCACATGCGGCATCAGAGATTGAATGCAACATCTTTATATTTGTGAGAAAATATCAGGGGCTCTCTCAAGGAAAACAGCTAAGCAAACTGCCTTTAGTTTGTTTAACGTTCAAGAGCGGCCGAGGTCTGTGAATCAATTAAAGATTCCAGAAAGCTCCCAGGAGGCACAAGGGCAGTGAGTATTTATTTGCACAACCCTGCTGCACTCTTGAGTCTTTTCTTGAATGGTTGTTTTCTATTCCTGTTTAGTCTCTGAAATCTAAACCAATAATAGAATTTATTTTATTAAGCAGACAGATGCCCTTAACAAAGTGGACTGGAATCATCATTCCCCTTGATGTAAGTTTATGGAGCAGCTGTCAGATGGTAATGACTTTCAGTCATCACGATGTCTGAATCTGAGGCTGTCAACTGTGTAATAATAGGTTCGGTGTTGCATTACCAGTTTCCTGAGCCACGTAGCGTCCTGCATCCATCTTGGGAAGAATAGATCTCGATGTTCCTAACAAAATGTAAGAAAATTAAGATTCTCCTTTCAATGCCCATCTAACGTGTACAGACTGAACAATCAATTAAGTTTCCTGCAGTCAAGATTGACTTTTAAAAAGAAACTTTGAACATAAATTCTCCTTCTTTAGTGATTTTTGTGATTATCACAGTTAAAACATCCCTCCTTAAAAAACTCCAAAAAAAGTTTAGAGCAACGGTTTCCATCTATGCAAAGTGAGTATAATCAAGGCCAGGCATAGCAGAAACAAATTAAAAAAAGAAAGTCATTTGCCAATTCTTCAGGCTTATGACCATACTGCCAGCAAGAAAATGGGCACAGATGTTTGCATCATCTGCTGAATATTCTGGAAAACTATTCAAAGAAATAGTTTTCTATTTCTTGAAGGAAAGAAATTAAAAAGAGTATATTTAACTCTAACTTCGTTTTATAGTGCAAATTAGTGTATGGACAGCCAATGATTTTACACAATATTGACCTATAATACTATAGTATTGACATAAACAAGAAATTTTTATTAATATAATGTCTTTTAAATTAACTTATTTTGCAAGCGCACCTTGATATTCATGTCTTATAGCATACTTTAAAGAGTGATGCTGAGGGACAAGTCACCATAGATACTCATTACTGCAAAATTATCTATTAGCTTCCTGTCTGTTTTTGCTTCAGAGCTGTAAAAACATACATGTATTCACCCCAAGTGGACAATAGTATTGTGTTTTTTTGTGAAGGTACAGACTTATATAAAAACAGGTGCATACTGCCAAGTGC
Organism: Phoebastria nigripes; assembly: GCA_035582835.1. Classification (NCBI taxonomy): domain Eukaryota; kingdom Metazoa; phylum Chordata; class Aves; order Procellariiformes; family Diomedeidae; genus Phoebastria; species Phoebastria nigripes. The sequence goes on from JAYKAV010003109.1 coordinate 404,873, forward strand.
TCACTACCATTAATGGGCAGGGGAGTTTCATCCTTCAGGGAGTCCAGGAGCTGATTAACCAGATTAAGTGCAGGACATAATATTTGGTCTGTCAAACTGACATTTGCATGTCCATAGGATTACAGAATTACAGAATACAGGAAGTAAGGATGATAGCAAAGTAAACAAGATGCCAAACCACAAATCAGCCCTTAGCATGGGATGAGATGAATCTATACTAGGATATTTGGGCTCCTGAAGATGTGCTCATCTGCCAGAACATTCTCCCAAGTATCTACATATACATTTCAGCTACATGCATTGGTTTGAGAACCGGTATCACAAGAGTTAAAAGAGGAAGAAATTTGGTGACTGTGATAACCATAAGCGCTCTCACATACAGTAAGGTACCGAGAAGCATGCCAAAATCACAATGATTCTCAGGGAGTATGTCACAGCATGAAAAAAATTATCAAATATAATATAACTCACAAATATATCCTAAATTCTTTGAAATGATTGAAGTCTTTCCTCTTTCCTTAGACTGACCATAGTTTTACTAACACCTCAAATAGGTTTTAAAACTCTGACTTTGCTATCTCTATGCTGTCTATCACAACAAAATCATAGAATCATAGAATAGTTTGGGTTGGAAGGGACCTGTAAAGGTCATCTAGTCCAACCCCCCTGCAATGAGCAGGGCCATCTTCAACTAGATCAGGTTGCTCAGAGCCCCGTCCAACCTGACCTTGAATGTTTCCGGGGATGGGGCATCTACCACCTCTCTGGGAAACCTGTTCCAGTGTTTCACCACCCTCAGCGTCAAAAATTTCTTCCTTATATCTAGTCTAAATCTACCCTCTTTTAGTTTAAAGCCATTCCCCCTTGTCCTGTCGCAACAGGCCCTGCTAAAAAGTTTGTCCCCATCTTTTTTTATAAGCCCCCTTTAAGTACTGAAAGGCTGCAATACGGTCTCCCCAAAGCCTTCTCTTCTCTAGGCTGAACAACCCCAACTCTCTCAGCCTTTCTTCATAGGAGAGGCGTCCCATCCCCCTGATCATTTTCATGGCCCTCCTCTGGACCCACTCCAACAAGTCCATGTCTTTCTTGTGCTGAGGGCTCCAGAGCTGGATGCAGTACTCCAGGTGGGGTCTCACCAGAGCAGAGTAGAGGGGCAGAATCACCTCCCTCGACCTGCTGGCCACGCTTCTTTGGATGCAGCCCAGGATACGGTTGGCCTTCTGGGCTGTGAGCACGCATTCCTGGCTCACGTCCAGCTTTTCATCCACCAGTACCCCCAAGTCCTTCTCGGCAGGGCTGCTCTCAATCCCTTCATCMMCCAGCCWGTAYTGATACCAGGGGTTGCCCTGACCCAGGTGCAGGACCTTGCACTTGGCCTTGTTGAACCTCATGAGGTTCACATGGGCCCACTTCTCCAGCTTGTCCAGGTCTCTCTGGATGGCATCCCGTCCCTCGGGCATGTCAACCGCACCACTCAGCTTGGTGTCATCTGCAAACTTGCTGAGGGTGCACTCGATCCCACTGTCCATGTCATTGATTAAGATATTAAACAGTACTGGTCCCAGTATGGACCCCTGCGGGACACCACTCATCACCGACCTCTATCTGGACATTGAGATGTTGACCACTACCCTCTGGATGCGACCATCCAACCAATTCCTCACCCACTGGACAGTCCACCCATCAAATCCATACCTCTCCAGTTTAGAGAGAAGGATGTTGTGGGGGACCGTGTCAAAGGCCTTACAGAGGTCCAGAGAGACGACATCTGTAGCTCTTCCCATGTCCACTGATGAAGTCACTCCATCACAGAAGGCCACTAGGTTGGTCAGGCAGGACTTGCCCTTGGTGAAGCCATGCTGGCTGTCTTGAATCACCTCCCTGCCCTCCATGTGCCTTAGCATAGCTTCCAGGAGGATCTGTTCCATGATCTTGCCAGGCACAGAGGTGAGGCTGACTGGCCTGTAGTTCCCCGCGTCTTCCTTTTTCCCCTTTTTAAAAATGGGGGTTATGTTTTCCCTTTTCCAGTCWSYGGGRACTTCAYCKGACTGCCACGACTTCTCAAATATGATGGATAGTGGCTTAGCAACTTCATCCGCCAGTTCCCTCAGGACCCGCGGATGGATCTCATCAGGTCCCATGGACTTGTGCACCTTCAGGCTCCTTAGACGGTCTTGAACCTGATCTTCTCCACAGTGGGCGGCTCTTCATTCTCCCAGTCCCTGCCTTTGCCTTCTGCGGCTTGGGCTGTGAGGCTCGAGCACTTGCCGCAGAAAACCGAGGCAAAAAAAGCCCTTCTGTATTAATGATATGAATAGCATATGGGAGATCGGCATTAAGCTATTCAGAAGATTACCGTGCATGCAATAGTCAAAACTAAAACAGACTTAGTCAAATGTAAGAAATTGTCTACATCTGATCTAAGTCATTATGACTACTTATTGGTTAACTACTACATAGAACAAGAATTGCTCCAATATATCTTTAGGGATAACTGCAACCCTTAAAAGAAAATATTTGAAAACATTTGATAATATTCCAAGACAGGAGATTTGATGTTTCTGGGACAGAAGTAACTCATAAACTTGTGCACTTTTCAGCCAGTAAATGAGTTAGTAATACTTCCTACCCAAGTCCTTCCAATGGTCCAGATTCTATTTTATCAGCAGCACATAAAGTAGGATGAGCTCTATTCTCAGTTATGCTGCAAATATAGCTAAGCTATGTGTGTGGTGTGCTGCTTTGCTACAATTTGTCTTTCAAAGATCAAAATACTGTCTACAATGCTTTGTGGAGGACAGTAACTGTGGTAGCTCCTGGCCTACATTCACACAAACAGGAAAGTCTGTCTAAGACCTCCTGTATGTATGTATCAAGAAATAATCTGTTTTTCTTGTTGGGAAATGATAGATTTGACCATCTAACAGGCCTTTTCTAACATTATAGACTTCGTCCCTAAAATTCTGTGATCACCAGTTTCTTCTTCACAATATCATTAAATATGTCAGGTTGGAAAGGCTTTGGGAGTCATCTGTATCCAACTCCCATCTCAATGCAGGGATAATTTAAATTTAGCTGTCTGGAAATGGAGAATCCAAAACTTTCTGGGCAACCTGGTCCAGTGTTTAACCATCCTCACGGTGAAGAATTTTTTTTCTTAGATCTAATTACAATTTCCCTTGCTGCAGCCTCTGGTCATTACCTCTTGCCCTTTTGCTGTGAACTTCTGACAAAAGTCTAGCTCCACCTTCTCTATAAATCCCTTTTAAGAAGTTGAAAGTGACATTTAGATCTCCCCCTAGCCTTATGTTCTTCAGTCTGCCACTATTGAGCTCCATGGCATTTCTGTCAGCCCATTTCTCTAGGTTACTGAAATCTCTCTGAATGACAGTCCTACCCTCCAATGTATTGATTGGTCCCCTGTGAGGTGGTGTCATCTGCAAAATTGATGAGGATTTATTATCATTCCCACCACTCAGCTCATTAATAGAGACATTAATCAGTATTTGCCCCTGTATCAGCTGCTGAGGAATGCCACTAGTAATCACCTGCCAGTTGGACTTCACACCACTGATCATAATCTTTTGGCAGCCTAGCAAGTTTTCCAGCTGTCCAGCCTATTTTTACCACTTTGGCTGCAGAAATACTGCTATGGGAGACCATGTCCAAGGCTCTGTTACAGTCAGAGTGAACAATATCCTCTGCTCTCCCCTCATCCACCAAGCCAGTCATCTCATCCTCGAAGGCAATCGGAGGTTGGTCAGACACAATTTTCCCTTAGTGAATGCAAAGTAGCTGTTACCAGTCACCATGCTTTTTGTGTCCCTATAAATGGCGAATCAGTAGAATTTGCTCCATAACCTTCTTAGGGCCAAATGTGGACTGACTGGCCTATAGTTCTCTGAATCCTTCTCCTTGCCTTTAATGAATGAAGATTGATTTGCCATTTTCTAGTCATCAGGGACATCCTCAAATGGCCACAACCTCTCAAAGATGACAGAAAGCAGCCTTGCAATGGCTTCAGACTGTTCCCTCAGCATCCTTGAACATATCCAGTCCCATAGGCTTATGCTTCTCCTGTTTGCTTAAGCGGTCCCTTCCCTGATTTTCCTCTACCATTAGTAGTGTTCGTTCCCAGAGACTCTGACACTGGACACTGTCACAATAAAGACTGAGCCAAAGAAGGCACAGAGTCTTTCCATATCCTTTGTCATTACGATGCCTACCCCAGGTCATTTTTTCCTTCTTTATCATCTTATAATTTCAGGAAAAACCAATCATGTTCTTTGTTAATATATTTACCCAAATAACATATACACATTTTTATTGTATTTACACACCAGCTGGGAATGAAGCTGGATTGCTGTAGTAAACAAGTTCATTGTGTAATTTTCATTGACATAGTATTTCAACATATATAATTAAACTTTTTTCAGTATCTCTCTCTTACTGTTTGCAACTTTGCTAGATAATCCCTGGCCTCTGTAATTTAGGAAATATAGCCATCTTTTATCCACTGTGACATTTCAAATGTTTCGTTTCTCTGCACATGTATTTTATCCTATAAATTTACTGTTAAAGCTTAGCTAGAAACAAAATAAATTGCTCTAAGATTACTTAAACAGAAAATACTCAAGCTAAAGAGAGATCTATCCTGCCAGCAAATCAACCAGTGGCAAAATACTAATTTCTTATTCAGGCAGGTCAGTAATTTTTTGTGTACTGTGAAGCTGGGAATAACAGCTTCATACCAGGCATTAACCTTAGGTGTCTTTGCCAAGAGAGTTTTCTTCAAAGATCTGGAAGGTGAGCTGTTATCATCAGAAAAGTGCAATTACGAATCAGCATAGACACAATTATACAGAGTGAAAAAAAAAATTCCCTGTTTAGAGAATATTAATGTTTCAAAATCAAGCTTTCAAAAAAAACTTGGAAAACACCATTTGCAGTTGTCCCAGAAACTTTACATTGGCATGCTATGCCTATGCTTACAGGCTGGCTTTAATCCTATGATTTTCCTTTTCCCTACAATACTCGTGCCATTCAAAGTACACAATAGACGCTTTACTTTTCATAACAACTAGTCAATACTTTCTTTACTTCTCCTCAGGATATGTCCCTTTGTTCAGGCTTTATTTACTATGCACTCTTGAAATCTGCTCTGATTAGCATCACACAAGGACTCTGTGAGAGAGGGAGAAAGAGAAGTGCATTCTCCCTGGCACCATTCAATTGCTTCAGAATGCGAGTCCTGCAAAATACAAACCTTGTCACAATACATGTTCCAAATTATCCACATAAACGACACGGGAATACATAATCTTCTCTCTATATAACCGTGCCTTCAAAAACTAGCTTATTTCCAGAACAAAAAAATCCACATTTTAATCTCTGAAAGAGGGAGGGCAAGTGATGGGAAGCAAACAAGAACACAATCATTTGTGCAACAAGGAAAAGATGGAAAAGGGCAAAACAAATAGTCAAGTGACTCCTGAGCACAGTTATTTTGTTCACCTAAACCCAGGTCTCCCATCATGCCATATCCATTTACCACCTGAAGTACAAGTCAAAATCAATTTCCCCATTCCTCTGTCTCCTCACCTGCTCTTGATGTCCCCATAATTTCCTTTGCCKGCTGCTAGCATCAGTCTTCCGGCCAACAGATCTGTAGTCTCCCTCACACTCGCAAGTTTTGCCTTTCTCTCTAGTCAGCTTCCCAAAATCTTGGTCCTCTGTCTCCACTTCAGCTGTTACCCCTTCGGCATTCATACCAGCCAGCATCTCTCCTTGGAGCTGTCAGTACTGTATAAAGTTAAGGGAGCCATTTAGAGCACAGGAAGCACAGTGTTCTTCCTCACTTTGATGTCCTGCTCTCATTGGACACCTATCAACAACTCAGAGTTGGAATTGCAGAGAAAAATTATGGAAGCAAGGTAGTAGCTCTTCACCTAACTATGATTTTGAAGCCATTAATTTCGCGAAGTCTCATTAATTTTGCTAAATTTTGTTCATTGCAACCATTTTGCAGATGGTTTTCCAGCTATTTAGAAGTCAACCTGATTTTCCAGAGTCAACAAACACTGCACATCAGGTATAAACCATCAAATTCTCCTCTCCAGCAAAGGTGGATTTCATATTTCAAAGCATGGAGGTTATTCACTTGCTCAAGTCTTAAAGTGAGAGAAAGAAAATGACATTTTTCTCCAACCTCATGCTCAAAAAGGCTGAAATCTCCATGTTTCCTTACTTCCAAAACCCTCAGCCTGAAGATGACATGCTATAAGGTTACATTTGTATTGCATGAGAAGAGAGGAGTGAATAATGTGCTACAGCTCCTGCCTTAGTCTCACCAGGCAGAAGGCATGTACCACRTTACATTTTGGTGTACCCGTTGCATGTGCATTCATCTCTAGCCAGGATGGAAAATTTCAACCTGAACACACAGAAGTAGAAAATAAGGTTATATAAAGGTTGATAGAAAAAAAGCGCTTGCATAGTATGTCAAGAGGATGACAGGCAAGAATCATAGAATCATAGAATCATAGAATCATTAAGGTTGGAAAAGACCTCTAAGATCATCAAGTCCAACCGTCAACCCAACACCACCATGCCCACTAAACCAKGTCCCTAAGCGCCTCATCTACACGTCTTTTAAATACTTCCAGGGATGGGGACTCCACCACTTCCCTGGGCAGCCTGTTCCAATGCTTAACCACTCTTTCAG
>JAYKAV010003109.1:413376-474977 GCA_035582835.1 Phoebastria nigripes
CAACCAGTGCCCTGAACAGGCCGAAGTCCGCCCTCCAGAAGTCCATGGTAGTGGTTTTGCTTGTCCCGCTCCTTACTTCACCAAGAATTGAAAATGCTATCATTTCATGGTCGCTAAGCCCAAGAATGACCATATCACCCATTTGTCCAAGTTTCCGGACTACTGACCTAATGTTCATTGCAATGGAGAAGCTTACRCCTTTTTTAAGCCAAAGGATCATACATGTTGAAATCCACAATGGTCTGCGTGTTGCTTACTGTTTAGCCATTTCATTTCTTTTCACGTTTGCTACTCTGGTCGACAGGATCAAACTCTGATCCCACTGAAGTGCGATTTTTGCCACTGACATGAACAGATAAGAGAATTTCCCTAGCTCTAGGCATAAATTAGTTTGAAGATGTGGCTCGGTCTAGAACATGCAATTGTCAGGAAAGGAATTTGACCCCTTGTCTATGTTTAGATATTGTGTAACACATTTTGAGTGTCACTTTGGCATAAATAGTGGTAAGTACCACAATAAAATAAAATATTAATTCTAAAGCATATAACCTTTATTTCTTAATATATACATATGTATATAACATGTCATACAACTTATCTATATACATGTACATGATTTTATATAGAGAGTGTATTTATATATGTATGTACTTATGTTGTACATGCTATATGAATATAACTATATGTATACAGTTATAGTCTCCAGGAATAAGCAAGCACTTTTTATATAATAAGGTGCTTTCTCTGTCGGTTCTGGTCATGATTTTCTCACTCCTTCCTGATCTTTACATACAAGGTAGTTCCTGAGCGATCTGAGAGGTGACTGAATTTCTGTCATGTTTTTCAAAACTTCAGGGTGGGGAAAAAGAAAAAAAAAAATTTGTTTTTTCAGCCCAAGCCTCTTATGGGAAGAAGTTGGCTTAAATGTGTATAACACAAGGCCTCCTTAGCTCATCTTACTGTTGGGGGAGATAGAATCACTCACTGCAATATGTACTGAAAAGTATTCCATTCCGAGGGCAAGAAAGTCAAGATGTCTTCATGCTGTCCAGGAGGCAACTAACAAATTAATTTTCCCTGTGGCCAGCATCACAGATTGCAATGAAAGTTAAAATTTGAGCCACATACTCCTCAAGTATAGCCTGGCACTTGACCAAAGAGCGGCACTGAGAAGGTCTGAATATCCTAGAACAACAGACACCTGCTTTCACACTGCAAGTACAATGGGTGGAACTGAATAAATTCCTCTTCTGCTACCTCTGTGTTGCTTGGTCTTTGGCAACCTCGTTAATTCAAATAGGGTCCTTTCCCCTTCTGACTATCCATCATAAATGAAGACTGGCCAGTAGAAGAGTTTTGACTGATCAAGTAATGTAAAGATCAGAGGGCTGCCAAAAGATGAGAAAGAGTGACTTAGTCATTGGAGGAAAGTGAAAGGGGTTGTAAAATGCTGTGGACTAATTCAGCCATTCTGTTATAAAATAGTTCAAAAGAGAGAGAGAAAAAAGGGTGATAGAGCACTGATCACACACACACATCCCCCCACACCCCAGAGCATCACCTGAGCACTGATTTTCCTCAGCCTGGTTCTTCTATTTTTATCAGAATTATCCAATTATTACAGGTGAGTTCACCAGGACATTGGTGTATATCTTCCAGTCTGTGTGGGYATAGCTGCATAAAGCAGAGTCTATATACCGTATCATGTTCTGGGGGATCTCTCTTTTGTAGGGTTGAAGATAAGTCATAGATAGAAAATGGCTTGCAAATCACCTGCCAGTTGGTTAGGTAAATAAGTAGAGGATCTTTTGGTATACAGCAGTATTATAGGACTGCAAGGTTTACTATAGGCAAGCTTAGGAAAAAGAGAAAAAAAAAAAAAAGAAAAAAAGAATATTGCCTGAAAATATTGCTCTCCCTTCGCATGTTTCTGGTTTTAGATACAGCAAGTGATATTGATCTAGTTGATAAATCATTTGTTCCATTCATCCATGCTTGGAAACATTCCATCTATTTATAACCTCTAGTGGAAGAAGAGGTGTCTCAGTGTGCTACTTATTTTGGTTTATCCAATATTATTAAGGCATTTTTACTTAAAAAAAAAAAAAAAAAAAACTAATTTCTAAAAAAAAAAAAAAAAAAAAAGCCCACAAAAAATCAAACCCAAATCAGTTTCATACTAAAAAAGAGATATTGTAAGGAACACTTTTTTTAAATAAATATAGCTAGTTTCCAAGCTCATTCATTATTAAAATGAAGGGGGAATATTTCTTTTGATCCAAATTTTGAGACATTTATCTCCCCAGACCTGTGCATAGAAGGTGGTTATTAACTCCATTTTGCTTATGTAGTGCAAATATTGACTTGTTCACAGGAGTTTCTTACTTAGAAATGTGATGTGTGTCTGACATTTCCTCGCTGCTCTGGGTTTTACTATAAACTCAAACATAATTCCTTCCCATTCTTCCTCAAAAGTTCTGGATTGTTGGTGTTAACAGTAGACTTAGCATTACAGATTTTAGGAAGTGTCTCTCTCTGAACTGCTCCTGTTTCATGAACTGTTTTTAATTTTTTTTTTTTTTTTAGAAGGTACCATAAAACACATTACAGGATATTTGGCAATATGACCCTTGTGGAGTACAGGGTTTATTTTATGTGTCTAATGGTAGACTGCATAAATTAACATCAAATCTTTTTATTCCTTATATAGATTAAAAAGTATATTAAAAGATCAATATAAATCTAGTAACTACACATAAGGTAACAGAATTATTGCTTTTAATTAAATGAAGTGTTTTCAGGACTGGATTGCCATCTATATTTTTAATAATATCAAAGTCGAGTTATTGATGGATGAGAAAAATCAAAACCTATCATATTTGGAAAACCAAATTGTTAGTGATTAGTAAATATTAGTTCCCTGAGCACTTTGTATAGATTATTGACAATGGTAATTAGATTTCCCCCCCTCACAATCAGGATACATTGGAGCTTCCAAAATTTAAAAATTTTCCTTTGTCATACCTGTGCTATATTCAGTAAATGTTAATCCTATATCTTGATCTTAYAGACTCTTTTTCTTCTTCACTAACTAAAGGAAATATAGCCCTTAAGCAATGAACTGCAAAAGCTTTAAAACTGTAGACATTATCAGCAGATTAACTGTTACTTACATAAAAGAATTATGAGCCAAAATAACTGGATTCAGATGTGACATATATAGTGGACACCCTCGAATGAGTACCTGATAGAAGCTTTTATGCAGTAAGCGTTACCTGAAGGAGCTAAAGGAATAGGAAATACAGGCAACCTAGACATTGCTGGAGAAGAGGGTGAAGATCAGATGAAATGTCACGCTGTCTGCCAGAAATAAGGTCCACAAACTGACCAGAGGCTATAAAGAGTTCTGATGGGAATGAGTCCACTGATGATTTTTTATATTTAGATAAAGGATGATTTTTTTGCTGGCATGGCTATGCCAGGGGAAGGACTAAAATACATTATGGTGAGTACATAATGTTAAGTGATATTTTAACATTCATACATGAAGATCAAGACATACAAGACAAAAATAATTTGGAGTATTTTGGAATGTTCCACCAGCAGAAGACATACACAGATTATTCAAAAGAGGGACTCGCTTGAGTATGTAGGTACTGTACCGGTGTAAGGATCAAGACTTAAACTAAACCTCAAGATGAATTAAGGCACACACAGATCAAGTTCTGAGAAGAATAACATTACAGTTTGAGCTAAAACGTTCTGAAGTTAAAAAATAAATAGTAGGACTGATGAAAATGAAATCTAAAATGTTTCTGAGTTCCTATAAGAGACCTGAAATACAGTATGAGAAACAAAAGTTATTTTTATAAATAACGTATAATCACTTAACGCTGCTCCTCTTTCTTGCAGCTCACATGGGATGGTCAGCTCTCTTCTGACCTTGTTAATTTAAAGCAACCTCTGATCTGGGGAAAAATATGCAATGACACACCTGCTTCCATACAGCAGGCAAGATTTTTCCATAATCTGCATTTTACTTCACTGTTTCTAAGTCAAACTCCTGAGACCAGTTCTCAGTTCCTTCTGATTTCCTCCCTGCTCACACTTAATATACAGATCGCCACATTACCTCCTTTACATCATCCTTCTCTCCTTGGGCTGAAAGGCCCAAGAGTTACTTCCTTGATAGACCACTTACTTTTTCCCCAGGTGATGTTAGTCACTGTTTTCTCCCTTCCATTTTGTCTTTCTGTGGATGCTCAGCAGGTCCTGCCAACCTGTACTCCCTTCACAGCTGTCTCCCAGGTTTCTGTCCTAAACTCACCATCCAGGTGGCTTCACTTGTCCCCCCGCTGGTTTTCTGCCTTCACCTCCTCCAATGCTGCACTAATTCTGGTACCACTCCACACGCATCATGTCAAAACCAGTAGTAGTAACTCTTTACTCTGCTATTATAAGGCTGGAATCATTCACCAGGGGAGTGAGGCAGATTTCAGGTTCCTAACTTTTTAGATGCAGTTATGAAGAAAAAGTTGCATATCCTCAACCTGTTGCATTAGCACACATCGCTCATTCCTGACCACTAGCTTGCACGCAGGACACCGAATCCCAATCAGAAAAGGTTACATGCATCCAGCTCCCTGATTGAGATGAGTCTTCTTTTGTTATTCTACCTGCATCAACTTGCACTGAGTGTATAGGAAACAAAATACTCTTACCCGTGTCCTGTGCAATTCTGAACGTTGCCAATGCACATCAGTTCCCAAGGCCATGACCTTGGTGCCTCTCCACTTACCCACTTCTATGCTTCAGCATATGCTGTCAAACTTGAAAAGCCAGTGGGTTTCTGCTTATCTTTCCTCCCTCCATTTGCTTCTTCTCCCTTGCCCATACAGGCTTGTAAATCTAAGAGAGGAATACAGTTCCACATAAGATTTGGGAAAACATCTTCCTTGGTTTATAAGTCTCCTCATTACAAGGTACCCAAAGATAGCAACAAAGCTCACAGAGGAGAAGGAAAGTAAYTGTAATTCTATCAAGACTTCTAATTGAAGCAAACTGCTTCAAATGTTAATAGATTTCCAACGCAATATCAGCTAATCCTACACTGTCAATTTATATAGTAGGAGAATCACCTGCACTGACATGTTTAATGTGCTTTTTGTAGCCAACCGCCTCGAGCCGTGATCTCGTCAGTTCTCATTAGGCAAATGAAGTGCAGGCTGGTCAGTCTGTGGATGGGAGACCTCTGGGGACAGCTGGATGCTGTAGCACGCTCCCGCCAGGAAATATGTTCAGCCATTAAGGAAGTGGCACTGYAGCAGCCCCCGCCATCCCACCCAGCCCCTTGTCCTGCCACAGACTTCCCCGTGACAGCCAGCAAATCTCTGCGCCTCCCTCTTGCCTCTGCTTCACCCTCCTCTGAGCAGGCAGCAGACGTGGCGACGGCGACTCGCCGCAGGAGGTGACACGCTTCCCTATGGGTCCGTATTAAACTAACGTTGCAGCAAGTGGCAGGAGGCACTCTGCTAATAGAGGTTTTGTCCTCGGGATGAGAAAGGAAACATTATCTGACTTGTGGTCGTTAAAAATCCCACAGCGCTTTTCACCAGACTGGGGTTTAATGCTAGTATCCTGATCATATTCCAATGTGGGTAATTGCATTTCACCTACTTAAATTCCCCTGACACACCAGCTGAATTCTCCTATTCACCTCTTGAGCTGAAATTGGTAGCACCAGCAATGCAAAGGTTGCTACTACACACTGCCCTGCTGATGGCTGTGTTTTAGCAAAGTGCATTGCTTCCTACATACAGAGCATTTCAAATTCTTTGTAGAGCAACTTGATGCATGTGAATGGTGCTATATATACACACAAAACAATCAGTCAATAGCAGGAAAATTGCGCAGCATGAAAGGATTTAAAAATAAATTAGTCTACTTGCCCCATAAATCATTAACTTAAAAAAAAAAACATCAGACAATACAGCATATACAAATTAATATCTTGGTCAGGTGAAGAAGTAAACATTCCTCTAATATAACTGAGAGCATAGATATTGATTTCTGACCAGATAGGGTACTGCAGCCTCTAGCAATCCTATGATTAAATCACTAGCTTCAGCTCTGGCATCAGTGTTTCCTCCAGTTAAAAAAAAAATTAAAAATATATATGCAGAGGCTATCTCCAGATCCCTAGAGCTGTTCCTCTGAGTAAACTGGCAAAATGTAAATATTTCCCTGAGGGGTTTTGATCTAGTGCTAGATTATCTGACTGAGGTTGATCATTTTAGTACTTCTTTGAATGGGAAGTAGTTTCTGCCTTTCAGACTTGATTTGTTAAAGCTTTGAATGGAAATAAATTAAAAACTGCAACCAGCCTCTATGACAGGGCTTTCTGAGCACTCTGTGGGCAAACAGATTTGCTGGTCTCACACATTCTGACCTGAGTCTCCAGAAAGTTAACACCACTCTTTCCTTTGGTTTTACTGGACTTAAACCAAGGCTTCCCACTTGGAGGCAGCACATGCTGTGAAGATACAGTACTCTTGCTGCCAGCAATGGAGGGTTTCATATAACTCAACAGCATCAGCAACAACTATGGAATGCAAAGACCTTTTAAACTCTGTAACATGCCATCAGAGAAATCTGTGCCATAAAATACGCAAGCAAATTTGGAGATCTGATAAAAAAATCCACTGAAATCATTGGGCTGGGTTAATTCAGAGGAAATCAAAACCTAGAGATGCCTTGGTAAAGCAAAGTTTGTTTATTATTGATCATTACACTTCTAATAGATTCAACATTCAGTTCAAGGAAGTTTATCATCTTACCTGTCTTGTCCACTTTATCTTAAAGAACACAGAAAAATAAAGTTTTACAAAAAGAATTCTTTAAAGCTGCCTTAAATGGTTCATATATCCAGGACTTGAAGTGGTATACAAAGGGACACATTTTCCATTTTAATTAAAACAATGAGAAACTAGAACATTAAACCTATTGAATTTTTTATATATAAATTAAATGAGGAACTTAAATGACAAGGCCAAGAATGGAGCACTATTGAAACAGCAGCCCCAAGCAGAATGATCTGTTAAAAAGGATTAGAGAAGAAACTCTCTAAATATTAATAAAAAAGAGAAGTTACTGGAAATTATACTTCTTAATTTAACACCATTTACTCCTTATAAATATTTTCTATTTAAGGCCTAATATGCATTAAATATTGATAAAATCTTTATTAAAATAGTTTCACAGTGGCACGATAATTTTTTAATTCCTGAAACAATAGGGCAAAGAAGTCCTAAATTGGCAGATTTGATTACTAGGAAATTAACAGTCTATAGGGAGTTCCCTCCAGACCTACAGACCCACCAAAGCAACTTCTGCCCCATGGCCCTGTTACTCCTGGCCAGCGGAGGGCTGTGCCCTGGGAACATGGAAAGGGTCAGATGTGGTGCCACCTGAACACACTCGCCTGCCTGATTCCTGCCAAGACATCTTTGGTCACTCCAGGAAACAAAAATCTATTAGTGCAATAATTACAAACACAGTACTATGGCAAACAGATTGTAGAATAAAAAATGTACACTATAGGGAGCTTGTGCTACATGAAGACTCTCTTCCTGGCAATAATCTTTCATCAAGAAAATTTTGTTCATACCACTTGTCACTCATTACTTCATTCGAGGAGGTAGCTATAGTTTTCAAATGTGTAATCGTACTTTTATTTTACATATCTTTTTCTTTGTTCCTTCCACCTTCCCTTCCTTCCTAACATGTTTTTATATCTCTTCATGACAGTGATACTAGCCCAAAAGGACTATGTTTTGCTAGTGTTTGTTACTATTGCTATCAATATTTTCAGCCAATCATTTAATATAAACTCCTTTTATTCAAGGGTAATTTGTTTTGAAAACAATGAAAAAAAATAAACATTTTTTCTTATGCAAGTGTTAAGGTAATATGATTTAGCAATCAGCAGCAGCTATTATTGTTATTTTTCTGAGCTCTAATAATCTACATTTTATTCTGTTTCAAAACTGTGCTGGGTTTGGCTGGGATAGAGTTAATTTTCTTCACAGTAGCTAGTATGGGGCTATGTTTTGGATTTGTGCTGAAAGCAGTGTTGATAACACAGGGATGTTTTCGTTACTGCTGAGCAGTGCTTACACAGAGTCAAGGCCTTTTCTGCTTCTCACACCACCCCACCAGCGAGTGGGCTGGGGGTACACAAGAAATTGGGAGGGGATACAGCCGGGACAGCTGACCCCAACTGACCAAAGGGATATTCCATACCATATGACGTCATGCTCAGCAATAAAACTAGGGGGGAGGTTGGCGAGGGGGCTGCTGCTCAGGGACTGGCTGGGCATCAGTCAGTTGGTGGTGAGCAATTGTTTTCACTTGTCTTTCTTGGGTTTTATTTCTCTYGCTTTGTTATTTTCCTTTTCATTACAATTTATTATTACTATTTTATTTTATTTCATTTCAACTATTAGACTGTTTTTATCTCAACCCATGAGTTTTCTCACTTTTACCCGTCCGATTCTCTTCACCCATCCCGCTGGGGGGGAGTGAGTGCACGGCTGTGTGGTGCTTAGTTGCCGGCTGGGGTTAAACCATGACACAAAACTAATAATCAGAATGGTTTGGTTACTCATAAATAACTGTAAGCACATCTTAAGCATCTTTCAAGCAAACACAAAATCATAGCCAACTGACATCATGGCAGGAATCTTAAATTTGGCATTTCCAGAAAACGTTAGGGTTTTTTATGAACAGAGAGACATAAGTGGAAGAATCTGGCTCAGTATTTGTTAGCTTTAGTGTGTTCTTGCCTTGCAAACTTTACGGTGGAATAATACAACAGATCTTAGCAAATGCTTAAATCACTTCTATTATTGACCTTGTGCTGCTATCATTCATCATAAGGAAAGTTTTCTTTTGATGTACATATCATAAGCTTGTCTTCAATTTTCAGTAATATATTGAGAAGATGAAGGAAACAGAAGAGTAATAGCAAATGCAACAGCATTTTGTTTCCCCCTTTTGAAATTTCCTGAACTGTACTCTGCTTTCAAACCAATAAGCTTTCTGGGCATATTGTAGAAAACAGCAGAGGATTCATACTCATAGCTTCAGCAACAGGTTTTCCCACTTCGTGTTAGTTATACAAATGTGATGCCTGTATTTTATGATTGCTCAGCAATAGTCTTATTCCATCCCTCATAGCCACACGATGAGCGGGATTATATAATTTGCACACAGGGGGAATAGATCCCTATCGCCTTGCTACACATGGATGAGGGAGCATTTTGCTGTAGTCATTAGATTAAAGAGTGTTTTATCCTACTTAGTTTGCATTGCTCCATGTGCCAGAGCATTTCAGCTTGAGAAATGAAGGTGAACCTCACCAATTTAACTCCCATTTCAGATTATTTCTCCTCTAGGGAAGAAGTAAAGAAGATATTCACTGAATTCAGCTGTTTATAACTACTGGTGAAAAAACTTTTTCCGACACTGCCAAACTCTTTCTGAGAGCAAAGACTGCTCTTCTTTTGACCCAAAGAGTCTCCATACTGAAGGCAAGAACCACATTTAGTTTTACAGAGTAGAATTTTAAATTTAAACAAACAATTTTTCAGTTGTTAGGCTCTCATCTCCATGGCAACCAGGGACATTCGGGAAAATCTTGCAACTATGGAGTAGATGCGCACTTTATATATTATTAATGTAATATTTCCTAAGGGAAAGTCCAGATGACTGTGAATTCCTTCCTTTTTCTATACCTATCTTGGCCTTATTTTCTAAGGTTTTCTTGTTATTGCCCAGCTGTCCTCCAATCTCAGCACAATTAAAACAGAGCCCTCCCTCTTTTCCTTCCCTATCTTTCCGTTAGTCTAGTCTCAGATTCAGGACAACCCTAACTTTCCTCCCACTCAGTTACACAACCTGTAATAATTTTTGAGTTGTCTGTCCATATAATCCCACGCAACATCATCTAGATCTTGAAGGTTCCTCAGGCACAAGATATTTAAGAACTTGAGCTGTCTGGAATGAGAGGAGAAACAGGTTTTCATCCAAGCCTTCATTCTGCTGTGTCTCAGCTACTGCAGTTTCCACCCCTCTGGCCTAAATACCATATGTCTTCAACTTCTCTCTCTTCAAATTCTTCTGCCAAAATAGCTGTTCTGGCTCATACATTTCTGGCACCATCTCCCTCATTCATCTCTACAAATTCCTTCCTGAGTATAAGACATTTTATGGATTAGCCATTTTATAGATACTATCACTGCTGAAGGTAGGATGGTAAAAGTGACTATCTGAGTAATATCAAGGAGAATAGCAGTACCATTTTTTAATGCATACAACTATATTCAGAATTCCTGCTTCTGTTTCGCTCAGAATCAAGATGCAACTGCTGGTGAGCCAGCCGTTCTCCGTTGCTTTATGCTCTTTTGCCTCATCAGACCTATGAAAACCTCACAGGTATAAGGCAGTTTATATGCTATCACCGTGGCCTAAAACACTTTCTTCAGAATTATTTCACTCCCACCTTATTCTTCCTTACTTACTTTGACATATCAATTATCTCTCATTGTATCTAGATTGGAAGGTCTGCAGGACAGAAATTATTTTTTCTTTCTATACTTTTGTATGATGGTTATACAGAACATGATACAGCTGTAAAGCTTGAATCCTTAGATTCTACTAATCTAAGATAAATAGCCCTCTCTAACCAAAAGAACAGGCATATTTGCAGCACATTGGACTCGTGCTAGGGAAACAGGGCAGTCAGACTAATGTAGATCGTTGTAGGTGTATCCTGCAAGACAAAATGTTGGATCATTTATTCCGTTGCTCCTTGGTGTTCCACTGGTCACAGAAAAGCTGTTGTATTTTAACCGATGTTGTAATTCTTTGAGGTTCTTTTTTTTTTCCCTCTGTATATTTGATTTCCTTGCTGAGGACAAGGAATCATGGCTGGGAAGACATATCCTGCTTTCTAACCTATTTATAATACAACAGTTGGAAAAAATAAAAACAATTAAAAAAAAAAAAAGAGTGAAAGAAGGTTACAGGAACACCGGATCATAAATATTCTATTTTTTCATAATATATTACATTCAAACTTACACTGTAGCTCTGCAATACTGCTTGGGGCTTTCAGTATTAAGTGATGTTTTATGTGATTGCATTAGTTATCTTTTTTTTTTTTAAAGTTTAATATATTTTTGTTAGTGCACCGTCAGATAGCTAATAAGGTATAAAAAAAAGTCATTAGCTTAACCTCAGAAAGATATCTTAACTAGTGAACTATAAAATTCTGGGCTCTTTTAAGCATCACCTGGAGAACTGGGAGGCATCTTCCACCACTTTAATTCAAAAATCTGAAATTGAATATCCTGCTATACTTGAATAAGCAAATAATGAGTGCTGCTTATGCAGTTAGCTCTAGATGTGGTCACTGCAAGAAAGAAGCAGCATATGTGACCAAAAAATTGAAAAGATATTAATGAGATTTCAAATGCAAAGTGAAAGTCTGAAGTCGTCATACACTTAAGAGACTGAAACTAAAGAGTTGGGGGTTTTTTATTTCTTGTTTTTATCTAAAGTAATCTAAAGATGACTTTATCTAAAGAACTGTGTCATCTCTTTAAATAACCCCAGTCAAGCAATTTGATCTGCACAGCTGAACATGTATATCCAAAGAGAATTCCAAGGAAGCCCATGGGATTCCACATAGGTTGCAAGAAGAAAGTTCTGTGATGAATTCATTAAATTTTGTTTATATTCTGTATAACTTTGCAATTAGCATTGTTTACATATCTATATCTCTCTATATAGATACATACATACAGACATGTAAAGGCTGATCATTTGCAATGACCCGCTGTTAAATATTGAAAAATCAAACGTTAACAGCAAGCACAGAGTTATAGTTCATTGAATATGGCCCATTTTAAACAGAAGAAACTTCCTCAGAAAAAAACCTGCATAATCAAGGCTCCATGCTTTGCAGTCCAACTTCGTATCCTTCGTTTAGTATGACCCACCGTGTGAAAAGCTACTGAGCTTACAGGGTAGCGAGGGATAGTCCGTGGCTGAACAATATACTGCAAGTTGACATACCTTTAGATATAGCTGGCATTAAAATATAAAGTAAAAATGTAATTTCAAAACTGTTGAATAGAGATCTAGTAGATCAGAATTGCAAATTTATTAAAAGATACAGAATAAATTATTCCAGGTGTGGATTAATATTTGCTTGAATTTGAACCCATGTTTTTGTAACTCAAACCCTTCCTCATATTCCATCTCTACTATTTACAACAATTCTTTCTTCATTACCAAGGCAAAGATATATCGGAGATGGGGGGGGGGGGGGAAAGGATATACAAAATCTTTTCTCACCTTTACTACAGCAAACTTTTATCATCTTTTACAGTCCTTAAACAAAACTAGACAGGATTTTTCTACTTACCTTCTTAAACATACAGTAGAAATAAGGCCAGCTATTTTACTTCCTCTGTTCTTAAATACTCCACTACTTTCTTGTCCATTTTACCATTACATCTCAGATGAAATCTCAGCTTACTCTTCATGCTCCTAACATATTTTTTGCCATTACAGATATCTCTGTAAGTACATTATATGTATAAGTAAAGCATTTGGGGAGTGAATTCTTACGAAAAGATGATACAACAAGAAAAAAGCATGCTGTAGTATGTGAGCCAGATTCTCCACAGCTACCTTAAAACAAAGCATAGAATTAAGTAATAGCAATGCTGTACAACTGGCAGCATAGTTTGATCTGATGTAAAACCAGGAATTTTTTTCCCCTCTCCTTCTGTTTTCTTCAACAGAACCATCAGCAAGGAGAAAATAATATAGCTAGGTTTTATGCAAATTTAAAAAAACTACATAATTCATTAAAATAAGTTACTCTTTCTTACAAAACTGTCCCTTTGTGAATGAATACAGTTAAACAAGTTATTCCTACTTCTGCCTTTGGACATATTCATACATGCTATGCATTCCTTGCTGTCTGGCCGTAGGCACAAAATTACTTACAAAGGAAGCATGTATTTTAATTCTGTGACTCCAGAGCACTAGGGTGCATGTCAGAATGCATGCAGATAGCCCCAGTCCCACAGCTGTTGCCTTTTCTGCTTTTCATAGGTTTACATCAGTTGACCAATACAGCTCGATAGCCTGCATTTCAGTTTCTTGAATCTTGGACTGGTAAGGACCATCTTTCTTATTTCTGGAAGCTCTACTTAGTATTTGAATAGCTTAAGATCAATGTATTTAGTGCTGACAGCTGTTTATCACACCCAGCTAAGAAAAAGTTCAGCTAAAAAAACCTTCTGCTGTGAGAAGAGCTGTTACGTATCCTAATTGATACACAAAACTAAATACTTCTACTCTCTATAGTAGGGACTAGCAGGTTGCCACATCAACAAGATTGAAAAGAAGAAAAAAAAGCCTGCTCTTCATAAAAGATTGTGTGACTCCACTCTTCAGTCTTTGACAAAAGTTTCCTGGAGTGAGTTTGTTGTGCTTGGATGATTAGAACTTGGCCATAACATCTGTTTTAGAACAGAGTTTAGTTAAACACAGACCTATGCAGATGCTGAATATAAGCAACCTGATCCATCCAGCTACAGTGAGCTGAGCAGCAAAGACATCTGCTGGAGTTCTGCTAAAGACCTGGATGCCTGCACCTACCACGTGACTCGTGGTTTTTCCCCACAGGGAAAGCATCCCCTCTCTCGACCTGCTGGCGATGCTCTGCCTAATGCAGTCCAAGAAGCTGTTGGCCTTCTTCACTGCAAGAGTGCATCGTCAGGCCATGGTCAACTTGGTGTCCACCAGAGTCCCCAGGTCCTTTTCTGACCAGCTGCTTTTCAGCCAGTCAGCCCTCAGCCTGTACCAGTCTATGAGATTATTCTTTTCCAGGTGCAGGATTTTGCATTTCTTTTTATTTGAAATTTTCCTCCAACCTGCTTCACCTGCAGTAAACTATAAAATTAATTTGTACCACAAAGACCTGTGCACAAATGATGAACGGAGTCTAAGAAACAGTGTCACAGCAAATGCAGTTAGAGGGGAGGAAAAAAAAAAAAAAGAAAAAAAAAAATTGGAATAACCTTGCAGAATGACAGCAGGAATAAGAAGTTGTTAATGGTACTCAAAAACAGTGATAGCATGTTCTTCATTCAGCTTGTAAACTTCTATCATAAAACTATGCATGTGCCAAAGGAATTTCAGGACACATGACTGAAATATTCCTTTTCCTTTGCAGATTTCATCCTAGAAGTATGCTCAGGTTTTAAAAAAACATCAAGTACTTATAAAATGTTCACTTCACAAACYAAGTTTTCATTCAAATATTCCATGTATTATAAGCCAAGCTGACAACAACAGCTGTAAGTAGAGGCTACTAGCCACTGTCTATGGCAGGACTCTCTCTTCAGTTGATTATAGTTATATCCCTTGTTGTCCCAAGGCTGAACTTTTTGTTCTTCTTTCTTTTTTTTTTTTTTCTTTCTTGTTTTCTTTTTCTTTTTTCTTTTTTTTTTTTTTTTTAGTATGTCATTTAACATATTTCTGCTTCTTCCAAGAAATAAACTAATTTTGCTGAAGGGATCATCCTGATATGAGAATATTCAAATTGTTCTCCAACTGAATATCCTCCTATTCCACTAAGTTAAAAGCTTCCAAGAATCTCAGTTCACACGTATACAGTAGCAACTTGTTAGAATTTGAATAACCTCCAGCATTAGATACCACTCAAAAATGTTCCCTGAAATTAATCCTCTTAGATATGATGAGTCCTTTGATACAGAGTCTCAGAAGTGAGAACAGGGACACTGGCAACACAGAAGAGAGAACGATACCATTTTCTAGGGTATAGCAAAGCAAAACCATACATTCAGACATCATTTCCCCCAGACATCGTCCCTTAAAATAATCATGCAAACTTAAAGAGTCCTCTTCCTGTATTCATATCAGAAGTAAGCAGATACTTTTTATCTGCAGTCATTAAAGAAATATTTTTGCACATTCACTGTAGACAATCACTTTACACCTTTGGGCATTTAAGTGTATGCTGGGATAAATCAAAATAAATTTCAGTTGAGACCTAGCTCTAAAGAGTAAGGTCCATTACAGGAAAAACAGAATCCCATATTGACTTCAGGAGCAAAAGTAGAATCATCAACAATTGGTTGCAGCTAGTATATAACAAAGTTATCCAGACATTCAATATAGAAGCACCAAATATTGCCAAGGCAACATGCAAATGTAATGTGCAAATCTACATAGAAACACACAGGGATTAAAAAAACAAACAAACAAACAAACAAACAAAAAWCAAAAAACAACAAAAAACCACCAAAACAAAAAAACCAACCCAAACCAAAACAAAAAAAATCAACCACGCATTTGCAAATTCTCTTCTGAATACCTATAAAACATTTACCCATAAGGATGTTTCAGTCCTAAACACTTAAAGATTTTGGCCCATCCTGGGTTCTAGCTAGCACTGAATTTCTTAATAGACCAAAGCTAGCAACAGATTCCAATTCAGCAGTCGATCCCACTGACAAGCTGCAAGGAGATAAAGAACTACAGCAAATTCAGTATTTTTGCCCTTGAAAACAAGTCCACTAATTTCCTTTGTGATTACAAGGCAATAAAATAGATGAGATAGAATTATAGTTGGATGCATGTGAGTTTGTGGTTTTAGTACCACCTGGCTTAAAAATAAAAATATTAATTAAAAAATTCCACAAGAATCTTACTAAAGTTCTAATGCACGTGACTGAAGAAAAGCAAGTAGTAACTATGTATGTGAACGTTAGAGTCCCCATTACCACAACTATCTGGAGGCGAGTTCAAATTACAAGCTTCTACCTAAAAAGTAGAACTCGCCCTCTAAATCACTTTGAGTTCCACATGACACACAGCGACATAGTCAACATATCTCAATATATTTCCTGGAAAGGATTTGAAAGAGACTGCAGCATGTATTTCAGGAGGCACAAAAAAAAAAAAAAAGAGAATAGATCTAAAGTGCTCCAAACAGTAGCCTGCCTGCATTTCTCACAAAACTATGTATTGCCATGCGTATTAAATATTTGGGCTGTTGTTGGCTCAGAGGACTGGAGAAATGATGGCATATGTCTTAATCTGTACAATTATCTATCAACCAAAGCAAAACCCAAAATTACCAGGTATAAAATATCATTCAGTAGGGAAGAAGCTGTATATTTAAATACTGGTGTTAAGATTTTTAAAGAAACAGGAGTACAGTAATTAAAACCAATCAGAAAAAAAGAATGAGTCAATCGATTTTTGTCATTTATTTTGCTGTTCTTTCCATCTTCAGCTTGGTTTTCCTATCAATTGCTTTGCCAATCAAACACAACGAATCATTCCAGCTGGCACAGGTTAGAAAATTGTTCACCTAGAAGAAAGGGTGGCATCGCGTGGAACACGCATAAGATTTCCAGGAACAATTCGACTACGTTCAATGAATCCATCCCTTATGTTTTCTTTTCTTTTTAATCCGTTTTCAGTCCAAGAATTTCCAGAGCAACATAATCTTGAAGTTTAATGAATTAACATAGAAATAAGTTGCTTGTTAGAACTCTTTTCAAAGTACTACAGTTGTGAAGAACAAAACACCATCTGAATTGAGACAAGATATGCAGCTGAAAGCAGTTTCCAGCCTCAGGAAGAAAAGCACATTAAACAGTGAAATGTAAGAAATAGTTAGAATACAAGAAATAATAATAAAAAAATTCCTTTTCACTTTAGTGTATATCCAGCTGCTGTCTCCATATAAATGCATCTGGATACCTAATGCGACTGAGGCAACTGGAAAAAAGTTTTGCCTGAGAAGAAAGACTGAGCTTTTCTGGTAAGAATCTCTCAAATAATGGACAGCAAGAGCTTATCTTCAGAGATAGTTAAAGCAACAGAGAAATATTTGATCAGTGCTAAAGTCTGAGTTTTGACTTCTCTAATGTGAATATGTTGGGGACAAGCAAAGGCAAGGATCTGTTCCTAGAAGAGACTGGTTGACGAGGCCCTCRGAGTGCATCATGTTGTACAGCTGACCATCAGCATGACAGGGTAAGCAGAATAAGGCTGAGGACTAACTCCTTGTTGGTACCTGGAAGTGGGGACTAAGGGGAGCCAAGGATCACAGACTACGATACAGAAATCAAAACAAATATGGTTACATTTAGGCACTCACTCCAATGCCCTAATGACTTAGTAAAACTTCTGCAGCTCCAAGAACCTCATGGACTACAGCAGCACAGGAAATTAATGTTTCCAAGTTCATAGGAATGGTCTAAAATTTCTAGGAAAATCCCACATTTCCAGAACTGTCCTCTAAGAAACTGTAAATACACGCATGGTAGATAAGGGCAGAGGAAATATTTTAATGACTGAATTTCCCCAGAAAGATCAAAATCTAAAAGGTACGTGTATGAGTGAGTTAAAAGATACGTCCACAGAATATATACTTATATTTTGTTGTTTTCAACAATATATTCATAATTTACAGTCTTTGCTACATTAAAGCTACTAGCTCTGCTTAGTGGGGTAGAAATTATAKAGGGCAAAGTCCTCAGATCCCACCGAAATCAAGGAGAGCTTTACCTGTGGTTTATTCGTGGCCAGAATTTCACTCACAGGGCTTGTAAGGAGGAATTTCCAGCATGTACTGTAGTGCATCTAAGTCAGGCAGCCACATCTTCCCAGTCCCCTGCCTCTCTTATTTCTTACATTATCACTGATATTTCCACTAAAAGTTTTCCTGAATCAAAGTTTCCTCTAATAACATGACCCTCCTTCAGTATGAAACACATCTAAATAAGATGACATATTTAGATGGTAGGTAAATCCTTAATGCCAACACAAACAGCTTCAGAGAAGGGAAAATGTTGTTTAATTCTTAAAAGGAGAGAAAAATACCAACTGATAAAATGGTCAAACAGGGCTTGATCACAATTTATTTCTGACCTTTTAATGTCTTCTCTTCTCAATGATTTTCTGTCATTTCTGCCTAGCTAGGACCCGAGACCTGTCCCAGAGGTGTTTAGCTTTATGTTGCTACTTAACTTTCAACCTCTGTTTTCAGGATTGAAAGATAAGTAACTAATTGTCACTGAAATATCCGAGGGTTTATCAGCTGTCCAGATCTACCAAGTTGGAAAAAGTCCTACACTTGGAAACTTTTTTGTACTCATTCTGCATGAAAGATAGTTTTATATTATAACTTGGTYACGGCCTACTGCTGTCAGTGTCATTATCTGAGACCACGACGATTACCTGCCTGCTGTTCTGCTCAGCAGCAATTATTTTCATTTTAAACTTATCACTTCTGTCTTGAAGGGAAACAGAATAGACTCATTTAAAAATCCACTACATATAAACAAACACGCACCTCTATATTATTACATTCCTCTTTAAGTGTGACTGGTTGTTATCCAAAGAAATATTCTGTTTCTGTGTGTATGTGCCCACCTAGTACGCACAAAATGCTGGTAGCGTATGGAAAATTTCTCCACTGGTATTTATGCTTCCGTGTGTTTTATCTTGCATCACCTTGCTTTTTATTTTTGCATATAACATCTGAGAGGCTGACAAAGCACAGATGTTGCAGTAACATAAAAAGAATGATTTGAAACACAATTCTGCATTTTGCTGTGCTTTAAAACAGGCATTTATGGGGAAGTATTAAACACTGTTGAGAAAAATGACTCTTTGGAAAAGAGACAGACACTAGCCCATACAGGCACACATGTGTACAATGATTACATCAAGATAACAACAAAATGCTTAACTATATGCTCATAGTTTAGAAAAAGGAAAAAAAAAAAGCCACACATCTGTCAAGTCTGTTGTTTATCCAAAGCAGTTATTGCCCTTGAGTTACATTTCTAGACCTTATTGAGGAACAAGCAATACATTGTTAACGTTCAGATCAATAAACAATTATTGTTCTTTGTGAGATGCTGAAAGGGGATTTAGAGAGTTTACAGGTAAGAGGCATAATTTACCAGTGGCTGCCAAACAACTGCAACACGTTCTTTCTCTGTGCCCCCCTCCCCTTTCTATTTGTGCAGCCTTCAGCAGAGGCCACGTCTGATATCAGCCAGCTCGTTGCCCCGCGGCGTGACACACACTCACCACGGGACCGGCAGGCTCCCTCAGTTCCTTTCAATGGCAAGCGTGGCTCCGGCAGGGGTTTTAAGCGCTTCTTTATCTGAGGCTCCCCAACAGCCATCGTACACATGAACTATCGTTTCATCAGCTTGTAATGATTTAAATAAAATAAGATCAACTGACAAGCTCGCATCCTTGCAAACACATAAATAAAGCTACCTAGTAAGGAGTTTTTTCTTAAACTGAAAARCAAAACAATCCCTCCACTTTCTTTAGAAGTCAAGTAATTAACATCGCCAGCCACAAGCGTTTTGTAAATAATGAATGGCCTGAAATCTCAAACACTGTTTCCTTTATTCATACCCACAAGCTCCAGTTTTTACACTTGCCCACTTATAATGGTGTTTGTACAAAAAACTCCTGGAGTGGGAAATTTTAGCCTTTTCTAATAATAAGGTTATCGATCAGCTGGGCTTACTAACACCAGTATAGTGTCATCCTGCTTCTTTCTCCTCATTTTCTCACTTGCTTAAAGGATCTTTCCTCTAAAAACCATCCCCTTCCTCTGCCTTGTTACTGCCTTCACAAGGCTTAGTTTGATCAATTGCATCAAGAATGAAGTTTAGATCCATGAGCATGATAAGATCTATAAAATAGATCATAAATTGTTTCTGAAAGAGCTTAGTAATGATAGTTTGCTAACACCTGCTACTACTAAATACTCTCTCTTCTGATTTTTAGAACCACAAGAACAACTAAATCCCAGAAAACCTTAATAAGAATGTGTCACCAAAAACGTTTATTGTGAAGTGAGTGGAATAGGAGCCTAATTGATGTTCTCTACAGGTCACTGGTGTTATTAAAATAGCAGCTAGTGCTCAGACCAGATTCTGCTTTCCCTTGTTCCGATACAGCTTTATGGTTGTACTTGGGTGCCCCAGGGCAATTTCATGGGAACAAATCAGCAAACATGCAGCAAAGTGCTATACAAGCATTAGAAGTCCATTTAATGTTATTATGTTTTATGGATAAAGGAATAGAATAGGAAGCTCGTGTTTGGCTATTGAAAAAGACTTTGCAAAAGCTCTGGATAAAAATCCAGGAACCCCAACTAATCGAACCCCAACCTCTGAACATGGAGTTGAAAACAGCTTCATACCTCACTGCTAACTAAGATTGCACCAGTCAAAATACATTAATGTGTTATATCTTGCACCCCATCCTGTGATGTTAAATACATTTTGTATGTGTTGTATAGGTGTATGTAACCTTGTGCTCTTCTCTCCTCAGTTTGTTTCGTGGGCAGCGAAGTGTGGACATTACATTTACATTGGGATTTTAAAACCCTTCCTTGGACCATTTCAGAGGTTCTGAACAAAAAAATGAGAATTCAAACGACTAATTTCTCAAATGGTCATGCCGGTTCCTCATGCAGTCACTTGATGTGACAAATGAGGTTTTAAGAAAAAACTAAAAATATTTTTAGATTTGATAAGAAATCTCAAGTGTTACTAATGCTGCACCAGAGAGTTCTGGCTGAGCAGGCTACGGCCGTTATCACATTACTGTAGATATGAAATAATTTTGATGATGCATAGACTATGAGAACTGACTCAACCTTACTCCTTTGGTAAGCCACACATCCGAGAGGGAGCAATATCTCTAGAAAAATCTGAAGAAACTGCATGTTCCCCAGGGCCAGAGTGACTTGCTGACCATGAGATGTTGCTTCCAGTATCAGCTGGTTGTTCCAGGGGAACAACTGCATTCCTCTCCCATTTTCTCCAGTCTCCAAAGTGGATCTAGCAAAAAAAGAACAGGGCCACATCAGCTACAGTATTTCTACTAACTGCTAATTCAGCTGTAGGGAGAGTGGTCCTCCTTAGTGCTGCTGTTGCATGCTCTGTCCCCCCTTACTTTACATAATAAAATACATCACATACATCCTTATTGCTCATGCTTCCCCTTCCTCCCCGCCTTAGTTTCTCCTTTTCTGTCATGGAGCTTTTGTCCAGATGGATTTGGGGGTTGGAGCAGTGTCGGGGTTGTCCCAGGACTACTGGTTGATTGCTAGCTGTGTTCTTTTTGAATTGGTACAACATTATTTTGAATATCTTTTGTATTGAGGGCTGTGTACACGCTGTAGCACACCTCTCATCACCAAGCAATGCTGTACATCCAGGCATCTCAGACGACCTCACAGTTGAACACCTTCTGTGACTGGATGTTGGTAGGTTTCCCATGCTTGCATCCCTGGGAACATGCTAGACACCTGATGGGAGCGGCTGGGAAAGCAGCTGCAGCAGCTCAGGTGCTGCAGGCAGGGGCCAGTGGACCTGCAGAAGTGCAGACTGGACCATAAGCACATTGCGCAGTGGCTGCACAGCCTGGATGTTCAGACAGAGCCAGCAGCTGGCTGAAGACATTAGCGCTAGCACCTTACTGTGCAACGGCTCGTTCCCCACTCCCAGCAGTTTTCTGCTTTGACTTTTGGTTCAACAACCATTTTTCTCTGATGGTTCATTTTCTTGCCAGTGTCCTTTGCTCTCTCTAGGCTACAGATGTACAYACCTCGTGCACATCTCTCCCCTCTTGCACCAACCTTCTGTAGGGATGTCTTTCCCTAACAAAAACACACTACAAAAGAAGGAAACAAAGAGCAGCTGTTGATATTTATTCCTTCCCACTTCAATTTGCACTGACTGATTCATCAGCTTTCCAATCCACCCCTCTTCTGTCTCAGTGAAGAATCAGAGACATTTTGGGAATATCCTTTTGGTGGATACAAATACCAGGAGCAAGGATAAAACAAAGTACCTTCCCTGTGAAGTCTTGAAAAGACAAACAATCTCAGTAGTGGAGTTACCACACAYAACTACTCAAATCAACTCAGGGCAGGAATATGGAACCAAGCAAAAGAAAAATATAAAGTTTAAGGTACAACACAGAGGAGGACTATATAATATTCTTCAAGGCAATATGCTTGTGCTTCATAATTTACCTACGAGTTTTAATTTTTTAAAGACAGTTTTTACATTTCTGTAGAAATACAGAAAATCTTTGCACTTTGTTATCTTTCCTTCCCTACTGAAATATTTCCTTCCTAATTGATCTGCAGTAGTCACTTCAGATACCTCAATGAGTGATAACTTATCATCCAAGTATCAATGCATTTGATATATTACTATTGAGTTCCAAGAGGCTTTTTGAAGCACGGAAATAACACAAATCAGCAAATGATCACTGAGAAGCAGATTCAGCTCCATAGGATATCAGGTAGGATCTATTTTTCAAGAGTCACAGAGAAATTTTTTCTAAAATGCACTTAAGTCTGAGGCTTGCAACTTCTCCTGTAAGTATTTATATCAATAGCTCTCATAGAACATATACCTCACACTTCTTACATTTTTTTAGTATTGACACTGTAACAGCAGAACGGCCACATGGACTGCATGAAGGTGGCTTATATTTGAAAGAGTGTTCTTTTTTTGGCACATACCCTTTGAATGGCTATCCATCTAATAAACCTGCATAATTCTTTTACATTTCCATAGTTGTGACATGCAGTTTCACTTATTTTGGAAAAATCTCTCGACATGCTTTTGTTTCCATGAGCTTATCAGGCAGTAGGATATTCCTTTCCCTGAGAACTGGAAGTCCTGGCATTCGCACCCTATGCTTCCCAGCCGTATACAGTTGTCCATACTATTGGAGTAATTTAGAAAACAACCAAATTAAAAGACAGCATTTAGTCTGGGGAAGATTAAAGATTGCCTTTTCAGATTTTGGTGTGTATTTCACATATGTTGTACATGTGTCTCGGAATAGATTTGGAAGTATATTTCTGCTTCTAGCAGGTAATCATTTAAGACTTTAACAGCAACATTTACTGCTGTGACTGCTGTCAAGTATTTGGTTCTCTGTCAGCTAAGCAGAACATCAAGTCATGTCTCCTTGCTTCACAATGCTCTGTATCATTTTAGTCCAGTTAATTTCTCTTCTACTTGTTATACGATAAGTGGGACAAGAGTGAATGCATGAGGGTGCGTGTTTGATATTTTTTGCAATGGATAATTCAGAGCACCTTAAAAGTTTTAGGTGCATCAAGTATAGGTTGACACACTGTAACATAGCTTGCTTAACAAAAGAGAAATCAGCAACTCAAAGATGTTTCGCTAGTGTGAAAAATATCTAAGACTTCTAAATGGTAAACTTTGTATTTTGGTATGAATGATTTTTGGAAGCATATCCTCCAYCCTTTTCTTTCTTCCCTTTTAAACAAGCTTAGGAAAGCATGACTGGTTTATTGTACTTTCTTCACTGCAGGCATAGCTGAAGATAACACATCTCCTCCTGTCTAAATAGAATTCCTTTGGTACCGACCTCCTATTTCCATTTTTAGAAAGAACAACTATTTCAAAAGTCAGACTCTGAATTTATGATTGTTGGTTGCTATGCTGTCTCATTTAATATTAAACTCTTGAACTGTTAAAAAAATAATCACAAAATGTTTTTTGCATGTTGCTTTAACATGCAACATTTATTGCAAGTGTTTTTTAATTAAYTTCTTTTCTGTCTTTGGACTACTAACTCTTTTCAGGCTCCTTTTGCCTGTGATGTGTAACCAGTAGAGGACACTGGAGAGAGAGAGAGAGAAATGCCAGCTCTGTTGAAATCACTGACAAAACTTCCATCACCTTTAACAAAGATATGACATAAGATCATCTCAAATAGCTGCCACAGGTGCCCTCCTCCCACTCACAGGCATGTGCAAGGGCATGAACTGTCCTGAAAAAAAAAAAAAAAAAAAGATCTATTTCAAATGAGAGTGGGAGTATAAGTTTCTACTGAATGATCCAAGAAAATCTGTTTGGAGAGGTCTTTGGTTTGCTATTTGTCCTTTTCATCCTTGTTTCTCTGACACAACAAGACTCATCGTAACAAAAACCTGACACCATTACAGCTGCTAAGAGGTTTGTGACATTTGTCTCTATTGGACTGAGTTAGGAAAGCTTCAAGGTCATTTTCAAGATAAAACTGATCTTCCTCTACTTGCCATTAACRGGGATGATAATATGTTGTGACAGTGAAGTGTCTGTGATAACCTGTTGCAAAATAAAATGCCCACTATATATCTCTTGACAGTATGACATCACAAAGATATACCTACAATGAAATATGCATTATTAAATTTACTTAATACCTAACTCTACTGTATATTCAGATTAATGCCACAAATTTAAATGATATCAATAGAGGCAGGATTCCTAACAGAAATACTTATAATTATACTTGTAACACGAGGGTTGTTCTTCTGTATCACTGTTTTTCATTTTGAATGGAAAAATATATTTCACTGTGGTCATGCAAATATCTACTATTTATAATCCCTATATGCTATGAGAGGACAATATTTCCTGACTCTGAAAATTCTGCCTTTCTGTTTGTGTTTTTTTCTATTGCATGTGTATAATTGGGCATTCATCTGTAGAATCATCATACTTTTATTTCACAGAGCAGCAGAGACACACTTCCCTCACCTTCAGCTTAAAGAAATGGTGCATTTTCCCTTGTGAACTAAGATTAGGCAAAAAGATAAGTGAAAAACATCAAAATGTCTATCAATGTAGTGAGCAAAGTACTGAAATAAGATTGAGTTCCCAAGGTTTAGGCCTGTTCTCATTGCACCTCAAATTGATATAAGGCTTTAAAAGAAAGAAAAACTGTTGCTAGAAAAAGTATTTTTCTCTTTAAGAGCATAGATAGGAATTCAGACAGATGTTTTGGCATTTTCTTACAAATCGATGGTAGCCTCCCAGACTGGGTTTTTTTCAGTTACACATTGGCTGAAGTTTTCTGAATGGTAGAAATCTAAATCAAGTGATGGTATGTCCTATGATGACTAATACAAATGTAATGACAGCCTATGCCACAAGTAAGATACATAAAATCTTTTTCTACAGATGAATAAAAAGTTCACTTTTCCCAGTCTTTGGTTGTCTGTATTTGAGCTCTTCATCTGGAATTYCTTTAAAGGAAATTGCAAGAACGAGGGATGTGATTGACCTTGACTTAGGGCAAGCATCTAAAATAAATCAGACTAATCACAGTCTGCTTTTTTCTAGCATCCAAATAGGCAATCAAGACAACTAGCTAACAGAATTAACTGATATATTTCAAGCAACTTAAAAGAAAGTCATTTCACTGAGGCTTGGGAGTACAGCCTTTTCAACTCAGTAGTTGTATCAGTTTGGGAAGACATCCAAGCATCTTCCTAAACTTCTTATGCCTGGACACTCAAGTGTCTCCCCGTTACAATATCGCGGTACTGCAAAAAAAAAAAAAAAAAGTAAAACGTTGAGATTAATATATGACTGTGGTTTGAGTCCTTCCTAGCAGAATGCAGGCAAAGTGTGCTGAGTGATAAATTGAATCTCTGCTGCAAAACACAGAATTGTTCTTTGTCACTGAAAAGTGCATGGTTAATTCTAATTTGACATTGTTTTTCAACATCTGCAGACAACCACTAGGCAAAACGGTCAGCAGCCAAACAATGGCTCACCATATACAAGGGCTAGTTATATTCTCCCTGACACATGATCACTTGCCTTCCATGAGGACGGCAGAGAGGCTGGAAGAGTGAGCTCACAGGTGCTCAGTAGCTGGCTAAGGTTGAAACCAAATCTCAGAAGACAAAGATGACTTTTTGGCAGGTGGAGGGTAGAACTCCGAAAACCTTGCAGCAAGATACATGCTCACATGATGCATGTTATGCATGCCACATTTACTCAGTTTATCCTATACTTTGGGAACAAATTTGGATTTCTCATTGAAACTAAGTTCTCCAAATAGCGATATCTTTATTAGCTACTATTTCCTTCCATACAGTAGTCTAGATCCCACTGACAAAAGAAAAAGAGTATCTGGCCTCTGTTTTGTTTCATCACAAATTTCTGGTTACGTTACAACAATATGTGGGTTTGTTTATATATTTATTTTTTTAAAAATTCACCTCTTGGGAAGCTCTAACTGCTGCTGAGCACTGTAGTTCATCTTCCCAGTATTACAAACTAATGAATACACATACTAAAATCTCTCTTCCACTCTCCACATGAGAAGTAACTGAGATGAGAAGGATAATAGCATTGAAGCTCAATGCTATTGAAGCGTGTGAAGCTTAAGGGCAGCCTTGGCTGCAGTGACCATGAAATGGTGGAGTTCAAGACCCTTAGGGCACCAAGGAGGACACACTACCCTGGACTTCAGGAGAGCAGACTTTGGCCTCCTCAGGGATCAGCTTGGTAGAGTGCCATGGGACAAAGCCCTGGAGGTAAGAGGGGCCCAAGAAAGCCGGGTAATATTCAGGGATCACCTCCTCCAAGCTCAGGAGCGATGCATCCCCACAAAGAGGAAGTCAGAAAAAAACACCAGAAGGCCTGCATGGATGAACAAGGAGTTCCTGGACAGACTCAAACACAAAAGGGAAGCCTACAGAGAGTGGAAGCAAGGACAGGTAGCCTGGGAGGAATACAGAGAAATTGTCCGAGCAGCCAAGAATCAGGTTAAGAAAGCTAAAGGCCTGATAGAATTAAATCTAGCCAGGGTCATCAAGGGCAACAAGAAAAGCTTCTATAGGTATGTCGGTGATAAAAGGAAGACTAGGGAAAATCTGGGCCCTCTCTGGAATGAAACAGGAGACCTGGTTACCCAGGATATGAAGAAGGCGGAGGTACTCAATGACTTTTTTGCCTCGGTCTTCACTGGCAAGTGCTCAAGTCTCACAACCCAAGCCGCAGAAGGCAAAGGCAGGGACTGGGAGAATGAAGAGCCGCCCACTGTAGGAGAAGATCAGGTTCAAGACCGTCTAAGGAACCTGAAGGTGCACAAGTCCATGGGACCTGACAAGATGCATCCGCGGGTCCTGAGGGAACTGGTGGATGAAGTTGCTAAGCCACTATCCATCATATTTGAGAAGTCRTGGCAGTCMGRTGAAGTTCCCACWRACTGGAAAAGGGAAAACATAACCCCCATTTTTAAAAAGGGGAAAAAGGAAGACCTGGGGAACTACAGGCCAGTCAGCCTCACCTCTGTGCCTGGGAAGATCATGGAACAGATCCTCCTGGAAGCTATGCTAAGGCACATGGGAGGTGATTCGAGACAGCCAGCATGGCTTCACCAAGGGCAAGTCTTGCCTGACCAACCTAGTGGCCTTCTRTGATGGAGTGACTACATCAGTGGACATGGGAAGGGTTACAGATGTCGTCTATCTGGACCTCTGTAAGGCCTTTGACATGGTCCCCCACAACATCCTTCTCTCTAAACTGGAGAGGTATGGATTTGATGGGTGGACTGTCCAGTGGGTGAGGAATTGGTTGGATGGTCGCATCCAGAGKGTAGTGGTCAATGGCTCAATGTCTGGATGGAGATCGACGAGTGGTGTCCCTCGGGGGTCCGTATTGGGACCAGTACTGTTTAATATCTTCATCAATGACACGGACAGTGAGATCGAGTGCACCCTCAGCAAGTTTGCAGACAACACCAAGCTGAGTGGTGCGGTCGACACGCCTGAGGGACGGGATGCCATCCAGAGGGACCTGGACAAGCTGGAGAAGTGGGCCTGTGTGAACCTCATGAGGTTCAACAAGGCCAAGTGCAAGGTCCTGCACCTGGGTCGGGGCAATCCCTGGTACCAATACAGGCTGGGGGATGAAGGGATTGAGAGCAGCCCTGCCGAGAAGGACTTGGGGGTACTGGTGGATGAAAAGCTGGACATGAGCTGACAATGTGCGCTCGCAGCCCAGAAGGCCAACCGTATCCTGGGCTGCATCACAATAATTGTGGCCAGCAGGTTGAGGGAGGTGATTCTGCCCCTCTACTCYGCTCTGGTGAGACCCCACCTGGAGTACTGCATCCAGCTCTGGAGCCCTCAGCACAAGAAAGACATGGACCTGTTGGAGTGGGTCCAGAGGAGGGCCACGAAAACGATCAGGGGGATGGGACACCTCTCCTRTGAAGAAAGGCTGAGAGAGTTGGGGTTGTTCAGCCTGGAGAAGAGGAGGCTTCGGGGAGACCTTATTGCAGCCTACCAGTACTTAAAGGGGGCTTATAAAAAAAGATGGGGACAAACTTTTTAGCAGGGCCTGTTGCAACAGGACAAGGGGGAATGGCTTTAAACTAAAAGAGGGTAGATTTAGACTAGATATAAGGAAGACATTTTTGACGCTGAGGGTGGTGAAACACTGGCACAGGTTTCCCAGAGAGGTGGTAGATGCCCCATCCCCTGGAAACATTCAAGGTCCGGTTGGACGGGGCTCTGAGCAACCTGATCTAGTTGAGGATGGCCCTGCCCACGGCATGGACTAGATGACCTTTAAAGGTCCCTTCCAACCCAAACTATTCTATGATTCAATGGCCTAAGGTGTGAAAAATTACCTCCAATTCCAGGATGCAAACCATGGTTGACAGTCAGGCTGTGCTGGATGAGCCAACCTGACCTATGCTGAAGACAGTTTTCTTAGGCCCTGAGGCAGGAACTCCTGTATGAAGAAAGGACTACTTTCCCTTTGAGGCACATTTTTATGACCTTGCACACGCTAACATAAATGCAGAATAAAATGTGTAAGTTAAAAAACCTAAATCCCTATAAAAACATAACACTTCACTGTCCATACTTTTTCCTCTGAGGAGGCGAGAGAACAAACAGCATCTGACAGATGTTAGCCACATTGCTTAATGTGTAAAGTCCAGCAATAGGAGTGTACAGCAGTAAGGGTGGAATAAAAAGAACCAGGCAAATATTTCCAGCTTGTTCCCTGAAATTAAGATCCAGAGGAAAAGGTGAGGAGAGGGAAAGAAACTACTTGCAGTGAAAAGTTTTCTAAAATTACTTATTTTCTAACAAAATAAAGAATAATAATGCATTTTGACCTGCAGTTAACAATGAACAAATGATTAAATAGCTTTGAAAATTATAAGCTTTTCTTTAGAGGTCATTCTAACATGAAAGACGTGTAAAAACAAAAGGAAAAAACAAAATCAAAACAACCTCTCCAGTCCACCTCCAAAATTACTTTGCCTTAAAGAAWACTTCAGAACTAAAACGCTTTAAAACTCCTACAAGGCTTTTTCTCTTGCATTTTTGCTTCTCCAGTTGTGGAGAAGTGGAGGTAAGTCTTTACTTCTTCACAACAGGATTTTTCCCAAAATTACAGTTTGTTGAATACACTCAGTTCTGAAAGATGGACAAAAGACCAATTACAAATCAGTCTTTGCTTGGAAGGACTTTTATACTTCTGCCTAATTTCATATTCAAGAAAAACCTAGCCAATTACAGACACTGATATTTAAAGTAGACACAATATTAATTGCAAAGAAGAGAACAGCCAAAAGACCAGTATTCTTCTGAGTAATGCACAAACCTGGAAGCAGAAAATCATTACTACAGTTCTAAATATATCCAAATTTGGCAAGGTATCCAGCAGGTTTGGTTTGTTGTTTTTTTTTTTCTGGCTGGAGTTTTTGTTACAGAGTTAGAGTTACTTCTCTGTCAATAACAAATAATTAATGTCAAAACCTTCCAACAAACCTCACTTTTGAGCAACACTTGAATTTTTGACTAAAATTTGGTTTCAGGTCTATCTGTTCCTCAGTAAACATCAGAATTTGCTATGGGGAACAAACACACCCCCCAAAATCCAATTTTTTTCAGTCGAAGCTCTGTAGTATCTCTGCAGCATATTTTGGGAATAATAGCTTTGGTGTGTGGTTTTCCTCTCTAGTCTGCATTCTCCCTCAATGGATAGCTCTTCTGTTGCAGACTGCGGGCGCCCGACTTTCCTGACGCACAGCTTGCTCCCAGGCTGCCCTCCCCATCTCAGCTGATCGGGCTGCTCCGAGTGTGCTGCTCCCAGCGTGGAGCAATTCAGTCCTC
This sequence comes from Phoebastria nigripes, assembly GCA_035582835.1. Lineage (NCBI taxonomy): Eukaryota > Metazoa > Chordata > Aves > Procellariiformes > Diomedeidae > Phoebastria > Phoebastria nigripes. Next base: position 443,501 of record JAYKAV010003109.1, read on the forward strand.
TGGCTAAGTCACATCAAAGATTAGCTCCTTCTGAGATATTCAAAAAAAGGGCTGGCAAACTTTTTTCTCTTTCAGGGTTTAAGCATTCCAGACTCCTAATCCCTTCTGGACTTGGCAGACTACTTAGAAAATAAATGCTACTACCTCACATAAGACTGAGCTGACCAGACAAGCAGGCAGGGATCTTTGGACAGACATAATTTTTTGCAAGGGAGGGTCCATTAGAGACCAGCCTTCCTTCGCCCTCGTGATCAGTGCAGCTGCTCCCCATTTGTGGCTGCAAGGGAACAGGATGCTGTCCCGAAGGATGAGCGCTTCAACTGGATACGCATTTAAGCAGCGGGTGGACGGAGGCAGGAGGATAGAAAGCGAGAGCAATTTGTTTCTCTCTCCTTCCTCATGGCCAACAGGAAGAAAAGATTTCTAACAACAAGAAAGATCTAGGCTCCACATTGTCTGCTCTTACTGGCGTATTTCCCACACATGAAACTTTGTAATGCTGATGAGACTAGTAAAATGCACTGTTGACAGAGATTCCTTTTCCAGGTAAAATAATCTCATTTTTACTGCTAATTGCAAGAGTCATGGCGAACAGCGTGAAATTGCCCATCAATACGCAGTTTTCCTCCCACATGGTTTATTTTAGTGCTACTGTGCTGCAGTTTTATTAGCATAATTCTTGTAATACTGGACACATCATTGTCACAACATTTTAAGTCTGCATTAAACAAACACACAAAATGCCCGTTGGTGCCAAACACAATACCGCCATTAACTTAGTTCTAAGATACAAACTCAAAAAGATAAAACCAGTACCCAAGAAAATAATCAGATATTTTTGAGGAGGGACCCATGTTTATTTTCTGCTGTACCCATAACAGGGATGAGGCTTTTTGCTTTACAGGGTGAAGATATCATACAATATCTGGAATAAATGGGTCCAAATTCTGCAGCCTTTGGAATATTTAATTACATTTTTGATTTTGCAAGGCAAAAGCAATCCTGTGACAAAGTGTCAGCTATGAGATACTATATGAAGAAATGTGACATGGCAAAAGGGACATGGCTGCCGGGGATTACAGCACAGCCATGAGTGTCCTGTTTGACTCAACTGCTTTTAATCAGAAATAAGTTTGTGTGAAGTGCCTATGAACTCATAAATTGTAACGTTAAAATTGGCGGGGGGGGGGGGGGGGGGGGAAAGGGGTCAGTTGCATCTTTAGGGGAGCTGTCTGTGAATCTTTTCCAGTGGTAGATTTCATATTCAGTACAGTGTTATGAAGCAGCTGATGCTAGCAACTTCCAGACAATAGAAGTTATTCTTTTCTCTATTCAGTTAAAGAAAAAAAAAAAAAAAATCCTCTATATAAATGCTGCTGCTCATTATCATGAGCATGATAACTATTTTAAAAACAAAGAGAAGAAAACACATGGGCATCTTACAGGTTTATTTAAAATACTCAAAATATAAAGTATTAAAGAAATCTCAGTGAGCAAGTCAGCGCCACTAAAGCTAAAAGAAGAATGTTAATAAATTCCAAAGCCTACTCTTTTTTTTTTTTTTTAACCCTTCAATTGTGGGGGAAAATTTAGAAAACATGAATGCACCTGAACCACCTTCATTTATGACAACCTTCTCATTCATGGAATTAAACAGGGAATCCATGGAAGTACCACCCCCATTTGCAGTAATACAGTATATTACAAAAGCATAAACTGATTTAGGAAGTCCATATTTTCACTTAGACAATGAGTATAGTAGCTTTTTCCTGACCATGAAGTGTATCAGAAAACACAACAGCAACAAAAGAAAGTGAAAGAAATCTGTCATGGTGGTTGTAAGTCATGCAAGAGTAAAGCCTGATGAATGTGAGAGAGTCTCTTTGCAATGACCCTTCTTTAGACCTACTGCCACCATTACTGATGTGAGTAACTGCATTCTGTCCTAAGATAAATGATTGTCACTGATAAGACGTAATGAATAGACAGTCAACTACCCGATTGAAATTCCTTCTACTTTTTTTGTGTGTGTGTGTGTGGTACTGTTTAATCACTGATTGATTGACTGACTGACCAATTTAAAAGCAGGGTCAGCTTCTATCTTTGCTTTGGGTTATCTTCCTGACAATGGGGGCTCAACCATAGCTGGAGGCATTTGAGATGTTCTGACCTGTATTAAGATTTGAGAGTCTTGTATTCCTGATTCTCATAATAATGAGCTAGCTAGATACAAACAATGCTCGTTTTCTGTACAGACAGATACACTCCACCCTCATTATAAAACTATTTTCAAAAGCCAAGGATATTGAATGTTAGAACAGTAATGTCAGCTCTCATGATTTAATCATGAGGCACATGAGTTTTTCGTTTAAATTTGATGTTCTCATGATCTCAATATTTTTCATGCAAATCTTGTTACTTCTGCATCCTTTCACGCTCTAGCTTAAATTGCTTGTCAATTGCATTGCTCTCCTTGAGTGCAGTGCTTCTGAGATTCACCAGTATGATTTTTACACATCTATTTATAACTATTACTTTAGCATTTTATCTCTTAAAGAAGATGTTATACATCATCCAGAATGTCTTCACTGAGCCAGATGAGTTGGAAGCAATATTTAGTTTTCATTTTGGGGAAGACGAATGCAGAAACAGTTTAATTATCAATATTTAAATTAGCCCAACGGTAAGGCTGTTCAGAAGAACTGATGAGAGCAAAAGGACAACAGAGCAAACAGAAGAGAGATACAACATACAGGAAGTTAATTGCAGCATTGTGTTTCAAATATGCCTTATAAGGAGGAGAGGAAAAGGCATTTTATCTGTACTACACCTCAAAGCAGGAGTGTCACTAGGGCTTAAATTAACAGCAGCTTCTCTAACTCTTACTTTTGGAAATTCTCTCTCCCTACCCACCCATCCCACTAGCAGTTAGATTTTAGTGCCTTAACCCTGAAATGACAGAGTCTTTAATTTCTGTGAGACTAAGACCATGGCCCATATGCCTAAGTCATGGCAATAGTTCTTCTTCTCTAAGCAAGGGTTCATTAAAGGACCTAAGAATCCGCACGCGTGTGCACGTATGCTCAGGTTGAGTCTAACTAAAACCAAAGACAACCAGGATGGCTCCAAGGGCTCGTTCTCCCAAGAAAGACTGGCAGGGCTGGGGATGCCACATCAAGAAACTTGGATTTTCATGCATCATGAACTGTGCAGTGAGAGACCACCAGAACAACTGAATGTGAATATTTGATAATTATTTGATAATTAGAAGGAAAAATTATCTATGTGTTCAGATGTTTCACTGTTCAAGTACAGAATGAAATTTATAAGCTTCCATGGCTTTGCTACTTCTCACTACTCTCATAACCTAAGGAAACAAAATACACATGATCTTGCCCTCTCTCTGCCTATTTGTCAGTCCTTTTAAAAATAAATAAATAAATAAATAAATAAATAAAAAAGAATCAGTCAATATCAACCAAATGGGCAGAAGAGTAGAGATCTCCAACGGCCTGTAGATTAGACATGTAAATTAGGACACAAGGCTGCAGTATCCCCTCAATACTCAGCTGCCCTGTTTGGTCTACCAGCTGCCACTCAGCAAATGTGTAGTTCAGCGCCATCTGCAACGCATGCTGTTTCTTGCCTGGTCTGTAGTTAGAAAACACAGGAGGGAGCACAAGATACTCCGTGGATTTAGGGATGCAGAAGTCAGGGATCAGAGAGACAATGGCATCGAAAACGCAGGCAGGGGCTGAGATTACTGTTGTCAGAGAGAGCACATAGGCATGGATCCACAAAAAGTGATGATTCTTTAGCTTCCCCACTCATAGAATATCATCTTATAAAACAGCAGCAACTCCCACTTTGCCTAGTGTGTCATTCTGAGAGGTTTCCACATCATCTGTTGTCATACCATAGCAATCCTTCCTATCACTTCTGGATAGGAGTGGGTTCTTTGTATTGCTACCTATTTGGAAAAATCAGATTAAAAAAAAACACTAGCTCATTTTTCCTTATAGGAAATATTAAGAATAAACAAACAYGGGCTGTGTACCTTTTCATAATTTTAAAGGAGAACCATGCTCTTGTGCAACGAGTGCAGTTCTAAGTAAAATTATATGACTGTATAAAATCATCAGCACAACTCTAGGTTAACAAAAATTCTTGCTAAAAGAGAAACAGAAGTTTTGTATGTACACACACACATACCCCTACAATGAATTGTCCTCTTTCATATAGCAAACMTTTTTTATTAAAAATGCTCTAAATGAATAAAATCATTGATGAAAAAGAGGGCAGAGCAAAAATAAAAAGCAGCAAAATTGCTGAACATCAGCAAGAGATAACATATGACTTATTTACATATGGGCCAGAATAATTATTCCATAGACTCCTTTTAGGCTTGTCTAAGCACATTCTTTGCACAGGTAGAGAGAAAGAAAAATAGAATACTAAATCAAAGCACATATCACTAACCCTGTTTGGGTGTGGGAGAGATTTGTGATTAAGTTTGTCCAACTAGATAAGCCTAGTAAAAGTAATCCATTAAACATGTGGTCTTTCTATTGCACCTCTTTACTTGAGTACACCTGGAAAAATCTGTGCCTTTCATTGCATTTTTGGAAATAATGAAGGTTAATAATTATAAACCTAAAAGCAGTCAGAGATCTGCTCAATTTGTGTCTGAGGAAGGAAAAGGCACAAAGTCCAAACATATTAATTTATTTTGAATGACTTCCATAAAAATTTCTGTTTGGAATGCCAATCCGTATTGGTCCCTCCCCCACCCCCAAATGACTGCTTGCACAGGCAAGGGCTCAGGGCTTCTCAGATGTGCAGGCAAAATTGATTTTTACCGTGTGTGCATCCAGGGGGACAGGGCTTGGGACAGGACTCTTCCACCACAAGAAGGGAAGACTTAGGGGAAAAGAGCAGCAGTGAACCAGAAATCAGGAGAAAGCCCTCTAAGTGTCAGGCACTTTGCTTCTTTCATCACTCGAGCTACGTTGGGGTAAGAACAGCGATGGCCCCGTCTCTCCTTTCCTTAACCCCGGTCCTTTCATCAATGCCAGCAGTGCTAGGAGCCCAGGGTGTTGCTGTCCTGGACGGTGGGAATGGCACCTTTGCCGAGGCAGAGGGATGGCCCTTGCAGCCTCAGGGATGCATGGCTCTCCCCAGGCTCCGCTGGAGGAGAAAGGGAGGTGAAAACAGGGCTGCCTTCATCATCCAGGAAAGAAATAGGACAAAAGCAGAGCAATGTAGCGTGACGGAAGAGGGGGTGCCTGCTCAGTGAGCTAGGACAATGGCTTGTAGAAATCTGTCAGAAATATCATAAGGAAAAGTATAGAGTTATTACCATTTCTATAGCCCCTAGGATCCTCTGGTGGCAGAACATTTTCAATGATTGTTTCTGTTTGGTGGAATCAATTATCTCCTGATAGATTCTCCTTCCAAGTTTAAGATTGCATTTAAAAACTCATCTGCTTCCTGAATTCTAATTGGATATGTTTTGAACTATAGATTTTTTGGGTGAATATTTTGTTTATGAATCTCTTTATATTTCAGAGTAGTTGCCAAACCCATTTATGTGTCTGCATGGTATAAACTGTTCTACATGCAGTATACAATTTAACTTGGATATCTGATTTATTAAGAATGGTTTGATATGCTATCGAAGTGAGAAACAAAAAGACAAAGCTGAGAAAAATGAAGCTCATTAATGTTTATGTATTTTTAAAATCACACTTGTGCCTTGGAAGCTTGATTTGTTATTTCARTAGACATTCAGACATGCTAGAAATAGTATTATTATTAATTTTATTTCAGACAACAAAGTGAAAATGGGGGGGGAGGCCAATAAAGGATAAAATTTCTCTTTTTATTTGTTCATTGTTGAATCAAGCGGTCTTATATGTAACCAATATTATTTATATATTATGCATATATATATGCATAATACAATTCCTTCTGAAGGATTCTTAAATGCTTCATAAAATATGAATAAACCCTGAATGACATACTAATGCCTTCCTTACTCAAGCAAATCACTTTGAAAGTTAGTGGGCACTTATCTGGTTAATTAGGAAAAATAGCTGATCAGGACCTTATTCTGGATGAGGACATCAGACTTGGTCTATTTGTGTAAATACATGGTTCACAGGAGATGCTGTCACACCCCACCCCAGTGGTGCCTGTCCTTGTCAAAGAGCTCCAGCTGAGAGGCAATTTGGAGCCCAGGTGCACATTGCAATTATGGACAAAGCCTTCCCACCTTCTTCAAACAAGAAGATAGTTGATTGCCTTTCTCAGCTCTGCGCCTTGCTCTTGTCATCTATGGCTCTGCTAACTCCCAGAGAATAACAACAGGTGCACTTGTATAAGTCTGCTTTTGAAGACCATCTTGAAGTTAGAGCGGATGTAAGTTCAAGCATTCAGACAGCCTATAGGCATCAACTGCAGGGAATATATTACACGTGGCACACTCAATCCATAATGAATGTTGTATGTGCATTTATTTTACAGCTGCCAATTTTGTGCAAGGACTGAGGTACTTTCAAGTATGGATAATGTAGAAGGGAAAGATTAATACGAAGACGGAAAGCAGGCTTGGGGGTTACAATGGGTGGCTGAGGACATTGTTGCGCCTTAATTTTTCCAGTTTTGTTGATGAAATTGTCCCCTGGGCCACCTGAGCTCATTTTTAATATGATGTATTCTTAGGAGCCTTTGATGAGTTTCAGAAAGATCTGTCCTACTTGCAATCACTGTTCTTCTGCATAATTACTGGCATTGGTAACAATTCTGCTTTCAGGTCTTCCTCCCACTGGCACTTTCATAATATTGTCTGTTCCCAGAAAACTCCRTCTGTCTTGGAGGACTACAGCCTACACTCATGATCCTCCAGGGAGCCTCTACCATCAATGCAGGCTGAATTGATGTGGGCAAACTCATTTGTATACGGGCAAACTGCCCCGTATTGTGTAAACTCTAGGAAGAGCCACTGCATCTACCTCAGCAGTACCATGCTCCACCATCATGGCTCTCAGGTGCTACTGCAACACACACATAKAGGTAGGACTGCAATACAAGACACAGTTAGCATTTTAAAAATTAAATTTTTGTTGCTTGAAGTTAACCAAAAAAATCTGTAGTCACAGTATTTAGAAATCATCTTCCTTTGTAAACTTTTCTTTTGTTAGATAACACTTCTCCATGTAAGTATTTAGCTGTGGGTGGCAGATTATTTGCAAAAAGCAAATACAAAAGGGAAGCAATCACAGCTAAAGCAAATTATTTTATATAACTTTTCTCCRCAATAGCATGCTGTTTTTCTTTCTAATACCCCTCTCTCTTACAGAAGCCTCTCCACAGTCCATACTACAGAATGTTATGGCATAACACAATCATTGCAACACCTTATTAAGGGATAGGGTTTGGGTTTTTTGTTGGTTTTTTTTTTTTTAAATCTGGGATTTGAATCAGAAGATATGTTCCCAGATTATCCAGTTTCCATAAGTGAAGTACACTTAGTAAAACTCCTAGAAACCAATGGAAGTTTTAACTTTGAGAACCAAACTGATATTACAGGAAAAGCCAAGGACCTATTTTTAGCAACATTAAGCACTTGCAAACTGAGAACACGTCTGAAAAACCATTAGGCCCTAGGAACTCCAGAAAACCCCACACTTACAGGGCCCAGCTATTTCACTCTGTTAATTAGTGTGGTGTTTTTCAAGAATACTTCCTATTTTGAATTCTAATTTGCTCTTATTTACTCATCTATAGTTGATTATGTGCTATGCCCATTATACAGTACTTCATCTCAAAATAACAAATGGCGTTGATGACACTTTTGTTAGCAAACATCTGGTGAAGGAAAAATAATAATTCTTTTCATGCAAGAGAGCACAATAATGTTTCTGACTCAAAAATTTCATTTAAAATAAATGTTCAAAAAACCAAACAAATCAATATTCCAGGGATACCAAAAGGTCAGAAAATGTTCTTGCTATTTGAATTTAACATTGTCCCTGCTGCCTGATGTACCCAGCCCCTCAGCTCCTGGGACAGATACCCTCACTGCTCACTGGCTCCTCTTCAGTGCTTGGGACCAAATTGCACCTAAAGGATCTGACAGTACAGCTGTTTGCCAATTACAAGGCACTCTGGCACATCTCAAGATGAGATGAAAATCTTCCAGTCTGCTTCACTAAAGGATTTATTATTTCCCAGGCCTTTCCTTTATAGCATAATGAGAATAAAAGCCTCTGAGATTCACAGATCTTACCTAAGGTACCATAATGCATAGAAAACGGCATCTCTTTCTTCAAGAAAGAGCCCAAAGATTTTACAAAAGGCAAGGGAAAAAGGAGCTAATATTAGACAAAGGAAGCTATTTTCCTTGAAAAAACAAAACAAACAAACAAACCCGAATTTGAGCCCACAACAGATTTCAGGCTTGAAAAATACATACACCTGTGCTGAGACATGGAACCTCTAAGGTGCTTCATTATTGGCACTTAAAGCTACTTTCAAGGAACACCTGGACTCGAGTAAGCAGTGTGATCCAACAATGTCAGCAGGGGTGGGCAGATTTAGAGAAGAGTGTTACACATTTTAAAGCTGAAAACTGCATTATCAGCAAACCATTTACAATAACTTAAGTACCCCAAAGTACATTATTATTAAATGCTAGAGCTCTTCTATAGGTGATTCAATACTCATCCAGTCTGATTCCTCTCAGAAAGATATGGTTTCTGTTCTTTAATTATCACAATATTATGAGCAGCTTTAACATTCATGATTCCAAATATGCTTTTCTATATGTTCTTCTTTGTCTTAGAGTATTTTTACAAATGGCTATAGAAACACTTGCTAAAAATCAGAATTTTCTCCTACCCAATAGTATGATTCCCAGGATGCAATCGTTTCATACATTAAATTTGAGGATGAAGGAGAAAGTGTTTGGTGGTCACTGCTTTGTTTGCATTCCCATTTGGATTACTGTTTGGAAAGCCTGAGCTTTCTGCAGTGTTACTGAGACTGTGAAGTAATTGCCAAAACTCAAAGAAGCTGTAAGCTTTTCTGTTTTCCATGTAGCCAAAAATACCTGATAAGCCATTTATGCCTATATGGCTGTCATTATGCCCAGGAAGAACTTGCACAGATCTAATTAATAACATTGCTTCCAGATAGTGTCGCTTAAGCAGAGATTAAAATTTCTTAAAGATGAGTATGAACACTATTTCACAGACGGAAGAAAAAAAAAAAAAATTGATGAATTGATTTGCCTAAGACTTCACAAAGAGAAGGAAAGAGCAAATTTATCTTATGCAGATCCCAGTTATTTTTATATTACTATCATACTCTTGTCTGTAAATATATCTATACATATGTATTATACACAAATACACATATCTATAAGGATCATTTACGTTAAAAAATGTGTTCCAGAAAAATATCGTCTGTAAACGTATCTATATTGTTCTTAAAGGAACTAATAGTCATATATTTATCTTGTGCGTCAAACTCTGGGAATAACAAGTGTTATTTCGGAATCTAAATATCTCATGGCAAAAGTGAAATGCAGTCATTTGAGCAAGTAACATGCTCCCCCATACCTCGCTTTCCGTCAGCCCCAGCTTCCCGTCATGCACCATATATTCAGACTGTGTTTTCAAATACAGGTACAGGGAGAAGAGAAGAAAAAGGCACAGCCCAAAGTTACCTTTTCCAAGTTGGAAAATTGAAGGGCATCTTCAGGACAGTGATAAATTTCTCCAGAAGGTAGGAGGATAGAGCATGTGGTTTTGTACACACAAACACATATTTCTGCAAGCATATGGAGTGATAGAGGAGCCAGTTTAGTCATATTGGCATGCCCATATTGGTGGCAAGAATCACCTATTAATTATTTTCATGCTTGATACGATGTTAGAAGAGTAGCAGTCTTCAGTGTAGCCCATGTTGTTACAAAAAGCTTAAAGAAAACAAACCAAATCACCAACACATTTTGGGACCTTCTCCAATCCAACCAGAAGACAGGGATGGGCATAGTTTGTGCAAACCTCTGACCCAGTCCAAGAATCTTTGTATTTAGAAAGAATTCAAATACCTAAGAAAGACAAAGGCAAAACAGAAAAAAAAAAAAAAGTCCTGAGTAGCTCCAGAGAATGGATTTAATTTCCCATCTACATGATTGCTGAACTGATGCATCCTTTACTCTCACATAAATGTTTGTTTGCCCATAGCTTCCAAACACCCCTTCATTTATTGAGTCAATTCATCTACTTGGGTCAGGTTCAGACATAAATCTGTGTCCTATATCCACACTGCTAGTATGCTTAAAAGAAAATAATGAATGCTGCACTTCCAGATAAGTATAACAGCTGGATGTGTGTGTACTTGATGAGAAAGAACAATGCTCTGAGACACAATAATCTTTCCTGTTGGTAAATTATTCCACAAGTCTATCAAATTTTGCGTTGTATTTATATTTCAGTACCTTCTCATGTGTAATGCACAAAAACTTGAATTCCAGAGGGACATCCAAATCATCTGATATTTTTAAGCCATAATTTTGGATTTCTTAAACAAACTGTTCCTCATTATGAATATTTTTACAACATTACTTGGAGCCTTGCAATTACCAGGCCATATTTTCTAAAYTCAGAATTTAAGCTGATGTCACAGAACCTCCCTGTAAAACTTAGCATACACAAAGTAAATTTATGCATAGAATAGACCAATGCACAAATAATTACCTTTTTTGTAAATACAAATGCATATTTTGTACACATAGAAAAATCATTTGTCCACATTTTGCAGGGGAAGTTTCAGATACCAAGTTAAAAATTTACTAGTTTACTTAATTGCAACATGTTCTTCGGTTAATGAATCATAACCTCTATTATTCCTGTCCATTAAAAGGAGTCAATATTGTCCTGAAGGCAGACGTAAAGCAAGAACTGGCATAACTCAATGTACTAACGTATTTGCAACATTATGTTGCAACTAGGACGTTTCTGCGCTTTGTGCCCATCACAAAGCTTTCTGATTTAGGGCTCAAGCTGGACTACATGCTACTGGTATCTAATTCAAGCATCCTCTTCCCAGATTATGCAGGCACCCAGACCCTGGCAGCGCCAATTAGAAAACCATCAGAATAACGCTGCTGAAGTGCAGTATCATAGTACTTGCAAGATGCACACCAGGCACCTAAGGGGGACGTCAGCCTATAGTTTTTTATTTAGTTTTAACAAAACAGTTTGATGCAGTGGAGTGTTGAGCTAGAGGAATCATGACTTTCAAATGCAAGTGTCCTGCCTTAAGAAGAGAAGGCAGGGAAATGGGGGGTGGGTGGGAAATCTACCTCCTGCTAAGCAAAATAGGCCTTTGAGAACCATCTGCAACATGTAGTCTGAAGTTCTGGTTTTCATGCTCCTAATTTGACATGAGAGAGGCTCAGACTGTCCCAAAGTCTGCCTCTTCTGCTGTCACGAGAACAACACATTAAAAAGAGTTTTGCTGGCTGTGAAGGAGGAGTTCATTTTTGTCCCTGTGGATCTTCAACCCCTTTGCACTCTGATAGCATATCTAGTGAACTGGAACCTATACCAGTTTCAACAGATGTTGCAGAGCAAGACTGAGCAAGAAGAAATGCTTGCAGCCATCAGTGAATTAGAGAGAAGGCTAACTACTACACTAGGCTGAGACTGCAAGTTTTAACTAAAAATATCAGAGATAAATTATGTTTTTTGGGCCTTGAGAACACAAATTGAACACCAAGGGACAAGATTAAAAAAAGCAACATTTTTTTCTCCAATTTTGTTTTAAATGGAGAAAGAAGGAAGTCCTGATGTGACATTTACTCCTTGGCCCGAGTCATAAATCATTTGGATCTTAGACTGAAACAATACTTCTGCTACTCTTTGGAGCAAACATGTTTCCCTAAACGGTGCCTTGTAGTTTGTTTCATGCATCTCTAGAATGCAAAAATTATGCAAATCTTTACTTCATTCAGATTTACTTTCCCAATCTTTTACTTCAGCATTCTCTTCTAACACATGCTCCCTTCATCTTTCAATTAAACGCATCCCTTCCTAACATGAATGCACAGAAAAAGCACAAGAACAACCAACTATAAAAACAGTCAGGACCCGAAACTCATTGTTCACTTTGCTTCTACACACCCTGCCTCGTTATTATTCCTCCCTCACCTAACTGAAAACTCCTTGGGGTTTTCCTTTAATAAGTTTTCAGACATTTATTTTGTATTTGTACACTGCTTGGCACAATTAGTTTCAATTGCCCCTTTTGCACTAATATAATCTTCTACTTGCTGAAAGATCTGTAAACTCAGTCTCCATAACAAAAATCAAAGATCCAATCACTAATCTTCTACATCGCAACACTTTGTATTTCTGCATCTAGAGATAGTGCAGAAATACACTATCTATAATTGTTGTTAATTTAGTTAAAACTAAATAAAAAACTATAGKCTGACATCCCCCTTAGGTGCCTGGTGTGCATCTTGCAAGTACTGTGATACTGCACTTCAGCAGCATTATTCTGATGGTTTTCTAATTGGCGCTGCCAGGGTCTGGGTGCCTGCATAATCTGGGAAGAGGATGCTTGAATTAGATACCAGTAGCATGTAGTCCAGCTTGAGCCCTAAATCAGAAAGCTTTGTGATGGGCACAAAGCGCAGAAACGTCCTAGTTGCAACATAATGTTGCAAATACGTTAGTACATTGAGTTATGCCAGTTCTTGCTTTACRTCTGCCTTCARGACAATATTGACTCCTTTTAATGGACAGGAATAATAGAGGTTATGATTCATTAACCGAAGAACATGTTGCAATTAAGTAAACTAGTAAATTTTTAACTTGGTATCTGAAACTTCCCCTGCAAAATGTGGACAAATGATTTTTCTATATAATAATTGCCCTTATCCACTCTATGAATCCTTCATCTTTTCAAGTATAGGACAGAAAGTCAATGTCACTGCTGCCTTGGTCTTTTGACATAATAGGACCCAGAAATTATTTCTACTGCTGATATCCTCACATAAACTTTTGAGGAGACCTACAGCTGCTGAAGGATCTGGATAGGTCTCAGAGAAAGCACACCATGTATTTATGCCCTGAAATTACATTAGATTGGTATACAAATTTCTGATAGAAGACTTGCATAAATGACATAATACACTTTTCAGAAAACATCCACAGGCTTTTCCTCTTTTGCTGCTTAACTATCTAGAGTTTTGCATCAAACACTACAATAAAATACTGAATGCTCTGTTAATTGCACAGAAATCCACTAGCATCAAGTGACAGCAGTAGCTGCAGAAATACAAACAGAAGTGACATTGTGGCATAGAGTCTTCATTTCAGTGACTATTTTGAAAAAGGCACTCGTGAAAACTTTATAGTATATACAAAGGCTCTACAAAACAAAAATAAACCAGAGTCAAGTTCTCGTACAGTAAGGTGTGCTGTTGAAGTCTTGTTGTGCACATCAGTTACAATTAGGAGGTCAGCTGGTTATCAGACTGATCTGTGAACTAGAATGGGAACTGCTCAATCTGATTGTATTCGTGTCTTGTGCTGTTAAAAACATCTATTACAGAATGACATTAGAGAGTTTTCATACTCATGGTAAGGCTGCAAAGGAAACTTTTCATTACATCACCTGTACGCATACAACAACATTCACAATCTGACCATTATTCTATGATCCACATGTTTTGCCTAATTAACTATGTATATACAYTGCCATAGCTGTGTTTGGAGTTTCAAGGACAAATGTTATAGTTCTTAGTTACCTTGACTACCTAGATAATTTTGTGCAAAACACCTGCAAATCATTTTCAAAACAGAATGGTATATAGCTAGCCTTGCTATAAGAAATGGTAAGATATAAAGCACTGGAACATCCAGCACAACTTTGTTTTTCTGCTCTGGAAAACACGAACAATTTCAAAGTCAGCAACATGCTGAGTGGCAACAGAAAAACCGGGCTGGAAGAGAGGGCTCATTGTGTTTATTCAGATTATAACACTAATTAGAATTCCATATTACGCATTTACATTGATTAGTTACGCACATCTATTATAGGCAACAAACATTTTCTAATTGTTTTGAGTAGTGTGCAAGCATTTACTGACTACAGAAAATTTTAAAAAGACAGTCAAGTTGGACAACGAAGAATTATTTTGCTGGGACAAGAGAAAAATGTGGAAGACGCCAAAGGCAGCAAGAAAAGGCATGAGATACACACGATGGAGAGGGAAGAGAAGAGCTATGGCAGCTGTAAAGGAGCAGGGAGCAAACAGCAAGCAGGATCAGAATGAGAGGGAGGAATGGGAAGGGCAACTACAGAAGTTTCTCTCAGTGTTCGGAGAGCAATAGCGAAAGAAAGGGAGACCGGCACAGACGAGCTGACCACTTCCAATCTGAAGCCTCCTTTTTCCTCAGTGGCTCTAGGGGCACCAGACACTGCCGTGCCCAGAGGAGCTCTGGCATTGAGGAAATGTAAAAATGGTCCACTGCTCCAGAGTAGGAGCCCTGCAAAACAAGCAATCACTTGGCTACAACAGTTCTGCTGACTGAGCCAGTGCACCTGAATTTAAATAAATTAAAAAAAAAAAAAAAAAAATCTGTTATTATGTTTTAACAACAACAACAAAAAAATCTATGGATTTAAAAATCTTTTGTTTCCTTACATTCTTTTATTAAGGTGAAGCATTACATTCTCTTGGTAAGGTAACTCACAATTAAATGATGCCACAGTGTTTTCTCCCCAAATGTTACTCTAACATTACAAATTCTCTCTTCTGCTCTAGGTGCAGTGATGAGGCAGCATCCCTACTGCCTTTTATGTTTTTAAAGGGTATCCCCAAAATAACACTCCTGTTCACAGCTGGTTTAAACACCTTCTGTGTCAAGTCCTTAAATGACCTCTTCTCTTTTTGGGGAAAAGTAGTAACAACAAAGCATGCTGTTTAAACATTTGCTGCATTCCTCCTAATTATACTGATGATGCCATGCAAAACTAAAGTGTCTTATTTTCCTTCCAAAGTTTCCCTTGCCTCTGGCTGATTTGGTCTCTGTTCAACTGGTGTATGAGATGTACCATTACAAAGATCTGTGCTCTGGGGCTCTTCAAAGCACAGCAGAATGTTTCTGTCTTTATGACAGTTACCTCTCAAAGAATCATGGGTTTCCAGCAAATCTTTTATATATGGATTTTCTCTCCCTACAAATTACGGATGAATCTAACTTTCCCACACCGCCCCCTCCAATTGACATCCTCAGTTTTCTTTTATGATGTGATTTCATTTTATAGTTAGGTACAGTACTTCTCTAAAGCCAATTGTAGATTTGGTAGGAAGTATGATGATTCCATTATCCTAGAAACTCAAACTAGCAGTAGATATTGCAAAAAGAGTAAAAAAAAAAATTGCAGTAAACATCCATTCTTATCAGACCAATTTTGTCCTTCCTTTTGCCTTTCCCCAGAAGATTACCAGTTTATTCAACACTTGACAAGTTTGCAGTAAGAACAGATGTACAATCAGCTGAATGYATCATTCTGTCACCAGAGAAGGCACTGTAACGTTTTAGTTATTCTTCTGAAGGTGACTGGTCTACATCAGCCACAGAATAACCAAATATGTGCACAAACCACTATCTAATACACTTTGCCCTACAAGAACTGAAGAAATGATCTCAGTGTGTTGTACATCTGTGACATCTCACATCATGCACTCATGATCTCCATCCTAGCCTCAGAAAGACAGGTAAGATTTTGCAAGCTGAGTTGCTGTCTAAGCTTCATTTCTCTAACAACTGGGTATATTTGATGTTTCTAAAGGCTGAGTTGAAGGTAGTATTAAATTCCTGCAAATGTTTTTGGACCCCAGTTTCAGTTTATGTTCCACAGATACATGAGCATCTTCTCTCCTCCTAACGTTATTTACACTTCAGTTTTCAAACAAGACCTGACCCAAAGCAAAGCTGCTTACTTCTGGGGCTGGATGTTTCATGTAAGCTCTTATCTTCATTAGATTAGGTCGCACTAAGGGGCACAACTTTGCAGAGTGAGAGTTTTAAAGGAAAGTCAGAAAAACAGGAGATGGATACATTAAATCAGGAAACAAACAACATGACAAAGAAAAACTATAGACAGGATTACTAGCAGCTTTCTCTTCACAGCCTTGAAAGTATCACCATGTTGCAAAACACAGAGTCATGGTATATTATGTACAGATGCTTTGGAGATAAGAAAAAAGAAAATCTATAAATACTATTCCCCCAAAATTGTTTGTAGTTGCAGAAACATCTATAGAACATCAAGTGTCAAAAATATTTCCCAGTAATACATATATTCATGACTAACATTCACAATACCTGTGTTTATTTTCATATACCACTCTTACCACTGCCATCTTTGCTCTATTGGTAATTATCAGTAAGGTTGCCTGCTATTTATTCTGGCAAGGTTGTCAGCTATTTATCCTTCCACTTTTTTGAGGGTATCACATGTACTAGCCTGACTTCCCCCCCAGTCCTTCTTTCCAAGAACTAGTATACACACTCATCCCATCAGATGCTAAGCAGCCACCCTCAAGTTATATATTAATTTTACAATACCTTAGACATACTAATATATGAATTAACAGGAGGAAAAAAGCTATACATAATTACTATTTAAGACAAAACCACCCCTGCTTTGCTTTCTACAGATAGAAATTCCCCACCCCCTAGCTGATACATTTTCTCTGTTATTTAAGGATACATATTATTTGTTCCACCACCAGCGCTGTAGTTGCAGGCCCCATCCCTCTGTTAGGGCAGCAGCACACATGCCTTGCCACCCTCTGCTCTGCCCTGCCRGCTGACAAGCCACTGACCGAGTCTCTTAGTAAGAGCACTGTTTTCAGCCATATTGCCTCAGAAGAAGCCTTTCCTTAAATACTCTCCCCATTACCATCACTCTCCTATTACTGAGTTTACTGGCACACTTTGCTGGCAGATCAGTCACTCTTGCCTTTACTGAAAATAGTAGGAATAGTGCTGTTAGTAAGCTGGCTATGAGTTAGAGAGGCAGAAAGAAACCCTTAATATTAACAGTTTATTCACTGATACTCTACCAGGGATCCCTTACATGCAACATCAGTATGTAGGGCCACTACATGGAAAAGCTCACAATCCCATTAAATATAGCAGTGGTTAAACAYACACGGTGAATAGAAGAAAGAAAGAAGAAAAAACACTTCATTGTATAGAGGTGACTGTTTGGACCTTAACCTCGCAGGCTGCTCCACATTGGGAGACTTCTGCCTTTTTAAAGTCACATCACTGGYATGATTTCTCAAATATGTGTCTATGACAGATAAAGTTTAACAAAATTATTTAACTAGTCCTGTAAGTATTTATTAATGTCCTTAGAGAATTGCAGGGGAAACTCTTTCTTTCTTTACCTCAAGGTTCATTGTGCCAGGAAAACAATACGTTCCAACTTAAACCACATGGTTACATAGCAAAAAAGGACAACACACTGCAAAATTTGTCACTGTTGTAGTAGATTAGGCTGTAAAGTACCCATTGCAAAATGTATAAAAGCCAGCCGCATCTTCTCTTTTATGGCTTTTAATCCATGTTTGAGTTCATTGCTATAGGCCTGCTTTACACTAATGGGGACTTCTACAAATGAGCAGATTCTCTGAATTCAAGAGTAATTAAGCTAACAGGACTACTAGCACTAGTTGTAGAGCAGTAGTAATACAAGAACTGCACATAAACTGTACATTTTCATACCATTCCACGAGTTACTTGTTCCCAAATGAAAACTGTTGGTAGTCTGTGTTTATTTATGTTTTGAAGTAGATCATAATCTGTTTCATTTCTGACACAAAATCTTCCCTAGAAAGCAAAAACATTTATTTATTTTAATTGATCCTGCCTTGAAATCATCACAGGATTTGTTTGTTGGTCAAAAACATTTCAACAATGCTTGTGATTATGGAGCTAGGTGAAAGCACAGATCTGGGAGCTTTTTCTCCAAGGAAACTATTTTTATTTTTAAAACCAAACTCCCCTCCCCCATCTTCCAAGGCCAAATTCTTTGAAAATCTAATTTGTCATTGCCTTCAATGGACCTGTTTGATTGGGCCCCAAAATTGCAGCTAAAAGCAAACTCTTTACTTATGGTACATGCAATAGTTTTCTGATATTAACAGTTACGCCATTCACGTGGAGAGTACATGTGTACTGCAGGGTACAGGTGAGAAGGAAAAAAAAAAAAARCCACCCAACCCAAAAAACACATCTTGCCAAATCAAATCCACCAGATAGACTCATCACTTCTAATTGGCTCTGCTGTGCATATAGCAAGTAATGCAACTGTGTGCTATTGCTCTCTAAGGGCTGTTTAYATACTGCGACACACTGAAATACTCTGCTGGAAAAAGAAGGAATCTAAACCAGCAAAGCTTGGTCTCACAAGTCAGCTCTTGTCTGGCTTTGTTAGCATCAGGGAAGTCTAAGAAGGACCGACACCGTTATGTGATGCAGAGAATTAAGATCAAAGCAATCCTTCCGTGATCTGACATTGTTTTACACTCTGAAGTACATTGACCCTTTTAAATTTGTTTATTATTTTGACCTTTCTAAATTAAGCCCTTGCTGTTCTTTTTTTTTCCCCTGTGGACAGTAAAACACAGACAAAATTGTGAACTAGATGTAAACTGATCAAAGATTCATTAAGAAGACAACAAATAGCATATCAAGTTAAATGTACTACACCATTAGATGGTTTAAACAGTTGTTTCAGTAAATTGAACCTCRCACTGCAAAAGTAAGACTTAATAGATAGAAACACCTCCCTAAGAAGTCAGAGCAAGTCAGCTTTTGTATAGCTGATACTTCTGTATTTGAGACATTTACTAATATAATGCATTAATACCTAATACACACAATGCCACATTAAAGCTATGAGAACAGGGGAAAAAAAAAGGTAGAGTGAGGCAGTTGTTTAAAAGAGTCAATACAGGTCAAGGTTTCAGAAGAATTTAATATTGCTGCTAATCACCACATCATCCATGTAAAATATATAGATGTAAAGTCACAGTTTGGCAATAACGTAGCCACATCACAGTCAGTGGAGATCAGAAAGAAAGGGCTGTTATCTACAGTATTTCTCCTATTCTAGGAAATGAGAAGCTGGGTACCAGCGTTAGCTTCCTGCAGTCAGTATGCATACAGGGAGACAGGCAGGAATCACAGATTAGAGTCCCTTACAATTGATTTAAGAAGCAAAAAGTAAGAGTATAGGGTCCAAGGAGAATCCCACCATCTGTATGCTGATGCAAAGCAGTAGTCCTATTCAGTAGTAGAGTCACCATCTCAATATCTTTGTTCCCAAACCCCTCTTCCAAGATTTAAATAGCAAGACTGTGACATACCCAGTAAGGGATATCACCATCAGACAAACCAATACAGAACATACAATCCCCAAGTCACCATTTATTGAAATACAGTCAAGGAGTTGCAAAATGCAATGACATAAATCCATTTTGAGTAYTGTTCCAGTCTCCCAAAGATTAAATCAGTCTAAGTTTGAGAATTTATAATAGATATATAAGGTCATGGTCAACCATCTATCTAAACTGGCTCTGCTTTAAGTATGCAATTGGTCCAGATGAACTCCAAAGGTCCTTCCCGTCTAAATTATTCTACGTAACATCCATTTATGCCTTGCCCAACACTGCAAAGCAAACAGAGCATCAGTCCTCCTCCCTTCTTCTATGACACATCTGAACTGAGCCAGCTACATTTGCTCCCAGTACTGGTTTAAATATTAGAGCTCATCTTTGAGAATGTTTTCACAAGCTTCCCAATTTCCATTCCAAAACTCAAAATGAGGTAAAGCAACAATTGTTGCATGAAATTTTGACAGACATTTTGGAAAAAAATATGTCTTCACAATACTTAAATCCTGAGAGTTTCTAATACAAAAAGTGGTRGAAACAGCATTTCTTAATGAAACGGAGAGCAATGACTTCAAAGGGTTTTGCATTCGTGAGGCGATGATTACGGTATGTCCTAGACTTCTGTCAAGTCCAGCAAATTTTCTGTTTGCTCTTATTTCTATCAATGCAACTTGTCCACCTGACTTTGTGCAGGAATGATTATAATTTGGAGACAAACAGGCTTAAAATAGGAGGGTCACGCTGCTTTCCTCCCTGCTAGTACAACCTCAAAAATAACCCTGCGCTTTGCACAGCATAGGCAATGTTTGCCTGCAGAGACATTATGCTCCCTAGCATTTTCTGTCATCGGCTTCTTTGGTTACTGACGTGGTGACTGCCAGCATACCCTCATGATCACGACTTCCACAGTGTGGCACATTTCCAGAAGCAGCCTGGCTTTTTAGATGCAGGATCCTCAGAGCCCAAAGGCACAACCATGACGTAGTGCATAGACTGTGTGTTTGAGCAGTCATACAGTACAGCACGATGCTGAAATTGCCTGTGGCTGAGATACTTTTGGGATTGGAAGCAGGAAGCCCTGCTCAGAGGTAGAGTTCATTGGGTTAGGTGCAGTGCCGTACTAACATGGTTACCACGCTTCCTGGACTGGAGCCGGTATTGCCACATACTCCTGTGTACTGACAGTGCAGATACGTGTATATAAGGGTATGGGTATACACACATATGCACCAAACCCTTGGAACTAGTCCAAGACTTCTTTTGCAGTTCTTTAGTACATACTGTAAAAGYGCTATAAGACACTTCAGAAAACATGATTTTTCAAGGTCTTACCCTTTAATATTTAAATATAATTCAATCATAGCAAAATATCAGACTGCATGATATATCACTAGAATAAACRAAAACATTATTAAAGAAGGCATTGTTGTTTTAGGAAATGACTGGCAGGAAAAAAAACTTGTGACAGGCATGTGACTCAAATTCCTTTGAATTAAGTGCTGTTAACTATATTGATATCAACATTCCTCTAACCAGCGAGTAAGGATTCACATTACAGAGACAAACAACACAACTGAAGACCACAGTCATCCTAGAGATACGAAGTTACAAGATCAACACCAATGGAAGATAAAGGGATTCTATAGTAACATCACTCAGAGTGAGGCTTTTAGAAAAATAATGTTCAGCAGGAGATAACAACTGCAGACAGAGTAGAGGGAAGGGAAGGAAAAAAATGAAGAAGAAATCTGACCAGAATGAATAAGACAGAACATGAGAAGACTTGTGGAGGTATTTTTAAAAGAGGAAGATCTCTTACAGTTGCATAATCTGCTTGCTCCATTAYGACCAGTCACCGATAGAATCACTTTACTCAGTTTTCCAATGACGGTAGCAGTTTTGGTGGACATGCGAGTAATCAGTGTCACAAGAACATATGGCAAGATAACCATGTATAATTTTAAGAGGAGAACTGCAGAAATGTTACTTTTTTTCTCAGGTGTGCATTCACAAAATGCATATTGCCATTACACTCACTCAGTACTCTTTAAAGTCTGTTTTAAGACATTATTAGGATTTTAAACACTTGTTGTATTTTAGGAGACTGTTTTTCAGAAGGCAGTGGCAAACTTGTAACCTCAGGTTGATAGTAAAAGGGCATACTAGCAGTTAGTCAAAAAGAGAGGAATATTATTTATGTACAGATAAAACAATATTGCTTTATCCACATGGGCTTTTCAATGCACCTCATAGAAGCGTCAGAAACTTTACTGAACTATGGGAAAAGAAGAACAAACATCAGTTGCACCACTCTAAAGCTAGCATGGGGAAAAAAAAAAAAAAAAAATCTATGAATGTTTATTTTCAGTTAGTCCAAAACTGGCTTCGTTTTGTCACCTGATCAGATGTTGCTTTATGCACTTCCAGTCAACGTGAAACATTTAACATGGCATGCATACACGTGTACTGCCTTGCTTCAAAAAAACAAAACTGCCTTTCTAAAAAAAAAAAAAAACACCCCACCAAGTTAGATCAAACATCACTATTTAAGGATTGAAAATATTAACAGTGCATCTATTGAAGCAAATGAGGGAGAAAATAGCAATGAAGAATGCTAAAGCAGTAACCCCCCCCCAACTTTTCTTTCCTTTAATGGATGCAAAGAAAATATTAAATGTACAAACTGATCAGATTGTGCCAAACACTCCTCATTACAACAGCATGGATTCAGCGTACTTCGGTTGACACCTGTTGTGTGACACCCTATTTATTCCTGCTGGGCGGAGAATTTGCAGCTTCTGCAGGAAGCTGCAGCTTGAGCCATCAGAAATGCAGACTTGGGGAGGTTTACAAAGTCCTGGGAACACATTTTTTTCAGCTGGCTTATTTCTGCTTGGCAATGACCATATAGAATGAAGCATGCAGAATATCCCACACTACTCCCTGATCCCAGTTCAGCATCTATCTAGAGGTGAATCTCAAGAAAAAGGGAGTTTCTATAACTGACAGCAAAATCCAGCTCCCCCAGATGAGTATGCAAACATGATATGAATATCAAGTAGCAGATATGGCTTATATTAATTTTGCACTGACAAAATACTAGTAAGGGAAAAACCTGCAAACACTGCCATTTTCCATCCCTAACTATCATGTGTGCTCTGGTATATGCTACTTCCACCCCCTGTATAGTGATTATAACAGCATACCCCAACCATGTGTGTGGTCAAGCGATAAGTTGGGATTGAAATTCTTAAGAGTCAATATACCTGTGATTTTATTTGTAATGAGAAACATTTATTCTTCATTGTGATGTCAGGGTTACATCATTACATCAGGAGCAAGTCCTCAATAATTTTTTTATTTTGATCCTTTTCAAACGTACCTGAAGGGAGACCTACTCTTAGTATTGCAGTAGTTTCTATATACTAAACACTGCAAGAATCGTAATGATCTTGGCTCATATTTTGTCAGCAAAGGCAAATTTCCTTTAAAGAAAGAGCTAATTACTTCTGCTTCAGATCTCCAAACTCCCTCAAGGTTGCATTGTAATGAGATTCAAAAGACTAGCCAGAACTGAGTTGAAAGCACATTTGGCATTTTTAAATACGCATTCAGATAAACTTGATAAATCTGTTGATATGCTGTTATCTATCACTCTGTACAATACCCTGACATGTTACTCTTCACACAAAATCTGCCATCAAACATGCTGCACCTTTAGTAGAAAAATGTAATGCGTTCATCAGGGACTAACAATATAAGAATTTGGAGAAGAAAAAAAGACAGCAAATAAAAAGGCAAATGAAAATACAAAAGAGGCAAGAAGTAACGACTTCCATCTTCCACGGATTGAAACCTCACCTGTCATGCTATGAGAGCAGCATGACAGAATTAAAAGCTAGATTTAAAAGAGTGGAAAAAAGAAAAAAAAAAAAACAAAACCAAAAACAAACATTCTTAGAGAAGCGTTGAGGCTATCTTGATTGTACAAATACGTACTTCTATGCTGAAAGCTGTCTTTGCGGCAATGGCATCTTTATATTCAGCAGGATTGCATCTCCATTCATATCACACAGAGCATTTTACTAGATTTTGTTCTCATTAACTCTGTGCAAACAACTGAACTAAGAGTGAGGATGCTGAATCCTATTCTTTCTTGAGCATTGTTTACCAGATCCCTCACTAACTCCCAATCAGTTCCACCTCTGAAATTTTATTGAAGGCAATGAGTTTCCACAGGTATTGTCATATACCATAATTAGAAAGCAGTTTCAGTTCAGTGAGACTTTATYGGCTTGACAAGCCATATAAGGCTTATAAGTGTGTAAGAAGAGAGAGAACGTTGCCAGCTCTGTCAAAAATCAAGTAACATCCTTCTAGGAGAAAGTGACTTTTCGAGTCTGAGCTTTGATATCCTGTACTGTCAGCATCTGCAGTGCATGGAAATTGGACAACCTCCCTTAGAATGTTTGTGAGCACTTAGCATGCTTCATGTTCGAGATCCCAGCTAGAAGAGCTGCAATATGAGTGCTTGTTTCATATTCCTTAAGCACATTTATTTCATGTCTTGTTTTTTGTAAGCAACAGCGTGCATTCTATTCTCTGTCACTCTTTTATTGCTTTGTAATAACCCTTATGAGTAGTGATAACACACACACACAAAATTGTTGTTCTGTCTCTTTGTGTTTTGGTTAGCAAAGCAGATCATCTCAGCAACCTGCCTGAATGTTTGCTGTTGCACTCCAGTACTCCCCTAATGTCAATGACAAGCCTAAGGCTCTTGAAAGGAAAATTAACATCTCAGCTAGGCTGTCTGTAGGGATTTTCTAAGAGTAGTGTGCTTTTCAATACCAGGTATCTCTTTCCTACGAATGGAAACCATGGATGGGCACAYGCAAAAGTTACTATGCTGTGTAAAATACAGTCCTTCACGTATCAGTCAGGCCTTCAGGAAAATTACTGCACCTGACTGAACAGAGGTCTTCACTCTCCAAGTTTTTAAAACCTGTTTTTCATTCTCCATTTTACAGAAGGATTTTAAGAAACATTTTAAAAGGTTACTAAAGTTATAATTCCCCCTTTTGCCCGTCTTATTCACTGTATTAATAAGTATGCTGAGTAATTGTGGCCTGTGATACATCCACTCACTTACTAAGAACTTCCAGCATTCAAATGCTCCAATAGCCAGGTATGTTCAGTATTGCTTCATTCATATTAAGTAGCCATAAGTATGGTGTCCCTCATCAGATTCAGATCTAACTGAAGTCCTGCCTTTGCTATTTAAGTTGCCCCACATATTGTCATTTTTGGCTGATTTAGATCCTTCARGGAACATGGATTTTCCCCAACAGTTCCTTGATGAGACTTGGCAATTGCATCAGTGCAAGTCAGGTTGTCACTTAAACCCTCATTTTACTCTCTTTTGCTATTGACRTATGTCCCCCTCTACCAATCTTCCATATGAAATAAACCTAGATTTAAGTAATTCTAGTCCCATGTTTCTTAGCTCATTGATTCAACCACATGAAATATTCTCTACATCATAATTAACATAATATAATATCATAGATTATTATCTTTCAGTTCTATCCTTGTTGTCCCACTGAAGTCTTTGCCTCCTGGGCCATCTTGTAGATAGTTGCCTTCTCAATCCTTTAAGTAATCCAGCCACTCCTTCCTGTAGGTACCTTCTGACCTTGTAATCAAATGCTAGCACAATTACCTCCTTTCTCCCAGTTGCCCATTCAGCTGCTTCAGATGAGGTAAATTCACTCCTACAGGATAATTGCCTCAAAAAGAYTCTCTGCCCCCATACTTTCTTCTGTCTAAATGAACCCATTATCAGCGTTTTCACCTTTGCCACCACCTTTACAGCTTCTTGATTTCTTTTTCTTTCCTTTTTTTTTCCAGCTGCAATAGCCTCCAGACCATTAGTTTTATCTAAAGCCATTTTACAAGGTAGATCTTACTACTGTTACCTGCATTTATTACATTCATTTGCATTCACTTAAAAATGTTTAAATACATATGTATTTAAACYCTGGACACTTGCTTTTGAGAAAGCAGGCTATGTCCATACCACAGACACTACGGTTCTGCATCAAAATATAGGCAGAGAGGCCTTCACTATGTTTCAGAGAGCTCTGAATTTCCTAGAGTCATATTCAGTTGCATTAAATCATTGTAATACTATAGGCTTTGTCAATGGAGGAAGGGGACACTGACTTTCAGCAAGGTAAACTTTATTTTTAGAGCTAGGTAGAGCTGGAATAGTTTCTGGTTCAGTGCTCATGAAYTCAAATGCAGGTTCCAATAGCTACCTCTCTAAAGCCCTAGAAAAGTCATTTTACCTGTTTATTTCTTTATGATACTGTTACTGCATTTTTGTACTGAAAGAATTAGGTGTTTTAAAGCATACACCATCATTTTCTAGAATTAAGGCATTTCCATGGTAAAGGTAAACTCTATCACCTCTTTCTTCTTCTTCCCCTTCCCCAAAATCCCCAAACCCCATATGCCRTCAAAATGCAGGAGAAAAGGGAAGGGGTGAGATTTAGAAGTCTGTCAAAACAGGAGTCAAGAAGGAAATAGTTGAGCTGATAAGTTACCCTTAGAGTAAAAAAACCCCACAAAAATCACACTCATGAATAATGCAAGGAAAARAGTCTCCCCTTCCATAGGGAATGTATTCATGAACCTCTTTAAAAATCAAAAAGTTATGGGCTACAAGTGCACCTCTGCCGAGATAATCATCAGGAAAAAAAAAATGATAGCTCACTAATAACATAACTCAAGAAAACATACCCAGACAACCTGACCTCCTTCCACTTGCAGGGTTCCTGTCTGAGCCAGCTACCAACCCACTCCGAATGCCCAGAGCTACGGAACTCTCCTTCATCCCAGGCAGCAGATGAAACCCAGCTGCTCTGAGGGAAGCAGCCTGGATTCACCCTTTCCCACTTCAACAGCTGCTGCCAGTTATCTCATCACAAGCATGTGAGGAATGGAAAGTGTCAGCTCAATTTGCCCCTTAGAGACATAAAGGGTTTATAAAGTCCTCCGTAAGCAATTATTTTCTCACTATTATTTTTCAGAAAATGTTAAGTTTCTTCCAAACTAAATGGCATACAAGATTTAAAAAGAAGAAAAATCATACTTGGTCAAATGTATAAAAGAAATGAACAAAGCACTGGTGTTTCTTTCATGAACAGACAGAAAGTTGATACTGTTCCTCTAGCTCTTCTCTTAGTTTTTCCTTTAAAGTGGGGCTGAGATGGAAAAATAACAAAAAATGATGTAACATGAGAAGCAGAGAAATTCTTCCCACAAACAACTAACAGTTTCCTACCATCTTCCTGCTTAAGAACCTGAACATGTTTTATAAATAAATTTTGTGTCCTCAAAATACCATTTCCTCCTTATAAAAGTCAATCGCTTCTCTAAAGTAAAATATGCTTAGGTACACCGGATTATTGTGAAAAGTAACACTGAGTAAACCAACATATTAAAATGYTTAGCTAGACTTTCTGTTGAAATTTAGAGAGCAAATATTATTGGCAACCTGTAAACCCTTAGATTTATATTTCCAAGTCCCACACTTCAGAGTAATTCAGATATAGGATTTTAAATTTTGATTCCTCATTAAGTTTCCTGTGTATTGAAAGATGACCTGTTATGCACTGATCCTGGAAATAATTGTGTGTGTGCTAAATTTAACGTGCTGTAAGTAATCATTGCAAAGACCTTTAGTGTATATAAAATTAAGTGGGCATGTATATCCTAGCAAGTTCTAGGCCATAGTTTGTTTTATCACACAATTGCTTTTTTACTCACTTTGTTTAGATTAGTAACCAAGAACAATAAGACGGCCTTTGTGAAACTTAGAGAAATCAGAGACAAGAAAAAATAGTGTGAGTCATCAGTTTTGTCCTGCCTTTTTCTACAATGTATGGGCAAATACTAATTATTAAAATTCTTTCCATTTCTAAAAGAAATGGTTGTCATGGCTAAAATGATGCACTAAGAAGTGCCTCTGGCCATCTATTCACCAAAAGAATTCTCCAGGCAAAGTCCCTTGTGCTTCAGCAGGAACCCACCAAATTCGGTCAGTCTCTTTAAACACAGGGATCTCATTGTGTGAAACTCATTGCACGCTTACAGCCTGAGCAGGACCTTTGGAAGTGAGATGCTTCTGTCTTTCCTTGTAACTTCACCAGAAAAAGACTTCAGGTTTGGAGTGAAGACCTGAAGGCTTGGCATGGATCCCGAGATAGGTGGCAGGGAAGAGACCAGCTTGCAGCTTTCTGGTTTTGCAAGTATTTAGCAGCTCGGATCCTGCCAGAAGGGAGAGCCATCGCAGGGAAGTATATGATGCTCTGTAACGCAAACACTTCAAGTGGCAGAACTTATGTGTCAGGAATGCAAATTAATATACATATTCTCTACAACAGCTCTTAGGTAACATGAAATAGCTTTATAAAGAAGAAATAAGTGACAAAGAAAAAAAGCAAGTAAAATTTCCCAGAAGCTTTTGGGAAGAAGAAATAAACAATATTGTTCCTCACTCACTGAGGGATATCACGGTGACTGGAGAGACAGAGTGAGACAACGAAGGACAAAAAGGAAGGGAAAAGAAGCAATGCAAGGGGGTTACAAACTTTGCTTTCCAGTTTTGCAAGGCATTGAATTGTGGCCCTTTTGGCTTTTGTATTCTTATTTGCAAAGCATATAGCAAGGACAAAAAAACAGTGTGGAAGTTCAGCTGTGACTCATTACGTATGTAGATTGTACAAGGACTTGTTCTTCTTGAAAGAGCAAGGTAAAAAGTAACACTTCTATGAAAACAGCTATGCATAGCTTTGCAACAATATCATTGTATTTAAGTATCCATTCAAGTCTTTTATAAACTTGTGCAAACAGACTGGACTTTATAAAGACTAACAGACATCAGAATTGAGTGCCAATTCTTGAAATGAAAAGAATTTTCAAAATTATGGTTCATTAAAAGCAAGACTCTCAAAGCCTTCTTGAGGACTCAAGTATGTCTTCCTTATAGTCTAACCAGAACAAAAAATGCAAGTCTCCTCCATTTTCAGCTTGCTTACTTACACTTTAGACTTTAGAGCTAATGAAAACCGCCTCCATTTCAGCAAGGAAGAGGATAGAGTTGTATTCCCTATTTTTGCACGACCKATGTATGGGGCTAAAATCCCCAGGCTCCCCAACAACTCCCCAGTGATAGGGGCAGTCCAGATCACCCCCACAGTTACTTCCCTGCTATAAGCCTCCCTCTAGAGATGCCTACATCTCATCATTAACAACATATAGTGCCTAGAAAGTCTGGCCTCCCCATCTTAGGATCCTGACCTTCCTGTTGTCTCATTTCCCCAAGGCAAGTCCCTCCCTACAGGAAGTTAATGGTAATACTTCCCTGTCCTCTCCTTACGGGCTCCTTTGTCATCCAAAGGCTTGGAAGCATCCTCTACATGTGGCAGCAGTTAAGCATGGTTCTAATTTCATGTGTGAATTTCAGCTCATTCTTATTCAACACAGCATATGTGGAAACTTCAGCTTGCGCGCAAGTTCTCCTGAAGTCAATGGGTTGCAAACACATCTTTTATGTTAAGTGAGTGTCTTGCTGGACTGCATTTACTTCAGCATGATCTCCTTAATGCCTGGCCTTGGCGTGAGCAGCAGGACTCAGTTCAGTTCTGAACAGCCACTACCCTGTTACATTGAATGAAGGATTACATATATATGCATATACGCATGTGTATACACATGCATATATATATATATATTTGGGATGCATATACATCCTCCTCACATTGCTTCTGACAAGACACGACCAGCGTAGCTCTTCTTCCAAAGGCCCAGATAATTGTATATTAAGATATCATCGGACTGACTTGGGTGAACAAAATACCGACAAAAGCATTTCAAAGTCAAGCCTAATTCACCAGGTTTGTTCCAAAGACTTTGGCCTCATGCCTAATGCCTTGGTTTATAGGAACACTGATAAAACATACACTTTCTTTACTTTACTGGCCAGATCTTCTCAAGCAATGAGTTGTGGTCCTTCAAGTAGCTCTACCATCTAGGCTTTGCTCTCCTGTTACAGCCAGGAGCCCACTATCCTCAGACTTGGCTGGCAGCCTGGCCACCTGCCTGCTGCTGCCTGGGAGCCATTGGGCAGGTCATGCTTGGCAGCTGCCTGTGCCACCTGCCAAAGCCTACGAGGGATCTGCGTGCCACCGGCCACCTGGCGCAGGAGTCCCAGCTGCCTGCCACCCCTTGCCTGAGCCCAGCGACCCACCATGAGTCAGAGAGGTGCCATAAGATCTGGCTTCCCAGAGCCTCCTCTGCCTAAGCTTGCCCAAGCCCTGCTCTTGCTTCAGCCTGTCCCCAAGGCCTCAGACAACCTTGCGCCAGCAGCCGCTCTCCTCCCAGCAAATGCTGGTGGTTGCTGGGCACTGCGGTGTGGCAGCCCTGGCCTTTTCCCAGAAGCTCCACTACCTGCCCCTTCTGGAAAGCTCACCGGTCTCCTGCAGCGGCTGCTGAGCTGTTCCTGCCCACCTCTCCCTCCCCTTTGTTTTCACCCCGCACGTCAGGTTAGAGTGGAATGATCCTCAGGTGTCTACATGCCTCTCTGCCCAGTCATTCTCCTCAGCTCCTCTTTCAGGGATAAGGCAATGTCTGCTGCTGCTCACCTTTGCTGGGAATGATGAAAACCTCCCCCTCCCACCACTGCTGCGTTCCCCTTCTGCTTTCTTCCCCCAGAAGTGCCATGTACCCCAGGTGTTTAACTCGTTCCTTCACATGCATTATTTATGGACTGCTTTGGGCACTTCGAACGCGAAGGGAGAGATTTTGACCAAGCTGCCAGAGGGAGGGCAGTCACCGTTATGGCTTTGTGACACCCTTTGTAACTTCAGCTCTTGCCATCTTGCCAGATGTTGCAGAGATATCCAAGCATCTTCTGTAACAGTGACAAAGCAATTTTAAAGAGTTTTAAATCTGTCCTACATGACTACTCATGGCACTAGTGTTACTTATTCTAATAAGCTGGACTTGTATTTAATGTCAAGCAGAAATAGAGTCTGCATTTTGAAACACTTGGGATGATCTCTTGTTTCCTAGTCAGTACAGGGAAGTGCTACAGTCATAAAAATAACAATTCCTTCTTTCTAAAGAGAAGACGTTTCCAACCCTAGATGCCCTGGCATCCAGGTTCACCAGACTTGCCTGTGCCCATACCCCCTGGGAGACAAGTGTTTCTCACTTGAGCAGTCTGTGCAGACTTCTGCAAACTTGCCCCTTGTGCCTCATCCCTGAGACCCTGCACTGGAGGTCTAGGAAGAAGGATTTGCACTCAGCTGTTAACATCTCTTCTCACATTTTTAACCTGAAGTAAATGCTTAATGATATATGAAAGGAATGCAAGAGCAACTGCAGGTTAATGCAGAATTAATTTGCCTAAAGAGGATCAGAGATGTCGGGCTCAACCATGAGGTTAGCCATGAAAAAGATAGTTTCAAAATAAAAAAAAAGTTAAGACAGAATAAAGAGGTATATAGGAGAAGGAGGAAATCAGGTAAGAAAGAAAAAAGGGGGAGGCATATTTGTCTGGAGTAGTCTTTTTTCTGTTTCTGTGATTTCTCACGTTCTTGTGTTCTAAGCCAAGATCAATTGGGATTAATCAGTTGTATAGAAACCATTGTGAACTCATTGCAGGCTTTTAGAGTTTAAATTTGTTTATTGAGCACAATTTGGTTAGCATCAGGTGCTGAAGTTACAGACACCAACACTAGCATAGAAATTACTTTATTTAGCTCCCAGTTGTAAGTTTCTATAGCAACTGGGTCCTATAACAGGAAGCTGAGTTTCTGGCACATGAATACTGCTGCTGCTGCTAGAGATTGTTAATACTGTATTTTTGGACCACTCAGCTGTTCCTTAATTCTTTCTAAGCGCTCCCCC